>OU898283.1:61664744-61981744 GCA_918026665.1 Diabrotica balteata
ACACGACAGGCACCGCGACTATAAATAGAGCGGTAGCGGAGTAATCGTCGGATTCACTCCCCGCCTCTCGACGCGTTAGTGTTCTGAGCTGTTGGACGTGAATCCCTGTCCTGGCATTTGGTTTTCACCTCTGGCTGCGTTGAGTAGTTGAGTTACTGTGACCAAATGCCCATCTTGGTAGTTAGTATTCGCCTCTGGTTGCGTTGAGTAACTGAGTTACCGTTGCTAACTACCCATCTTCCTGTTCTTTTGTTTTCTTTTTCTTTGTTCTCCTGAAGAAGCTACATACAATTGTAGCGAAACGTCGAGATGAACCCACTTTTGGGTCACTCACAAATGACACGGTCCAAACCCGGAAGACGAATAAACTATAATTTTTTATTGATTGGACATATTTAGAAATTAACGTTATTTTCCTAATATTAAAACTCAAGAGCAAATTGTTATTTTAAAAAAAATTATATTTAATCTATTATTAAATATTTTGTTTATTAAAAACGTTTGTATAAGAACTATAATCGCCTCAGGCTTGAAAGTGAATTTATTCAAATAACTGTGCCTTGATACTTCATTCCGGTAACCTACTAATAATTACATGTTTGCCCGGAGCTATTTACCGAGAATGAAGTCTGAATCAATTAAATAACAACATTCCGTTCTTAATTATGGTTCTCTCTGCATTAGCGATGTATGCAAATGCTTGTTTGGAATTTCTCATAGTCCAGCAGAATTATCTTTAATTTTTAAATTAAAATTTTTATTTTTCGGAATGAAATGCCTGTATTTTGTAAAAAATTATAATGAAATCATGAAAGTTGTATTGAAAGTGAAAGGAAATACTGGTATAAATACATGAAAGATACCATTCCTAATTCACTCTCAGTAACATACAAACATACGACAACAACAACAACAACAACATGGCTGATATTGAACAAATGGTAAGTTTTTTCTTTCTTATATTTATGTTTTAATATATTATTTTTATTATTATTAATATTTGAGGTTTTAAAATTGATGAGAATTGATGCAAGTGCCCTTATTCCTACAAGAGCCACACCTTATTCTGTGGGTTTTGATGTTAAAACTCATAGCAGTTTTACTATTCAGCCACAGTCTAGATTTTTGGTTGACATATTATTAAAAATGGAATTCTCGCAAGGGATCAAGGGATTGCTGTTATGGCTGGAGTGATAGATCCTGATTACAGAGGAACAGTTAAAGTTTTATTATATAATACCTCAAGTGAAGAAGTTTATTTTAGTCGAGGTGACAAAATTGCACAGCTTATTTTTGAAAAATGTACAATTCCCAAAATTGAAGAAGTAAATGCTCTTAGTTACACTGAGAGAGGAGACAGGGGTTTTGGTTCCTCAAGTCTTAATTTATCATTAAAAAACTAAATTTGGTAAGTATTTGAGTTCAATAATAACCTAAACAAATAATATATATATATATATATATATATATATATATATATATATATATATATATATATATATATATATATTTCACAAATTTTGATGTTGTTTTTTTTTTCACAGAAAACCGTTCCAGAAAGAAGCCCACAGGAGGAGGAAAATTGGGACAACGAAGACGATTATCCAACGTATAAACCAAATTTAAATCGAAACATTATTTTAACTATTCCGGTGTCCAAAAATAAAAAGTTTAAAAAAAGATTTCGACAAAAGGAAGTTAAACGACACCAAGAAATAAATTATAATAATAAATAAAAAATTGTTTATTTATTAATGTGTTTTATTTTAATAGGTTAATTCAATAGGAAGGTAGTCAGTGTTGAATGAGCTGTTAAAGAGAGTGCACAGTTTCAATTAGCAATTAAAAATGTGTTTATTAAAAACAAATTATATTATTTTGGTTGCAATAGTCAACAACATATTGTACACAAACGTACCATATAGTGCCCATTATGTAGCAGTTTGTTTTGATATGAACAATACAAAACAAGAGTGTAATCGTACATCCTGGAAAATGTTAAGTACTTCCCAAGAAAATAATGGACATCTCTCAGTATTTCAAACAGATATTCCAAAAACAAATTTAATTTTTTTTAATTATAAGTTAAAAATAATATTTTCCGATAATTCTGAAAGTGATCAAAATACATGGCAAACAGTTTTCTTGGAGCCTTCCACTACAAGTATCATTAGCGGACAGGAGGAATTTTCTAAATTATATTTATTGACTTGTATAGTTTTGACTTTAATTATTATTGTATCTATTTTGATATTTGCAAATACGATAAATAAGGCAAGGCCAACGTATGCATGTATAGAAAGACTTAAATAAAGATAAATAAACAACATGCCTTTCATTTAACCTTGAATCATGTTAGAAACCTTAATATTGTGAAACAAAAAACGAGAAAGAAATAGTTGAGATAAATTGTTAGTAATGTGTACTTCAGAAATGCAAAAAGATGTGTTTTTATGTGAACGGCGGTTTTACTTAAATCCAAAAAAATCAAAGTATGTATCAGTCTGCTTATCATTTCAATTAAATTACAACCCATGTGTAATCATATCTGGAAATAAAAATGATATGGTGGTTTTTTCTGAAAAGGATTGGAATGATTTTGTAACAAACAAAGAGATAATTAACAGTTTACTAGTTACATCTGACGTTAAAGACCTAATAGACATAGGAAGATTTGGTGTTGAAGTAAAACAGCTTACACATACTAGTGTTGTAAGAATTTATACTGGTGACTCTAGTGTTCGGTTGGGCTTTAAATCAATATCAAAATTGTGGCATTTAATTCCGATTATTCAATACAGATTAGAGCTTCTACAACATCAAGGATTTGGTGTAGTTATAAATCTTTTGCGTGCGGGAATAAAAACAAATGAAATAATTGAGACATCATTGTCTCTGTTAGAAACTATAAAAAGACTGAACCCTGAGATGTACACTTTTGTATTGGAAGTAATTTACAATTATCCTGAGCTGCTCATAGAAGAAACAAATCATGAAAAAAGTACGATTTTGTAAACCACAAGTGCACATTCTATACACGTGGAACTATGCATACCAAGCAGCAAGGTGCAGTACATGGCAACAGGCTGCCCTTGATCGAGACCGGTTCAGACGTCGCATTCAAGAATCTGCTATTTATATTAATCCTGTTTTAGATACTAATCATAGAAATAAGGTTTATCAACAAATAAAACATTTTGTGTATTTACTTGTTTATTATTATAAAAACATACAATCCCTATTACACTAATTTTAAAAAATAATGGAAATAAAAAATACAAAAAGAGTTAAAAATTTTTATTTTAAAAATTAAAATTATACATTTTATAATAAATCTTTTTTTAATATCCATGATCGATCCTTTAGACCCAACCATTGAACATACAATTTATTTCCCTTTTTGCGAAGAACTTTTTCCACAAGGAACACGTTGGGGTCTCTTACCTTTTGTAACTCCTCTGTATAAAACCCACCCTGAATTTCCTCATTTTTAGAATCTTCTAAAATGTATGTGATTGGATTGGTCAGCTTAACTTTTTTAATTCTGAAAACTTCAGTCGTCCAGTTCGGTGTATAAGCTTTGTTAAATGTATGACGAGCTCGACTAATCCGAACATAATCGTCTTTTTTAAATTTTGGTTTTTTTGGATCTACTGTTTTAATTTGTTGAAAGACGGTAATGGATTTTGCAGTTTTATCATTGATTTTACTTGGAACTGCCCCTGTTGTTGAATGTTTAGTGTTATTATATGTTTCTACAATTTTTGGAAGAATATTTAACCATTTATGTGAACCTTCTAAGCTAAACTGTTTCCAGAGTAATGACTTTAGTGTTCTAATTACC
Source organism: Diabrotica balteata (assembly GCA_918026665.1). Classification (NCBI taxonomy): domain Eukaryota; kingdom Metazoa; phylum Arthropoda; class Insecta; order Coleoptera; family Chrysomelidae; genus Diabrotica; species Diabrotica balteata. The sequence goes on from OU898283.1 coordinate 61,668,589, forward strand.
CTTTCTGCCATACTAGCTTTTACATTTGTAAATGTACTATAGTGATTAATTCCATAATGTTGCATGAGATCTTGGAATTGTTTATTGTAAAATTCTTTTCCCATATCGGTTTGTAAATTTTTTGGTACAATTCTCATTTGACCTAATATCGTTTTCATTGCATTACTAATATCATGACCGGTTTTTCGCTTTACTGGTACTGCCCAAACAAATTTACTAAAAGCGTTAATTACAATGAGAATATAATTGTACCCTCGATTTTCTTTTGAAAATTGAGACATTGCTAAATCACTTTGCAGTAAATCATGAAGATTTTTAACCACAACATGGCGCCTTCTATAATTAATTCGTGCCGGTTTATGAAGTTCGGCTACAACTTGTGCTTTACTCATTTTTCACTAATGGACACTGTAAAACCATATCAATACAAATCGAGGAAGGAGTACCCAGTTTAAATACTATTTTATCACCTTTGTTAATAATTTTGCCAGCTAATTGATGGAATTTGTAAGATGAATTGTTAATTAAAACTTCACCGTCAGCAGAATAATGCGCTACGCTATCAATTTTTCCTGTTAGAAGAAATTTATATGCTATACCACCATTATCTAAAACATAAAAATCTTTGTTCAAATTAGTTTTCTTGTCACCCTTCAAACGAAGTATAATTTTAACATGATAGTCAAAAGAATCACAAATGTAGAATGCATAATTTAAGGATTGATTATTTTCTGTTGCTGACACAAGTTCCTCTGAAGGAAGAGTCTTAGTAGGAGCGCGTAGAAAATGTTGATTGAAACGATTCAAAGGCATAATTTAAAATGTTGAGAACAACAAAACATATCATATTTATAAGGAATCCTTACTCAAAGGGCATTGAATAACAAATTCCACGTATAGTTTGTCTGATGTAGACTTTTTGGTTCCAAGAAGAAATTGCATATTGTCACCTTTAGTCACAACATTATCATGTACAAGCTGATGAATAGAATTATCTCGGTTTTTATAATGAATTTGTAATGTACTAGGAAAAGACTGAATACTCTCAACTTTTCCAGTAACAGGTATTATGTATGATGTAGTATTATTGTCTAAAATGTAGTGAGTCTTACTAAGGGTCATATTTTTACTTCCACGTACAGTTACAATGCATTTACTATGATATTTATCAGGTTGACAAATATAAAATGGCGTTGTGGGCAATGGTGTTGAAAGCAATGGTGTTGAAGTTAAAACAGTATCATCTGAATTAGAGTCGTTGGTCAGATAGTGTTGATTAAATTTATTTAACGTCATAGTTAATACTAAAATGGGAGAATACAAACAGCTTTATTTATAAAATGATATTACCTTCACGTAGTTCTTCTATAATAGAAATAATCTCATTATTAAGACCAGAATTTCCCCCTCTCTGGGAAGCAATGAGTAGTTTTAATCTTTCCACCAACTCATTGTAGGAATAAAAATACTTGTAATCGATGTGCTTATTGTTATAATCCATCATTGTTAAACCTTTTCCTTGTGTTTTTTTCATGTTTCTTGTAAGTACATTTCTTTTTAATAACAAAGATGAAGGAATTGAACCAGATCTGGGACGAGTTCGATCTTCCAAAAGAGGTTTTATAATGAAATGATATTTATCTTTAATATCAGAAGGGAATTTTCTAACAGGCAAATCACTTTTATTATCTCGACGATGTGCGTTAGTCCTATTAATAATATCTGCATAATTTGCAGTGTCTTCTTTTGTATAACTAATTGGATTTTTTAAAAACATTAATTCGTAAAGTCCAACATTTCCCGGATAACGAATACCCTTTACCAGAAAATTAGACCCTTTAAATTCCACTTCGGAATCTCCAATAAAAAATTTATCTTCGATGGGATTATGAAAAATGCCTAAAATATGATCATATTTACCCTCAGTATCCCTTACCATACCTTCAATGAATTCTCGAGGTAGAGGTGATTTAAATTGCTCAAAATATTCTCGTAAAACTTGTGGGTTAGTAATTGTTTGATAAAATTGAGAAATATTATCATCAATAAATTGGTCTTCTCTTGTTCGATCTCGTAGATCTCCTTCGTCATTTCTCGACTCATAAGTTTGTTCATGCATAGGAATATTTGGTTGTTCCATTCGTGTACTATTAAACTGAGGTTCTTCAAAAAATTGTTGTAATGAATGTGGTTCTCGTTGTGGTGTCACGAATGCAAATTGATCAAATCGCCGTATTCTTGGCGTTGTGTTAGATTTTTCAGATTTTGGTGAAACCATTTATTGTTTAATATCATTGTATTCTAATTTATCAACGAGGGCTTTTAGTGGTCTAGTTACAGGTTCGTATGCTTTTTCCAATTCTGTTTGAGACTTTATAATATTTCCTTTAATACTTTTATACTTTTTTCTTAACGCCTGCCTGGCTTGTATGAGTTGTTTCGCTAATAAAGGATCCATCATGACTAATAAATACTAAACATACACCTTTTATATATTGATGTATGTATCAAAGCCTTTTCTGTACCTTCCCGAAGATAAACTACAATCTTTATCGATAACAAGAAAGTCATATTTATTTTTCCAACAAGATGATGCTATCTCCTTAAAAGAATGAAAATCCATGTCAATGTTTGCATGATCATCATAAATGTGTTTTAAATTAGTAGCGTCTTGAGGAAAAATAATTAACAAATTCGCATTATCACGAATAAGTTGTTTTGGCACAGCAGAATATGTCTGACAAATATAAAAACAATCTGTTTGTCTATGTCGTCCAAAACAAAAGTACTCTTTTATTATATTTTGATCACATGATGCAACGTCGTCAAATATGATAACAGAATTAGTGTCAATATTTTCAGGATGTGGTACATCTTCACTATTACTATATTCATGGTATGCAATTTCTGTGAGAGGTTTAAGCAAAACTCTAAGGTATTGGTATTTGGGTTGATTTAATGATTTCGCATACAAGTGAATATTTTGAAATCGTAAACCATTTGGATGTTCTAAGAGTGACAACATGACGTTGGTTTTACCACAACCGCTAGGGCCTACAATCAAACCTCTTTTAGAATCCCCACCAAATAATACTCCATGTTTTCCAACCGACTGTACACTATCAAAATCATATTTTTTTACCGGCAATGAAACCTTTTGTTTTAACATCTTCATGTTGACTAACGTAGGTATATAAAGGCAGATGGGTTTATATTACCAGCTAGAATGGTTAAAACCAGAAAAGTTAAAGGAGGTCATACAAAGGGAAAAGGTTTGGTCAACACATTAATTAATAAACTACCTTTTGAGCTACATATTCCAAAGTATAGTTTTTGTGGTCGTAAGTTAAAGTAATTTCTCCTATTGTAAATTTCTCTAACTCTAAGTAATTTTGTTTTAGCGGGAACAAAGTTACAGGAACGCTTGGCACGTGGAGATAGGGGAATTAACCCATTGGATAGTGCTTGTAAAGAACACGATATAGCATACTCTCATAGTAAAGATCTCGCTGATAGACATCGAGCTGACGAAATATTAGAAAATAGAGCTTGGGAAAGAGTAAAAGCAAAAGACGCTAAATTAGGAGAGAACGTAGCCGCTTGGTTTGTAACTACTGCCATGAAGGGAAAACGTAAACTAGGAATGGGTCTAAAAAATTTTAACAAAAAAGGTAGAATATTAAAGAAAAAACGAAAATTACGAATTATTCCGTCTCCAAAAAAGGGAGGATTTTTACCCTTCTTGTTGCCCTTATTGGGAGCCCTTGAGGCCGTAGCGGGTGGGGGTGCGAGCATTGCAAAGGCGGTTAATGACGCAAAGAACAATAGAGAACAGTTAGAGGAACAACATCGACATAACATAGCTATGGAACAAAAATCTGGCAAAGGATACTATTTAAGACCATACAAAGGGTATGGTTTTAAAAAGAAGAAGAAGAAGAGTTCAAAAAAAGGAAAATGTCAAAAAGGAAAGGGATTTTTTTTAAAACCATATTTAAAAAACTCCCGATAAAGTTACCGCGACATATCATGACTGATGAAGATCTTAACAAATATGCAAAAATATTAAAAATTCCACATTTTCGTGGTGTGTTCATGCGTGATTCTTTACCAAAATTTATAAGGAAAACTAGTGAATCTGGTATTATCAATCTAGACACTCAAAAGGGACCTGGAACACACTGGACAGCATATTGTAAACATAAGAAAAATATTACATATTATGACAGTTATGGAAACTTGTCCCCTCCAGTTGAAGTAATAAAGTATTTTAAAAGTAACGGAGAAGTAAAAATCAAATATAATTATGATGCAATGCAAAAATTTAACTCACATCAGTGTGGACAGTTTTGTTTAAAATTTTTATATAACCTCTGCAATTAATCTATAAAACATCATTTCTATGCGAACTTTTAATCATGTCATTCACGTTTATACTTAGTGGAGAATCTTCAGTTTTAAGTGACACTTTTAACCCACCGATTTATTTGGAAAGCGAAGAACAGTATGAAATTGGATTAGCCAATTTTGACACATTTAATAGCATTCCAAATGTGGATGAAACAAACAATGTGTTTGTATGGGGTGATCATGATAACTTTAGATTTGAGATACCAGTGGGTGGATATGAAATTAATGAAATAATAGAAATTTTACAAAGAAAAATGTTAGAGTCTGGAGTCACTACTCGCATAACGTCAGACATAAAAACAACTACTGTCACAATTAAAAGTAGTCAATGGATTAATTTCAGTGTTGAAAATTCTATTGGTGGTTTACTAGGATTTGGTAATAAGGTGAAACTTGAACCAAACCGACAACACACCTCAACACAAAAAATTAATTATTAAAAATTAATACCATATGTATTGATTGTAATATAGCTGCAGGATCATTTTTACATGGACAACCGGTTCATCTTATACACCAGTTCTTTCCACTGGTTCCGAACGGGTATAAAATAGTCGAGCAACCACTAACCATATTGTATTTTCCTGTCAGCATTAAAACAATCAACAATATAACTGTGAGGGTTCTTGATCAGGCCGGTAATTTGGTAAATTTTCGCAACGAAACTATTACAATTCGATTACATCTGAGAAAAGTTGAATAGAAATGGTGTTACAATTTTATCAGTTTGGACACCCTTATAATAACAATGACAGAAATAAAAACAATACCAACAAACAGTATAAAAAGCAACATCAGAAACAAAGACCAACCAGTTCCTCAACAACAACGGATAATCGTATAACAAGAGAAAATCGTGAATTTTTGAAGCAGCTTGGTTTTCGTGTATTAGTATAATGGAATTATTAAATGTAACTGGTGAACCCTTTAGTGACACAACCATTGAAGATTATCAATTTCACACATATCAACCATACAATTCAACGTCTTTCAACTATAACGATGAACATAGAATTTGCGTGCAAGAATTGGACTCATTTACGCTACCATGTAACTCTGTACTTTACATTGAAGGAGTATTGCAAACTGAAGCAGACAACTTACCAACAAAATTTAGTTTAATTAATAATGGAATTGCATATTTGTTTAGAGAACTTAGATATGAATTGAATGGAGTAGTAATAGATGCAGTACGAAATGTAGGTTTGGTTTCCACTTTGAAAAATTATTTGTCTTTAAACGAAAATGAAAGTAAATTGATGCAAAACGGAGGATGGTTTCCAAAAGATGGAAACGATAAAGTGTTAATTGACAACAGAGGAAATTTTAATCTCTCTATTCCTTTAAAATATCTGTCTGGGTTTTTTGAAGATTTTCAAAAAATTGTAATAAATATGAGGCAAGAATTGATTCTTATTCGAGAAAAAGACGACAACGATGCTATAATTGCAAGCGACAATACGGAAAAGCCAAAAATCAAAATCACTAAATTATATTGGAATGTACCGCATATAACACCAAGTATCAAGGAGCAGCTACGGTTAAATAAAATAATTCGCAGTAACACGGAACTACCTATTAAATTTAGAAGTTGGGAATTAATAGAATATCCTACTTTGAATGATTCAACTCGTCATACTTGGCCTGTTAAGACCTCAACAAAATTAGAAAGTCCTCGACATATTATAGTTGCATTTCAGAAAGGTCGTAAAGGAAATATTTTAAAGGATATGAGCAAATTTGATCATTGCTACTTAACAAACATACGAGTATTTCTAAACAGTGAAAGATTTCCATATCAAGACTTAAATTTGGATTTTAACAGTAATCGCTTTGCAATCCTATACGAAATGTATGCTAATTTTCAAGAAAGTTACTACCACATAAAAACAAATCAACCAATATTCAACCCAAAAAATTCAAAGATTCAGCTCCAGTCATTCACATTGATTGTTCACACCAAAAAGAAATTATTCAAAGTGGATCTGTTGTTTTGAGAATAGAATTTGAAACTTCTCAAAGTACTGGAAATGACGTGTCAGCTTACTGTCTTATTTTACATGAAAAAGAATTCTATTATAATCCTTTAACCAAAATTGTACGACAATAAACAGTTATTCACCAATGTTGGAAGAGTATAGACGTAAATTACATCTGTTCATCTGTGAATTATCAAAAGTAAAAGCAGAAATTTTATATTTTGAAAAGAAAAAATTGGTTTTGAAAAAACTACAACATCTTACAATATGAAGGTAATTATAGATATTCAAGGTTTTAAAATAAAAAATAATAAATTTATAGTCAAGGAATTAGCATGTTTTGATGGTCAACGAGTCAGTCATTATTTATTCAAACCTCCATTTCCGTTTCATTGTCTTCCTTCTGATTTACAACATCAAGCAAAATGGTTAATTAAAAATCATCATAATATTGAATGGGATGCCGGTTTCACACATCTATATCACCTTGGAAATATAATAAAATATCTAACCAAAAATGCAGACATGGTTTTTGTTAAAGGAAAAGAAAAAGCTGATGTCATCATGAAATACTGTACATCCAAAATTTATGAACTTGACGAACAACCAAAATTGGAACTAACCCAACCAATGTGCTTTTATCATAATGATAATAATAAATGTATGTGTGCTTTATCAAATGTATTTTTTTTATATAAAAATTGTTTAATGGATGAATAATAACAAAGATCTAAATATACATATTGTATGTTATAATGTTTTCTTTAACCAAATATACACCCTAAAACAAAACAAGTCATGACTTGTTGTAAAGCATGTAAACAAAGTATTGATTAACCCCACCACAATACTTTATAAAAACAAAGGAGAAAGACAAATTTATTCAGTATAAATATTTTATTCGTGCAAGATTGTCTCTATTGATAGTGCTATATTTTCAATACACAATGTCACAAGAAAATTGTTCTTGTGTTTATCCACTACGAGAACACTGGCACTACAAACGAAGCCTATATCAATTTTCAGAAGAGGATCTAGCTAAATTTCCCTTGGACTATTTAATTCAAGCAGCTTCACCAGTTGAACTTTTACATGTGTGGAACAAGCTTCCACAAGATTATCGAAACAATTTTGAATTGCAAGTTCAGTTACCATGCTTTGTTCATTATAATCGTCCTGAATGGCAGAATCATGTAGATGGGCCACCAACATCACAATCAAGATGTCATTTTTGTAAAATAGGCATTGTACAATTGTAATAAAGATATTTTGTATGAATAATAATAAAATAAATCTTTTATAAACTGTTTTTTATTTTATCCAAAACCAACTACAATAATTATAGGCAATAATATTAAAGATAATAATATAATACTAATTATACTCTCTAATGATTAAGCTACATTTTTAATTAAAGTAATAATATAAGAAATAACATTCAGTAATTTATTAAAGTGAATAAAATTGAGGAGGCAGAGTGAGTTGAGAATATACTGAGGGAAAGATACAGGAACCACAATTACATAAATACTCACATTTCCAAGTAAACAAAAAATGATTAAACTCATTCTGACAGATTAACTTTTTGTTACAAATATTAACGTTTAATTGATTTCTGTATAAAGTTTCTTTTGAAATAATTTGTGTGTATTTACAATTTTTACCGTTTGATTTTAATCCTTGATAAAATATTTTGAAACAATTAAAACATAAATTCAGATCATAATCTAAAACTTGAAAATAATTGGATGAAACACACCACACCTGACATTCGTGTTTTCTTTTTTTATGTCTTAATAGTTCTGTTGAACAAGAGTATTGTAAATTAATTAGTTTATAACCTGTATTTAGTTTTTAAATTCTGTATTTAACATACTTTTTTAAAATTTCGAGAGTTAGTCTCCAAGGAAGCAATGACACATTTGCAAATTCACTAATACTTTTAATATTCTGACAAATATTTTTAAGACAAATTTCTTGTAGTAACATACTTTTCTCAATGCAGTTGCAGTCGTAGACTGTGTGTATAGTAAATAGAAAATGATCAAATGAATTTTGACATCGGGAATTTCTATTATAGAAAAGTTCAGATATATTAGTTGTAGTATAGATTTTACTTGACTCAACGTGCTTGTATGTAGGAAATATGTAAAGCATTCTTAACATTTTATCAAAATCACGTGCACAATCAAAACAAAAATTTAGATTGTATTCATTAAAGTTTACAAATTTTGAAGTTGCTACATATTTATTAGCTTTAGAAAAGCAATCTTTACATGATTCCTCACGGTAAGAAACAAGCCCTAAGTCTGCTTCATAGGACACTACATTATCTCTTACTAATTTATCAAATTTGTACATAGCATACTTTTGACAAATTTCCATACCCACAGGTGATTCTAGAGGACATATGTAGAGAAAGTCACAGATATTGCTAACACTTTCACAAATAGTTTTAATGCAAAGCTCTTGCAGAGACATATTTGTTCTAAAACAAAAAAATATAATTGTTATTTACTATAATGTCCCCATGGAAATGTGTCAAATGAACTAGGAATTAACCGACGTTTGTCATCAAAAGGACTTAATGCAATTTTTGTTTGTTCTATACTAAAAACCTTATGCGCCTAAGAACAAATACTTTGTTGGGTTACAATTTTTTCTTTAAAATCTTTAAGGCAATTAACATAATCCTCAAATGTAATTTTATTTTTAACAACAGTCTTTTTAATACCTTTAGATTTTTTTCCAATACCTATATTTCTAAGTTCACCAGCAATACGTTTTTTGTTAAAGCCTTTCTTCACCAGCTTTTTTCTTAAGAGTTCTATCTCCTCCTTAGTTACTTGTATTTTGTAGGAATACATCTTTGAACGAAGTCCGGCGAAATGTGTCATTATTTTGCCATTAGCTTCATCCTTCATTAAACCGGGTATTTTTTTATTGGCTAATGGAATTTTAAAGACATTATTTTCATCATAGTCTGATGTGTCAAATTTAGCCAAGTTTTTGTAAATTATATCATTATATACATCATCACAAGCCAATTCATAAATAAAACTGTCAGTATCAGTATACATTAGCTTGCAATCTTCAACTCCGACTGTGGGTAACATAAAGTTGTAGTGAAATTTATACATACAAGTTTTTGAAATATCTAAAATTGACATTCCAATGTACAAAGGTTTATTAAAAATTAGCTCAGCTTTCTTTAATTCAATGGCCATAAAATCATCATCAAAAACTGTTCTGTTAAGAAACCTTGGGCTAGCAATTAAATTTTTGGCTCCATAACGACCATTCCAATTTTTGACTAATTTAACTAACCTACGGTGTCGAATATTCTCCATTGTTTTGCCGAAAACACAATTATTAGCATTTTTGAACTGATTATTTTGAAAGTTTGTAGTAGCTTTGGCCCTCAAATCAGTATTAAGCTGGATGTAAGGTTTTAACCAAGCTGATTGATTAAATTGTAAAACTTTATGTATTTTTGTTAACACCAAACCGTGTGCTATAGCTTGTTTTAAATTTCTATAATGTAGTACATAATTTTTTTTATTATGTAAATTAGCTATTAATTTTGGCAATTTTGATGACGGTGGAACAGAATGTTCAGCACAAAATGGAAAATCTTTATGAAGATCATGTAATTCTTGGGGATATTCTAAATCAACTTCTAGAATATATCCCACTGGAGAATTGTCTGACACGGTAGTCACATCAATGTTTGTAGATACCCATTTAAACCCACCATACGGTAAAAATTGTGCCATGGCCCATCCATACAAATTATTTACATCTAAATATAACAAAAACTTTTTAGGTTTTGTTGGGTCATAGTTAAACATATATTTATTGTTAGCTTCTGAATATCTGTTACAACAAACAGAAATTCCACCTCGAATTGCTTTTTCTATAAACATTACCATGTCAACATCTTTTAAGATTTGTAATTTACATTTTGTATACTTAAGCATAGCATCCCACGTATATCCGGGCATAGTAAAATACCAGGCGGGGTCTAAACCATAGGTATTCAAAGCTGTTTTTCTAAAATTTTCCATGACATCTGCAAGTAGCAATATATCAGTTTTCATGTATAAATTACTATATTCTCCAAGCGTTTGTATATCAAATGATTGCCATACATTTTGTGCATGTGTATAATCTTCAGCACAAAGATCTAAATCATGCAACTTGCTATAAAAATTTTCAATTAAAGGCAGTTGATTTTCATTTAATTTATTTATATCATCCAAATAGTCGTAGGAAAAATACCTTTTTTTTTTAAGAGTTTAAATTTATTATTGTCCAAATTTTTAAATTCATGCTTTAAATTTTTAAAATTATCCAAAGATAATGTTGTCACAAGTTCATCAAGACTAGCACTCATAAATTTAAAAGAATCTATAAATCTAAATTTAATACTAGTTTCATCATCGAAAAGTGTAAACGATATATATTTATTTTTGTTTAAAGGAAGTACACTTACACGACCACGTTTTGTTATATCTCTTATAATAAAATTACTGTCGTAATGTGACAAATTATGATAGATTATTGGCACTATGAATAATTTTTTGAAAGAAAGATTACATTCTTGGTGGGCAAAGTTCCTAAATTTTCCAGTAAAATGATCATGATCACGTACAATAATGTCGCTTGCCTTAAATATTTTTTCACAAATATGGCATGTGTACACATTAATAGTGCTTTTTTGTTCCACCATTGGCTCTATATTCAACATTTTACTCTCTACAAATTTTGCAATTTTTGAAAGTTCACTTGCAAACCACTCCATACAATCTAAATTTTGATAGCTCTTGTAATAGGAAAGAGAATTATCGTAAGAACATTTTAGGTAATAACCTGCTGAGAACGCTTTATGTTCTTGATACTTTTTTGTTGTTTTAGATAATTTTGTATTACACGGTTCCAAAATACATTCAATGTCAGCATACACAATAAAAGGTGCTTTCTGTTTATATACATGATTTTTAAATTCCACAAAATCATATTTTGGAAATGATATTTTACAGTCGTTAAGATTTTCACATAAAACAATATGGTCCTTTAATTTATCCTCGCTTGAAAAATAATTTAGACAACGATCACAAAAAAATTTTTTTCCATGATGTTTACTGAGTTGGTTGGATAAAAGTTTAGAAAGATCTTTAATCCAGCAGTAGTGAAACCTAATATCAGTATTTTCATTATCTTCTACAACTGCCTCATAATCATTTAATTTAGGAAAATATTTATTTTGAATTAATAACAAATTAACATGACGATTTAGTTTCTTTTTTGTCAACCTAGCAGGCACTACAACGTAAAAGGTTTTTTTTTCTGTTTCGTTTAACTCCAAAGCATAAACATTTACAGAAATATCATTTAATTTTTCAAATTTTGCAATTTGATTTAATTTCATAGGTGTTTCGAGATCATCTGTATTTAAAACAAGCCTATAAAATGGATATGAACTCGTTAATCTATAATCTCCTTTGGGAGGATACAAAGCACTGACTATAGCCCAGAAAAAACAAGCATGATCCATATTTTGAATGTTTATACATGCTTTTTTGTTGGCTATTTGCGCTGGTATTTTAATAAAGCAAGAACCATTACCTATTTCATATTTGTTTATGGCTACTTCTAACATTAAAATTTTCTGTAAAGCCCAACCACTTCCTTCATCGGAAAACTCTGTTACTTTATTTAATATATAATCTACAATATGTTCTTGAAACCACTCTGATAAATTAGTCCCTTGGTCTAGAACTACATTAGGGGTATTAAAATGTTTGTGGTCAATTATTTCCTGTTCATTTGACTGTCTTACAAATTCTCCCCAAAAAGTAGTATTAACCTTTACAACCAACATTTGTTTAAAAATATTTATAAGTTTCTCTTTTAACAAATTAAACGCATCAGATAAAAATTCTTTGATATCTTTATGTTTTAAATTAATAATAACACCTGTTTGAATTCTACTCTTAAAGCATGAATTTATGTTTTCCCAACAAATCCTTCTAGGTGATTTTAATCCTTCTTTCCTATTCTTCAATTTTAATAAAGCTCTAATTCTTTTTAGATGACCTACTTTGGACAAAATTTTTTTTTTCTCCCCCACAGAAAATTTAAATTTTTCCAAAACTTTATTACATGTTTTAATGTGTTGATTTATTAATTTTATTGATATTTTTTCAGTTTTATTAGCTTTAATCAATTTTATGGTTTTATCCACTTTAGATAAAGTACATTTACCAATTTTTATATTTCCTATCGTATTACTATTCATATTAAAAATGTAACTTACTCAGTTTAAAATTTCACAATTTCAAATGATACTGCTGGATGGGGCTTTCCGACTTCCACAGTTCCTCGGAACACAACTGCGTACTTTCCAGGTTCAAAATATTCAACAAGTGGTTTGTACTCTGTTGTTACCCTCTGCGGCAAAAATGTGACGTTGGCCTCTAATTCTAACAGAACAGCTTCCCCAAATCTGCTTACGATAATTTTAGCAGATAAAATTTTATTTCGTTGTCCAGGTACAAGATCTTGTAATTTTATAATCGGTTTCTTGTATTTGTCTACAATAGACACAGAATTTAATAATTTAAGATCCATCTAAAATAAATAAACAATCATGTATAGAACGAAAAAAACTATTAGACAAAAAGGTAGATATATATATATATATATATATATATATATATATATATATATATATATATATATATATATCAACAAAACATCAAAATAAATGAAATCATGCAAATAAAGTCTAACCAACTTAGTAGAGACAATCTGTCTGAACTAAAAAGAAGAAAATAAAACACTGAAAGTTTAAATGATTATTTAACAATGAGATAAATATTAAGATGAATGAAAAAAAAAATTAATTCAGATATATAAAAGTTCAAAGGCTGACATAGCTTAGGCATGTACTATGAGGAGAAGAAGGTATGCTAATTATAGAAAAGAAAATATTTAAGTGAAAACATGCAAATAAAATACCTAGAGGAAGATCAAAATACAGATTGAAGGATTATGTTAAAGAAGATTTCAATAAAATTAAGATTACTAACTAAAACAAAAATAGAGAATAGAAACGAATTAAGTATAATCAACAATTAGGTAAAATTGTATAACAGCCTGTAAAGGAATGTAAAAAAAGAACAAGAAACCAAAGAAAAGCTAAAGTTTTCTCTGCAAAAAAATGAATCAGAAAAGATCAGACCTATAGAAAAAGAGCAAGGTCTGTTAAGAGGTAGTAAATTAATATTTAACAAGTGATAATGGATTTTGTTTTAAATATATATAAATATGTATAAATTATATAATAATGAATTAATTTTAATAATAACAGTAATAACTTACTTTTGTTTTTTAGAATAATATTAGCACCAACACGACTAACTAAATAACTGTTTTGTTTGTTGTTCAGACTTCAGACTGCAAATATTTTCTTCACTAAAATTTGCAGCCTTAAATAGCACTTAAAATAAAAATTCTTACGTTCACTTTCTGAATTTTTAAAAATTTAACAACTACTCTCTAATCGTTATATACATAGTTACACAACTAGGTGCATTTATAGGAAATGCAATTAACCTCGCTTACTTTAATATTACTTCAAGTATGTATTACGTTCACTTTTTCATTTTTAAAAAATCAAACACCAGTTTAGCAAATCTTGTACACAAAATTATGTAACTAGTTACGTTTAGATACAAACGACTAGTATTCTTTTAATAAATCTAAAAATTGTTTTTTTTATTCAACTGCCTAATTGCATCAGACTAAATAATATATATTCATGTACAATATGTAAGAATAAATTCACTTTCAAGCCTAAGGCGATTATAGATCTTATACAAACGTTTTTAATAAACAAAATATTTAATAATAGATTAAATATAAATTTTTTAAAAATAACAATTTGCTCTTGAGTTTTAATATTAGGAAAATAACGTTAATTTCTAAATATGTCCAATCAATAAAAAATTATTTAATTTATGTTAGTGGTTGGGTCATTAGTAGACTGAAAATATCTTAATGGGCCATTATGTTAATGGATTTATTTAAAAATAGTAATGAGTAGTTGTGGAATAAATTATAAGGTCACTAAGAAAGAACTGCGCAGGGGAAAAAAATTTTAATTTATTGCTAGTTAAATTTATAGAATTTCCAAGCGTATGTAGTTACGAAATTGTGATTATGTAAATTGTTGTTGGTTGAAATGTACTTTCATTGAATATAGGAGTGAGATAGATAATATTGAGTACTGTTTTATTAAATGTTGCAAGCGAATTAGGAAAGAAAATGCTATGGGTGGATGCTAAAAGTTAGAATGGTATTTAAAAAAAATTACGTAGATTGCTCTTTGTTATTCTACTACAATAAAAATATTTCTAAAAGTTTATTGTAGTTAGAATTCGTTTTATATGAGTCGATATTGAAATAACCAAAAATAAGTAAATATTTGTTAGGTTTGACTATCTTCTTTAAAACCTTCTCAAAGGACTCAAAAAAGCTATTAATATTACCCTTTACTAACCAACGTATCATCACGTTTTGTATCAAATCGTGAAAAGACGTATCTGGGCCAAGCGTATACGCGTATGGTTCAAGCCGCGACTAGCGCTTGGAGTTAAAGGTCAAAGTGTGCAGATGTGGCTACCAAAGGTCAAAATTGTTGGATTTGCTTGGTTAATTGCAAGCTTAGACAACGAAACTTGGAGCTTTATTAGGGTTAATGGCGCATGCGTTAAATAGCAAATAAATTTAACTGCTGTATATAGTTAGCTGATGCAGATGCTGTATGCAGATAGCTGTACTGGCAGATGAATTTAACGACTTCGTAAGGAGTTTAGTCTAGTGAGATAGCTTTAAGAGTTCAGTTATTTGTTATTAAGTATCCAGTTAAAATATGTCTATTTTGTCAAAGAGTGACTATATGGCATTTTTGAGTATCAACGACGTTAAAGCTCTTTGCCAGCGCATATGGCAAAGTATTACTAAAAAGTCACCAATTACTCTTAAATGAAAATGAATTTTCTTTTCTAGCAGTGTAACATTTTCGTTTTTCTCCGTATGTCATAAAACACCAAAAATGTTTCTTAATCTTTTAACGTCTCTGAGATTGATAATCTAACCATTTTGGGGTCTGTTTATAATTAACAAATTACATTTTTGTTTAATCTTGGTTCCGCCTAGATATTTACGCAGGAAATAAAAAAAAATCTTTTCGTTTGTGCTTATACCGTTGTTTGAGGAACTCTTTAGTGGTCCGGCCGCGAGAGCGGTCGCTTTCATAGTGGAAGTCCCAATCTTTGTAATATTAGTTAATCACCGTTTGTTGTAAGCTGTATCCTGTGACAATAGATTTGATAACAGCGTCTCAGGGCTAAGTAAGCCGACAAGTGAAAAATAAGCAGCTGAGTTTAAAAAATCACATATTGTTATCATCCAGGATAAGCTAAAGTTCAGTTTTGGTATTTGATTTGATTTCTCCCAGGATTTTTCCAGCCTCCATTTGTTTCTCCCAAGGGTCGGATCTAAATTGTTTGATTTTGTGCGACAATGTTTTTTTTTTCATTCAAATGTAAGGTAACTCACTTGTTGAATAATTTAAAAAGAAGTAACTAGCCAGTGAAGCGAGTAGTTTAGTTAAATTTTTCTAAATAAAAATTTATAAGATTTGCTCTTATAAGAATTTAGAAAGATTATAAATAAATATATACCATTTTTCAAAGTAAAACACTTGCACGTCACGATTTATACAAAGTGACGTCACTTTTATTTAAAATTTCCAAAACATCAACCTAAGAGTTC
Source organism: Diabrotica balteata (assembly GCA_918026665.1). Lineage (NCBI taxonomy): Eukaryota > Metazoa > Arthropoda > Insecta > Coleoptera > Chrysomelidae > Diabrotica > Diabrotica balteata. The sequence continues at coordinate 61,684,821 of OU898283.1, forward strand.
AAATTTTCCTAACACAGCTAATAATACGAAACCCATACGGAACTGCTCGATATTTCATAGGCGTCAGTATGGTGTAATAATCAGAAAAGTGTAATCATCATTATATTGGAAATTTTAGAATTATGTTGCCTAATATTCCACAAAACAATAATTTTAATTAAATATATTAGACAATTGTACGCAACTCATTCGGAAATACTTTAAATTTTATTGACAGTTAAGCGAGTGGCAAAAGTGTATAAAGTGTTGCCGCTTTTTTAGAGTAGGAATTTTGTTTATGTTTTGATTTCTTACTCAATTTGATCATAATATATTATATATTAATAAATTGTATTTAGAAATACATATTAAATTTATATTACTAGCTTTACAACCTAATTATTGTTGTGTATTGTAATTGTGATGTACCAAAACAAATAACTAGTCTGTAGAAAGCTGATAAGCTTTGATATAACATAGATTATTTTGAACAAGAAATAATGGCGGAGCGTTTTTACTATTAAAGCCCTAAAAAAAGTAAGTTTAAAATTTAGAATATATAATTTTGTATTAAAATGTTTTCTTGTGTATTGTTACGATAAATTCTGACCCAAAATTGTAAATATATGGTGACTAATTATTTTTTATTTGTAGTAATTCCGGCGCTCATACCTGTTACCTGCCGACAGAAAATACTAGACCCTTCTACAAGAAAGGTCGAATATAAAGGTAACCACAAATGCAGTCGACGGCCGAGAATGACTCACCTAATGGATGGAAAGATCGATGCCTAGCCAGATGTCTCTAGATAACGGCATTTTGATGTATAAATAACGGTGATCCCCATTGAGGGAGTCAGTCACTCATAAGAAGCTCGGGAACCGCGATTTTAAAATGTATCGAACATAACAGAAATTTGTACAGTTATTTAATAAATTAGAATATAGACAATAAATTAGAATAAGGACAAATAAATTGTAACAATATAAATATACAACAGTGGTGTCGGTGTGAGATTTGAATATAAAAAGACTTTTGAATTCTTGAAAAGACTTTTGATATTTTGAAAAGTATTGTTCATCGGGAACATCCGCGTATTTCGGTAGTGATCGTTGTACGAAAGAACATTAAAAAAAAAAAAAAGTACGTGTGTGCTTGACCAAAGATGCTGCTAGTAGAACTTTCAGTGAAACAGTTGCGTGAGCAACTAGAAGAACGTGATGAAGACTGCAGCGGGTCCAAGAAGATACTTCAAGAATGACTAAAAAATGTTCTTAACAAGAATGGAGATGACCCAGAGACATTCCATTTTCAGTCAGTAGAAGAAGCCGTTTTAACTAAAATAATTGATGGAAAATTCGAGACTGTTTCCAAAAGATTCGATGAAACGTCTCAAATGATCGAAGAAACTTCTCAAATTATTAAAGAAAGAGCTAGAAAAAACGACGAGAAATTTGAAAATATGTCTAGAAGATTCGACGAAGTATGTATTCAGAATAGGGAGAAGTTTGAAGAAGTCTCTAAAACATTTGATAAAGTTGAAGAGAAAATCAAACAGTTAGAGACCATGATAACTAACACGAGAGTGCTACCACCAATTAATACGGTAGCTGTAGATCCGGTAGAGATAAAAGAAGACGAGACGAAATGTAAGTGGGAAACACGGCCGAAATTTGAAGGAAGCGGAGGTTATGTTCATGTCAAAGTTCCAACTTTCGACGGAAAATCGTCATGGAACAACTACATGAAACAGTTCGAATCAGCTGCAAGAGCGAATGGATGGTCAGAAAAAGAAAAGGCTGTAAACCTGACTATAGCTCTTCGAGGAGATGCCTTAGATGTGCTCCAGACCATAGCCGTAGAGGAGACGGATGATTTCGAACAACTGAAGAAGAGGTTAAATATGCGATATGGCCACGAACACTTGGAACATGTATATCAGTCGCAGCTCAAAAATCGAAGACAAAAGAAAGATGAGGCTCTTCAAGAATATGAAGTAGATATCGCCAGATTAGTGCGATATGCTTATCCAACAGCTCCCGAAGACATGATGGAAAAGTGGGCCGTTGAAACGTTTATTGATGGTCTTCGTGATCATGAGATGCGAAGAACACTACGATTAGCTCGTCACAAGACGCTGGTTGATGTCTCATCCGTCGCCCTCGAATACGAGTCAGCTACGCAGGCCTCTGGCGGTTACAGTAAAGTTAGGACTGTAAAAGAGGAAGAAGATGAAGATAAACTTGACCAGCTCGTTAATATGATGAAAAGCATGACATACAAGAAACCGAAGACCATACGATGCTGGAATTGTGGCGAAATGGGACACGTACGAAGTTCATGTAAGCATCCTAAGTACGACGCAAATCAAGAAACTCACCATCAGGAAAACTAGAACGGGTCGGCCTTAGGGGGGCAGCTTCGACCCAGAACTTTTCCAAAGACCCTCTCATACTGATAGCTTCTTTGAAATGTCGTGAAGATAGTGTATATGTAGATGGAGAAATAAATGGTAAAAAGCATACGTTGTTGGTGGATACTGGAGCGACAAGAACCATTATTCGACCGACAGTTATAAACAGCCGTAAGAAACTGTTACCAACGAGGTTGCGACTTCGGACCGCTACGGGTGAAAATGCCAACATTCACGGAGAAATCCAGATACAATTAGGAATTGGAGCAGAAAAGTTCGTCCATACTGATATAGTTGCTGACATCGAAGACGATGTTATATTAGGAATGAACGTAATGAATACGCATGGATTCCAATTGGATTTTAAGAATAAGGTAATCAAAGTTGGTAACGAGGAGGTATTTCTCCATCCACATGATGACAACAATATGCAAGCAGCCGTTAAAGAAGATACAGTCGTGCCTGCGAGAAGTGAAACGATAATAGTAGCGCGGCTACAGGGAATTGTGGACGAAGGAACACCTGTTATGATGGAGCCTTGGAATCATGACGACGAAGTTGGCCGTGGAATCATAATTGGAAAAGAATTAGTGACTTCGGCTAAAGAAATTCCTGTGAGACTTATTAATGTCAATGACTACCCAGTGACCATCAAGAAAGAGACAAAAGTAGGAACTTGTGTACCTGTCACATCCATAATCCGTCAGACGACAACGTCTGATAATTCCAACGATAAATTTGATCAAATGGTTGCGGTTGCTGGACAGTCTCTGAATCAGATTGAGAAAAGGAAATTAAGGGAATTTCTTCGGCAGTATCGTGATATTTTCGTACCGAAAGGAGGAAAGACGGGAAGAACTACCGTTGTTAAGCATAAAATTGATACTGGTAATGCTAAGCCAATTCGTCAAACAGCTCGACGATTACCACAGGCGAAAAGAGAGGAAGCTGAAACGATTGTTCAGGAAATGAAGAAAGACGGGGTGATAGAACCTTCTACGAGCCCATGGGTCTCTCCGGTGGTCCTGGTTAAGAAGAAAGACGGAACAACGAGGTTCTGTGTGGATTACCGTTTGCTGAACAACGTTACCAAGAAAGATAGTTATCCTCTGCCTCGGATCGATGACACATTAGACACATTGGCTGGAAGTAAATTATTTTCTACTTTGGATTTGAAGTCTGGATACTGGCAGGTAGAAATGGACCCGGTAGATAAAGAAAAGACAGCCTTCACCACAGGATCTGGATTATGGCAATTCAACGTTATGCCATTTGGACTTTGTAACGCTCCTGCGACATTTGAGAGGCTTATGGAAAATGTGTTGAGAGGGCTATCTTGGAAAACATGCCTAGTTTATCTAGATGACATAATCGTCTTGGGGGAGACATTTGAAGACCATCTGAAGAATTTAGAAAACGTTTTTAATCGACTTAAAGCTGCCCAATTGATGTTAAACCCCAAGAAGTGCCAGCTATTTCAAGGTAAAGTCAATTATCTGGGTCATATAGTCAGTAAAGAAGGAGTGGCCGTGGATAAGGGAAAAATCGATTCTATTAAGAAATGGCCAAAACCAACTGACAAACACCAAGTGAGAAGTTTTCTGGGACTATGTACTTACTACCGGAGGTTTATTAAGAAGTTTGCAGATATCGCTAAACCATTAACGCGACTTACAGAGGAAGTAAGAGAATACCGCTGGGATGTAGACTGCCAGAATGCCTTTGAGACCTTAAAAAAGCATTTAATCACAGCACCAATTTTAGGGTATCCACTGCCAGAAGGAGAGTTCATCTTAGATACAGATGCAAGTAATGTGGGAATTGGAGGAGTGCTGTCTCAGATTTAAGGAGGACAGGAAAGAGTCCTTGGATATTTTAGTAAAGTTCTCTCAAAACCTGAGCGAACTTATTGCATCACGAGAAGAGAACTTCTGGCAGTAGTGAAATCAGTAGAGCACTTCTATCAATACCTCTATGGAAGGAAGTTTTTAATCCGAACCGACCATGCCGCCCTTAAGTGGTTGATGCAGTTTAAGAATCCAGAGGGTCAGATAGCCAGGTGGATCGAATGACTCCAAGAATATGATTTTAAGATTGAGCACCGGGCCGGAGTTAGCCACCCAAACGCTGATTCTCTTTCCAGAAGGCCATGCCCAGCAGAGTGTTCTCACTGCAACAAAACGGAATCCAAGGAAGCAGCAGTGCTAAGAACGACGGTGGTCAACGACGACTGGACGCCTACCAAGATCAGGGAAGAACAAGAGAGAGATCCAGTTATACAGAAAATCCGAAAATGGAAAGAGGAAAACCGTCGACCACCTTGGCAAGAAATATCGAACCTAGGCTCAATAGTTAAGACGTATTGGGCCCAGTGGGACTCATTTATCATGGAAGATAGCTTGCTCAAACGAGTCCTGGAAAATGGTGACGGTTCAGAGAAGAGAAGACAGTTGGTGATTCCAAAGAGCAGAATAGCCGAAGTACTTCGTCAGTTACACCACAGTCCATCAGGAGGGCATTTTGGTGTGAAGAAGACCCTTCAACGAATTCGGGAACGGTTTTATTGGATGAACAGTTCCGACGATGTAAAAGACTGGTGTAAGAAATGTACTATTTGTGCTACGAGTAACGGGCCTTATCGAAAAAGGAGAGCTCCTATGAGACAATATAATGTTGGAAGCCCGTTTGAAAGAATAGCTTTGGACATTGCTGGGCCATTTCCAGAAAGTGATAATGGAGGCAAGTACATGTTGGTAGTAATGGATTACTTCACTAAGTGGGTCGAGATTTACGGACTTCCAGACCAGAAGGCGGCCACCGTTGCAGATAAGTTGATCCAAGAATATATCAGCCGATTTGAAGTGCCTTTGGAGATCCATAGTGACCAAGGCAGGAACTTCGAAAGCGATCTATTCCAAGGGATATGTGATAGACTAGGTATGAAGAAAACAAGAACTACGGCTTATCATCCGCAATCGGATGGTATGGTAGAACGAATGAATAGGACAGTAGGCAAGTATTTGACAAAGATGGTGTCCGATCATCAGCGAGACTGGGACCAATATCTTCCGTTCTTCACAATGGCCTACAGATCTGCTGTTAACGGATCGACAGGCCAGACACCAGCCAGAGTCCTATTCGGACGCGAGATGCGACTACCTTGTGATCTAGAGTTTGGGTGTCGACCTGGAGAAGATGTAGCAGGTGAAGATTATGTGATCGAATTACGAAGAAGAATGGACGATGTACACGAGTTGGTCCGTTCCCATCTCCAGATCGCTAGTGACCGAATGAAGAAACGGTACGATACGCAAGCCGAAAAGGGGTGTTTTAAGAAGAACGAAAAAGTCTGGCTTTATAATCCCAAAAAGCGAGCAGGTTGTTCCCCCAAGTTACAGCAGTTTTGGGAAGGTCCATACCTCATTATGGCAAAGATCAATGATGTCATTTATCGAATAAGCAAGATTCCGAGGGGAAAGCCGATGATAGTACACCATAACCGGCTGGCGTCTTTCGAAGGTGACCATGACGTAGATGAAGAAGTGGAAGTAAACCAAGTCCAAGATGTGTCTGGCCTCACGTTTGAGGAATTCATGGGTGCCTATGGAGGTACCGGTAAAGCAAGACATGGTGTTACCACTGAAGAAAAGCAAGATCTACTCGCGCTTCCCGATGACTACTCACTGGCCCTTACCATCCCGGCCAGTATCAAAGACGCACCAGGGTTGGCATCCGTCTTTCGAAGGAAGTTCGGTCGAGTTGCAGAACTTCAATGCCAAGTGCCAGCTCCTGGAAAAGCCTTAAAACTTCAAGATGCATCACGTTACCTTTTCTACCTGGTAACAAAAGACACTGCCCGTGATCAACCTACCTACCGAGATGTATGGGAAGCCTTACTTCAGTTAAGAGAGCACGTACTAGAGTCCGACGTGCAAAAGTTAGCCATGCCCAAGTTGGAGTGCCGCCAATTAGATTGGAGGGTTATACGAAATATGGTGGAGGAGATCTTTAAAGACACCGAAGTCCAGGTGTTAGTCTGTTGCAATCCGCATAGTTCCTGGCGCGGGGAGAAAACCGTCCCTTGTCATTTTTATACAACTGGAAGTTGTAAAAGAGGGTCCAGTTGCCGATACCAGCATGCCGTTCCAGTTCCAGTCCCGACAAGGTTCCAGGAGGAACCATCTTTTAAGAGGGGGGCAATGTTACGATAAATTCTGACCCAAAATTGTAAATATATGGTGACTAATTATTTTTTATTTGTAGTAATTCCGGCGCTCATACCTGTTACCTGCCGACAGAAAATACTAGACCCTTCTACAAGAAAGGTCGAATATTCAGGTAACCATAAATGCAGTCGACGGCCGAGAATGACTCACCTAATGGATAGAAAGATCGATGCCTAGCCAGATGTCTCTAGATAACGGCATTTTGATGTATAAATAACGGTGATCCTCATTGAGGGAGTCAGTCAGTCATAAGAAGCTCGGGAACCGCGATTTTAAAATGTATCGAACATAACAGAAATTTGTACAGTTATTTAATAAATTAGTAATTAGCTATCGTGAGTTTTAATAAATTAGAATATAGACAATAAATTAGAATAAGGACAAATAAATTAGAACAATATAAATATACAACAGTATTTTAATATGTTGCAGTAGTCTTAAAACTAAGTGTATTAACTGTTAATATAATAGTTTGACAAATAGTTGACATTTTGAAAATTCCTCACTTACTAACTCCTCTGATGTTTTGGCAACGCTGTGGGGTTCTGACAGCGTAAATCTTTAATGACGTGCCTTTTTTTATATGAAAAATGCTATAAGTATTATGTTTCAGCTAATTATCATATTTTAGTTTCGTAGTTCAAAAGTTTGGTAGTTCATTTCGACATACGAAAGTTAGTACATTTTTTCTGTCATTTGGTACATAACCATAGTTTTAATTTTGTTTCGTTGTTAGAAGGTTCAATGTCATGTTTTTTGACAGATTTAAATAATTTTTTGTAATAACTGTTTAGAAAATTATTTCTTTTAAAAAGATATACATCCTTAACATTTTTTTAGGAAATAAAAACCCTAAACCTTTCTTTCTAAGTAGGACACGTCGCGACTTAAGGGTTGTCACTTCCAAAGGTACTTTTTAACAGGCCCTTTTAAAGACAACTAATAGGCGTTAATGTAACGTAATTCGCACGTTGCGATTGCCATTAGGTATAATCACATGATACCTCACACTTGGAGTTAAGCTACAAATAATTTATAAATTAATTTAAATTAAAATTAGCGAATTACTTTCGCCTACTAGAGAATAATATCAGAACTATAAAATCCAAACGTACCAAACGGAAAATCTAAACTGCTCTGTTCAGTGTTGTTGTGTGAATCCGAAATGGTAGGACGTTAGTTGTTGTATTTCCCATTGTCTTTCCTTTTATGTCTTTTACCTTTAACCGTTGCCTGTATTGTTTGTGTTACAAAAAAGTCGCTATGAAGGGCACCTTAGCGTGAAGCATGTGTTCCTGTTCAATCCTTTTTGTATAGTCACACAATAGTGTTTTTAATGGGAAGATTAGGAAATTGAGTGAATGTCGTGCGAATGAACGAACGGTTAGGAAATTGTTATGAATTTGAAGGATTGTTTTTATGTATTCTATATTCTTATACCTATATTGTCTGGGTAAATAGGTCTTGTACCTAAGGCCAAAAAAAAACTATAAAATCCCTTTATGACGTAATGTTAGCCAACCCATTATGGGACCCCATAGGTTTCCATATGTCCCCAGAGAACAAAGGTCAAAGTGAAGTTACATATCTAATGCCTATGTGGCATGGTGTTTGATTTTTTTGCTTTTCTATTTGCTAAATCTAATTATATGACACCTGCACCTATCTGTACGTTAATGCGTTTGGTGATGTAACCTTAAGGTTCTTACGGCATACCACCATGTTTGATTTATCTTTGTCATTGTTTTCTGTTCTGATAGTAACAAAGATGTCGGTCAGAAAGCCAAGCGGGCTGGGCGGCCGGTTATAATTCGCTTCGTTGCGAGTAGTTCAATGGATGCGGGCTCGATCCCCAGCTCGATGTACAGAAAACAAAAAGGCTAACGCAGCAGTTTAAAATTCTAGATGAATCTAGATATGACTAGAATATGCTGGTGTCTGATCGGCCTATGGTGGAGCAGTAAGGCAAGAGATAAGGGCTTGCGGTTCGGTGATACTTATCTATAGATCCCTACTGGAAGGGCGTGCGGCCTAAAATACCGGTATATATATTTATATATATTTTATATTTTATATAAAAGGCATAATACGGCATAAAGTGAACTCAGTCCATGTTAAAATTCAGGTTCAAGTGAGCTCCGTGGTCAAGTGGACACCGATATACGGAGCTCACTTGTCCATTCCATAATATTGGCTCTGTCGATTCGTTAAGATGTATAGTTTCATAATTCTTAAAAAAATTTTGGAGCTCATAAGTACCCCTGTATCATAAATGTATTTCGCTTAGTTCACGTGTATATATTATAGGGGTCGTTCAGATCTTTTTCACTGTATATTGGAACTATAAGTATATCGGTTTAAGTAAGCTCTGATAGTTTGGCAACTATGCACTTAGGCCAGCGTTCTTGATATATATATTTTATATATTTTAAACGGTTCATACGAACTCCTTTTCATACGCATTACAATATGTAATCTTCTTCTTCTTCTTGATGTGCCTATCCGTTATGAATGTTGGCGATCATATTGACAATATGTAATAGATATGTATAATACCAAATACCTGTTTTTGGTAGGTACCTGCTATTCTAAAAATAGCTTTATAAATACAAAAGGATTTCATTACCAAGTTGGACGTGTTTTTTCATATGCGAATATTTCCTACTGTATTTTGTTAACATGAATATGTCTTTATACGTTTTATTTAAGAATACGATTAATAAGAACTTTCAGTTAATCCATTGTTTTACGATATCTTGTATACAGCTTCTTTATTATTTTATTTCTGGTTTTATCTGTGTACTACATATAATTCTGGATAGGTTATCTTAAAATAAATATTTAAGTGCAAAAATAGATATTTTTATGTAAAAATTGGTAGTAGTGCACAAAAGAGGGAAGAATGCTTAATTTATATAAGAAGAATGTACCAGTTCACCAATATTACATACTTCTAAATGTTTTATCTGCTATTTAGGGGTAAATGTAATCAATAAACGTGGAGTTTATTGATTACAAATTTGCAATAATCTTTGGTCAGTTTTTTCTCGATTTTAGTCATAAATTGAGCTTGTATTCGTTGAGTGGATGTTGCGATTCTAGACTTTGTATCTTTTATTCTCTAGCAGTCTAGCTACTTATCTTCGGATATTAGGTGAATTGATAGCTTCGATATTGTAGAGCTTATGTATGGATGTGTGTGTGTGTGTGTGTGTGTGTGTGTGTGTGTGTGTCTTAATATTCGCTGAATTTGGCTGTCTAATTTATAGCTAAATCTACGTGTTAAATATGTGTTGGTGTCATCCATACTTGCAAGGTATATTCGGTAGCAGAAGCATAGAGTGCAAGCGTCTACGTTTTAAGGATGAAAGGATGCTTCTCATTTTTAGCTGACAAGTTTGCAGAGATTATTTTTCTGGTCCTCAGTTTGCCTTTTAGTTTTAAACAATGTTCTATAAATGACAAAGTGTGATACAAACTATCTTTAAGGTATTTATAGCAAGTCCAGAGTTTAAAAATTTCATGACACTATTGGATGTTTAGATTTTTAAAAGCATCTCTGTTAGGGACATTAAAGCAGGACATCTGACTTTTTTTGAGGTTTGGCTTCAAATTGAATGAACTATGAATCGTCTATTTTTATTGTGTTTAAAGTATGATTTAGATTTTTCTATACTTCAGCAACAAAAGTTTTTGGTTGTGCAACAATATAGATGTATCGTCTACATAATAAAAGTCCAAGTGTAGGTACCATTACGCTACCCCAAAGGAGACCGTTCTTCTGCGTTTTCCATCTGTTATTTTTACCATTGAATGATACGAAAAATCTTTTGTTGTGTAGGCATACCCGGACAATACAAGCCATTGTTGTATTTTTGATCCAAATTTTAGAATTAGTTTTGTGCCCAGATCTTTAGTCAGGAGCCGCAATATTGTTCATTATATACGTAGATAGCAGATCCAACCTCAACTCCGTTAAAAGATTCCCTTAGTTGATTGGTTTTGTCCCCTCTCATTTTAAGTTTTTCTTTTCTTGTTTGCCTATGTTTGGCCCTCAATGTGTTTTCTGCACTAGAAGTACGTCACATTTGTGTTAACCGTATATGTCTGATAAAGTTAAGTAAAGCAAAGTACCTATCTTTATCTCTGGATATTCCCTTCTCTAATATTTATAGACATAATTAGGATAGTTGGCATTAAAAAGGCCGATTTGGCCTTTGGGATCTTTAAACCCTATAAAATATGGCTAATCTTTTACTTTTCATTCTTCTTCTTAAAGTGCCCTCTCCTCAATGGAGGTTGGCTACTACAATTTTAAACTCTTCTCTATCTTCAGCTGTTCTTATTAGCTGTAAAAATTTAGCCCTGTCCATTGTCGGATATTTCTGAGCCATGATAGTCTTTTCCTTCCTAGGCCTCTCTTTCCCTTGATTTTTCCTTTCACTATAAGTTGGGCATATTGGTACTTATTATTTCTCAGTATGTGGCCTAGGTATGATGTTTTTCTTACTTTTACTGTGTTAAAAAGTTCTCTTTCCTTGCCTATTCTATGCAGCACTTCTTCGTTTGAGGTATGCGATGTCCATGAAATTTTGAGTATTCTCCGGTAGATCCACATTTCAAAGGCCTCCAATTTATTTACGGTTGATGTTTTAAGGGTCCACGTTTCAACTGCATATAGAATAGTCGACCAGACGTAGCATTTTGATAAACGTAGTCGAATTTCGAGTTTTATTCGAGAATCACAAAGCAGTTTTTTTATTTTTTTCGAAAGATTTTCTAGCCTGTTCTATTCTCGATCTTATTTCTTGATCAGGATTTAGGCTGCTATCGATCCAACATCCCAGGTACTTAAATCTATTGACCTGTTCTAAGATGTGCCATTTATTGTGCAAGGTTGAGGTACGTTTTGGTTTTTTCGGATTGACATCACTTTGGTTTTTTTAATGTTTATTTTCATACCAAATTGCTCACAGGTCGAGTTGGTCTTGTCGATGAGTCGTTGTAGACCTGAGTCGGAATCCGCAATTAACACTGTATCATCGGCGTATCTGATACTGTTGATATTTACGCCATTCACCTTGACTCCATCCTTGAAATCCTCCAATGCTTCTCTAGATAGAAACTCGGAGTAAAGATTAAACAGCAGAGGCGACAGAACACATGCCTGTCTAACTCCCCTCCTAATTTCTACTTCTGCGGATGTAGAACCTTCGATCCTAACTCTGGCTTTTTGGTTCCACTACAATTTTTTTAAGAAATTGATGTCTTTTCCATCTAAACCGACTTCTTGCAAACGTTCTAATAGTAGATCGTGTCTTACTCTATCAAATGCTTTTTCGAAGTCTATAAAGCATATAAATATATCTTTCTGTTGGTCGTAGCATTTTTGGGCGAGAACTAGTAAACTGAACAGGGCTTCTCTCGTTCCCATGCCGGCTCTGAATCCAAACTGATCGTCTCCGATGATTGTTTCGCATTTTCTATAGATACGATTATGTACGATTTTTAGTAGGACTTTTACTGCATGACTCATAAGGCTTATCAGACGGAACTCATTGCAGTGTTGTGGGTTTGGCTTTTTTGGTAGTGGGATGAATATTGACTCCAGCCAATCTTGGGGTATTTTACCTGTATCATAAATGCGATTGAATAAAAGGACAAATAATTCGATATTTTCTTCGCTGATTAATTTAAACGTTTCTGGGTATATTCCGTCTGGACCTGGGCTTTTATTTGTTTTGAGATGATTAATTGCATTTATGATTTCAGATTTCAGAATTGTTGGCCCTTCGTTGTTATTTTCCAATCTTGGTTTGTAGCGTTTACGCTGCTGACTTGTCCAATTTAAACCCCTTAAGAAATTTTCTTATAACCCGCCTGTGATCGATTTTTAAAATGGACATTTTTCCCCACACGCGCAGTAGTCGCTTAAAAAGGAAGAGTGGTCGAATCTGTACGAGAACGATCAGTTTTGGTCAGAACTCAACGCAGACACGCCACCCGGTGAAATTTTTTCACCTTCAAAGTGACGGAATTGGAGCAGTGAAATAATCTGGGACGAATAAAATAATATCTAATTCAAAGAATCATATCTCAGTAATAAAAATAATAATAAGTAAATTTTTAAAATCAATCTTTATAAGAGTTCCACATAAAAGGAAGATTTTTTGGCGTGCTGCGCCTCCATGTAAGTAAATCATTTCATACGTATTATCTCATTATCATATAATCAAATTTATCATTGTAGTTTAGTATTTCTTTAGAGATTTATTTTTGAGTTCCGAAATAATTTAAATATAAAATTTCCTTGATTTACTTGCAAAGAACAGAAGGTCATTTTTTTTATATAGTTAAACTTAAATTCTGTTTTAGTCCATGTCGTTATCATTAAGTTTTTTTGTTTTTTTTTTTCTCTAACTTTTTTTGGTGGAATATAAAAGGTTCTACAAATGTGGTACAGCCTTCTGTATTCTGCGCATGTTCTTTTCATGGCGCAAGCCTGTCATGGCTACGAAGTAACTTCGGAATTCTGACATGTTGACATAACCTAATACCTAATGTTTTGATATTTTGTTTTGGTGCAGTCAATCCATGCTGCTACACCTATTGAATTGCATTTATTAAATTACATAACCTTTTTAGATTCCGTCACTTCACTTGAGGATATTCTCTTCAGAATATTCCCTCAAGGATATTAGTAACTTTGAATCCTTAGATAGTTAGCAACTTGTGTATGTAACCCGTGGATTTTGCTGTCACCCAGAGACCAGTGACTGGTTGTGGCTTTTGTGCCCAGGATTCGTCTTTACAGCCATAAACTGATGTAGCCGTGCCAAGAGGAGTTTTTCCTATGAACTTATAGTGCTGTAAAGATAAGTTGTTTAACTATTTGACTTTTTGTGTTACTTTCTATTGATTGTTAACTTTTCATATGCATATGATCAAGTGACTACATTTTGATATATATATATATATATATATATATATATATATCCGGTTTTTTAGGCGTTACGCCCGTCCGGTAGGGATCTATGGAGGAGTATCACCGAGCCGCAAGCCCTTATCTCTTGCCGTACTGCTCCACCATAGGCCGATCAGAACCCAGCATATCCTAGTAAAATCCTAGATAAAATATAATTTTGATATTATTGGGAGAGGGAAAATACCTTTCATGTTTTATGAGGTTTTATTTTAATTAGGATTTCAAGAGTAAAGATATTTCAGAATCTCGTGGACCTCGTAAATACGCATGCCCGAAAAAATAAATGGATCCTAAAAACATGTACCATTTTAATTTCATAAGAAATTGGGCGACAGGGTAGGATTTGCACGTGCTAATAATGTCAAGTATTTCCAATAAACATGACATATTATGTTTCTCTAACCTTAAACATTCCAGTTAGTCATCGCATTTTTATTTTAGCTATAAAAATTTACGACTTCCCATCTTCACAGCCGATAAGAATTGCTGTGTAAACATGTAAAATATTTACATTGCACTAATTTGGCTTGTAAAATAAACCTTTTAAGAATTGAAAAAAATCTAGAGAACAAATAAATAAATAACAAATAAATGTATGATAGAAAAATAATAGGATTTTGGATTTAAATTCAGCAAAATATGTTTATATACGAGACGAAAACAACAAATTCCTTGGGAAAAATATTCGCATGAGATTTTTTGCCGCATGAAATTTTTTGCATAATCACTTTCATAAAAACTGCAGAATAATGTTCAAGATGTCGCCCATACAAAAAGTGGTCCTAATTTATTGAATTGTTTTGTATAAATTCATTTTTACATTGGGATAAGGGCCTCAAACAACTAAAAACAATGTTTTAAAATCAAATAAGCCCAAACTAAAGTATCAGGAACTGATAAAACAAGGTTTGGTGAATTCAAAAATAATTGTGTTTTAGAGCCTCAAAAATCATGATTTTTCGTTTTTGTTTTCAGTTTTAAATTGTTTAAGTTGAAAACGATCAACTTTAGAGAAAAATTACAATTAACCTTTTTTATTGAGAATGATCCAAAATCTGTGTAATTAAATTGTCTGCGTATTTAAATTAAATGTACACTACCTTCAATAATGAAGGTTATATCCATCGAGCAATAAGACAGAAGAGGGAATCTAATCCTTATGAAAAGGAGACCAAAAAAGTGGCCTCTGATGGCGGACATATCCGGAAATGCGAATGCGCCAAATTTAAATTTTCCGACACTTATCAACAGTAGCTATATAATATTTTTCAGAATGTGTCTTAGACGAGAAAGTTTTAATTAATTATTAATGATAAGAGTCTAAAATGCGACACAATTGTTAAAAAACTTCAATATAAATAAGATTTTATGTGACATTTGGGACAAACAATAACATAACCCAACTAAATTTGATGTCAAACAAGGAGAGAGACTCTCTTTCCTTGTTTAATGTGGCCTCTAAAGATCGCACTTCCTGTCTAACAATATGTTTGCCCCCACTACCTTTACATTCTCTCTATTGTCTTTTTGCTCGATAGTTATATCTCTCTTCTTCTTTCTTCAGCGCGCTGGACTGAAAACTGGAATTTCGTTCTTGCACTTGGATGGAGGGTGATAAACTATTTACTTTTATGGGGTTATATGATACTTTCTAGATGGTACTGATATTATATACTCAATTTGACTGTGCAACCGGAATAGTCTCTAAGTATTTAAGAATATTTTTGCGGCATCTACATGGAGACGGAGTGTTAGGTTACGCACGATAAGGCACACACATACACGTTAATTAAAACTAAATAAGAAATAAAATAATTATTAAAATGTTAAAAGAACTAAAAAAAATACATGGAGGGACGGAATACCGAGCTTGCCATCTTGATAAGTTTGTATTCATAGGTCATTGTTGTAGCCGTCGTCGTCGTCGCTATCAGAGAGTTCTGTTTCAGATGATTCGCTATCATCATCTAAATTTATAATGATCTCATGCGCTTTATCCAGAATGTATTCTCGGCTGAAGTACTCTTCTTCTACTTTATCAACATGCCTGCAAGTATTTGCCCATATTTCTGGCGTGATTTCATTTAGCCTAATTTGTGCTATTTCTAAAACATCTGCTAATTTAAAAGTCGTGTTTCTTGCTGCAACTTCATTTTTTAAAATGGCCCATATCTTTTCAATTGGGTTAAGTTCCGGATGATATGGTGGTAAACGTAAAACCGAGTGGCCGTGCTGTGCTAATAATTGGTCTACAGCATATACTGGGTTTTTAGGTTTAGCAATGAGTATCTTACTGTAGAGCTTGTTTTGTTTCGCTTTCATCGAAAAATATATTTCTTTTTGTCAACCATTTTTTTATGATTTAAGCCGATGTATAAGATTTTTCAAGAGTCACATTATGATATGAGGCGTTGTCTATTACTAAAACTGACTTGGAAGGTAAATTGGGAAGAAGTTTGTCTTTCAACCACTTCATATAATTCTGGTGATTCATGTCATCATGATAATCACCAGTTTTTTGTCCGGATTTGAAAATGAAAGCGGCATTTTCGACAAATCCATTTTTACCACCACAATGTAAGATGATCAGTCGTTGCCCTTTAGATACCGGAGATGTTATGTACTTGTTTCGTCCATCATCCCAACCTTTTGGAACTGTGTGGGAACTATGTATATAAGTTTCGTCACCATATACAATATTTCTATCTAAAAAAAATTGTGAATTACTTTAAAATTAGTTATAATGTAAATAAATAAATATCTTACTTTCAGATTTGTATTTTTTCAGTTTTCTTAGAAATTCTGTTTATTTGGCTCTTATGTCAGTTTTTTCAATTAAAATTTTTCTATTGTCTTCCACTTTTCTCCACCTAAATCCTAATTTTTTCACAATTTTTCTGAAAGAAGATAGTTTACCAGTTACAATTCCTTCGTTTCTAACAGATTCGTAAACAGTTTTCATGGTAGGTCTTCTTTTGTAGATGGTAGCTAACGTGTAAATGATATTTCTTATGACGTGTTCCTCAAATGGATTGACTGATGACTTGGGGCTGGGTTTGCAAATACTTGTTCTGGGTGATACAAAGTGTGAAGTTGCTGGTTTGTTTTTACCTTCCTTAGTTATCCTTTTTACCTTACTTTCTGAGGTACCAGTTGCTTGAGCCACTCGCACTATTAGGGGTAAAGGAGTTGTGCAATATCCCAAATCTTTTTCCCGTTTCATAAATGAATAAACGTTAAAAATAATTTGCCTCCCTTGTCCATGGACCACTTTTCTATTGTTACTTTCCCTGTAAAACCGGTAGGTTTTAGATAATAGATAAAATGTTAAATATTGGTTAAGTTTAAGAAAAACATTAAAAAAATGAATTGAAAAGAAAAGTACTTTAAAAGTTTGTAAAGCATTTAATTTCTAGCTAAAATCCTTTGGCTTTATACATTCTAGAAACTAAATGCTTTACACACTTTTAAAACACTTTTCATTTTAATTTATTAATTTATGACAAGCTTTTACAAAACATTTGAATTTACAATTGAATCTAAAATTGAAACCTCAATACTCTGGGAGTATTGGATTTTAGGAAGTGTAGAACTTCCAAATTCCAGAAGAACTGGAAGAGAGGTGATGAAAATACTAAAGATATGGCTAAGCTCAGAGGAACAAATTTAAATGGCCAAAGAGACACTAAATCTCAAGTGAGTGTTCGGGCTAGCTTCAATTGGCTAGACCCAACGTGTGGCTTCTTTTCCACTTCTGCCTTTAAAAAAAATATATATCTCCTTTAATTTTTGGTTTTGATCTTGGGTTGTTGTGGTTTTCATTGGTTGTGCTTTTAGATTTTCATTTTAACGTTTAGTTTTGTGTTTCAATTTTTTTTTGGACATTACCTTATATCTATATCTTAAATCAACTTGTTTTGGCTATATACTGTGTAGACTGAATAAATTGCTTTGTTTTGATTTGTTAAATAACAATTTTAGATTAATAATAAATTAATTAAAAATTTAAATAACATAAAGTTAACTATTTCACATATCTTACAAGTCCGGAGTAGTCAATAAGTTGAGTCACTACCTCGAAATAACAGTTTTTTTGAAATTTTAGGTTCCTTAGGGTGTTGTAGCAGTATATTTCATTGGATTTCATAACTGGACCAAAACAATTAAACATTACTGGTATAGGTATCCCTTCAGAATATTAATTTGAGGACAGAGAGTAAGTTGAACTTTACCTACTTTTACTCATTCTCTCGTATATTTCTGTTGTGTAATATGTCTGCATTCAAGGTAGAGCATCTGTTAGCTCCTGAATTAGAGTATGAGTTGAGAGTCCGTCATCTAACCAGTCCATTGTTAAAAAATGTTGTATAATGTACAGAATGTACCAGGTAAATTTCCTGATTTTAAAGTTGAACATGGTGTTTTGTATAAACATGTCTTAAGTTCCATGGATGCCTTTACTGGAATGTCGGATTGGAAGATAGTCGTTCCAACTCCTAATAGAGCAGAGGTTTTGGCCACTTTTCAGGACCATCCTACTGCAGCTCATTTTGGTTTCTACAAAACTTTCCGTCGAATATCTGAACTTTATTACTGGCCGAAGATGCGTCAAACTGTACGTAGCTATATCGCTAAATGCAAAATCTGTGCTACATGCAAACCGACAAATCTTCCCGAACCAGGTTTAATGGGTAGTTATCGACGGATTGATTTTCCATTTCAACTTATATCATTAGATCTCATTGGTCCCTTATCACTTCTGTACCAGTTTGGTTTTTAAGATCTGTTTATCAATTTTGTTTACCTGGCAAAAAAACCATAAGACGTTGTGCTATTTTGCCTTCTATTTTTTTTATCTTATCTTAATGTTGGTTATTATCTTGGTTTATGGACTTGCTAATTTTGTTGTTTGTTTTCTTTCAAAAGTCCAACTGCATATCATAGGAGTACAGGATGGATATATGGGAATTTCCCCATCTTGAGTTCTGAGTTGAATAGATATTTACAGGGATAATTCGGAAAACATTCCAAAGATTTTCTTTAATAGTGTTGTATGGTTTTGTGGTTCCGGACCATAAAGCTTATGCATTCATATTCACTTACTGTGTCGGTGTTTTAGCGTGGGTTCAGGATTGATCACCCTGGATGTGTGCCCTCACTTGGCTCAGAAATATATCAATACATCTTAGTTGTTCCTTGAGTGTCTCTTAGGTTGAAATTAGAATGTGTCATTTAGAATTGGATCGTTCTGATACTCAGCAGTATGTAAGTCTGTTTAACTTGGTTTGTTATCTCCTATATTATTATCTTCTAAAAATATTTGAGTTTTAACATATCTCATTGTATACTGTTTGTTTACCTGTCTCTCTACTAGTGATATGGATTGGTAGATGTGAGTTATCTTTATCTGTATCTTAATTGAATTTATCTTTACCTTGATGGAGTTTATCTCATACCTGTAATGGAGTTTATTTCGTATCTTTACCTTGAGTTTATCTCGTACCTTAATTGAGTTTATCTCGTACATTTACCTTAATTGGTTTATCTCGTACCTTTACCTTAAGTTAGTTATCTTTACCTTTACCTGGATAAGTTTATTTCTTATCTATATCTTATGAATATATATCTTATCTTTATCTTGATTATAGAGTCCTAAAAATCTGTCCTTTACTGTTCTTGTCGTGAGTAAAGAATTGGAACACGTCAATAGTACAGTTTAGGTATTACAGTTAGGATCTCTTTTATCTTTCCTTCTACCAAGTGTATAGCTGGTAGAAGTGAGTTTTGTGCATATCCTCTACCATGAGTAGATCTGGACGTGCAATTATCTTTTACCTTTTGTGCATATCCTTTACTATGAGTTGGGATTGCATTTATCTTACCCTCCTTTTTATAGCATACCCTATACCATGAGTATAGTGGGCTTGTTAGTATCTAAGGCACTAGCAACCTTTACCGATTGTGTGCTTTCCTACCGCTGCTAGAGCAAGTAGGTGTATTGAATTATCTTTTACCTTGTTGTTGATATCCCGAACCATCTATATATGTTTAGGTTTGTAGTTTCAACTAGTCCTGAGTAATTAGGCCCTCATTAAACTCTATGGTGACGAATAGAATCGGGTCGCTCTAGTGTCAACGTTGGGTAAAGTTCATAGGACTTTGTTTGAATTTCGTTGTTATGAATGGTTCTTGGAGAAATTGTGTTAGGGGTTGTTAATACACACCTATAATGTAGTTTTAACGAATGGTTGTTTTTACAAATACTTGAGAATGTAGATAAGTAGTGTTAAAAGTTAACTTGATCTGTAAGGTTATAGAATTAAACTTAAAATGCATACTTTTTTTTTATCTTTGGTTTATACTAAATTAACATACATTATCTCATTAAAAAAAAATGTATGACTTCGTCTCATATTCTTCGTTCCATATTTTTATTTCGTCCTTGATTTTGTTCCAATTCCTGAGCAAATGGTTGACTGGTGAGGAAAATGTTCAATTTTAACGTATCAACGTTCATTGTCGACCCAGCGTTAGATCGTTCTGCCACAAAAAAAAAGTTTTTTTTTTGCCTGGAGATGAGGGAGAATGTAGCGTTTACGCTACTGACTAGTCCAATTTAAACCCCTCAAGAAATTTTCTTATAACCCGCCTGTGATCGATTTTTAAAATGGACATTTTTCCCCACACGCGCAGTAGTCGCTTAAAAAGGAAGAGTGGTCGAATCTGTACGAGAACGATCAGTTTTGGTCAGAACTCAACGCAGACACGCCACCCGGTGAAATTTTTTCACCTTCAAAGTGACGGAATTGGAGCAGTGAAATAATCTGGGACGAATAAAATAATATCTAATTCAAAAAATCATATCTCAGTAATAAAAATAATAATAAGTAAATTTTTAAAATCAATATTTATAAGAGTTCCACATAAAAGGAAGATTTTTTGGCGTGCTGCAGCTCCATGTAAGTAAATCATTTCATACGTATTATCTCATTATCATATAATCAAATTTATCATTGTAGTTTAGCATTTATTTAGAGATTTATTTTTGAGTTCCGAAATAATTTAAATATAAAATTTCCTTGATTTACTTGCAAAGAACAGAAGGTCATTTTTTTTTATATAGTTAAACTTAAATTCTAAAACACTCACTTGAGATTTAGTGTCTCTTTGGCTATTTAAATTTGTTCCTCTGAGCTTAGCCATATCTTTAGTATTTTCATCACCTCTCTTCCAGTTCTTCTGGAATTTGGAAGTTTTACACTTCCTAAAATCCAATACTCCCAGAGTATTGAGGTTTCAGGTTCTTCTCGTATGTCGTGAAAAAGAATTTTAATATAGTTTTCCCATTCTTTCAGTTTATCTTCCGTAGATTCTAGCAGTTTGTCATCCGTGTTCAGCATAGTGTGAAAAGTCGTTCTCTTGGTAGTCGATGTAAACTCTTTTACCTTTTTATGTAAATTAAAAAAATTGTGCCTTTGTTGCAGTTCTTCTATTTCAACGCATTTTGTTTCCAGCCATTTCTCTTTTGCTTCGGTTATTTTTTTTCGAATTATTCTATTTAGTCTTTTGTATTCTCCGTCCTTGTCATTTTTTCCTTTAGATTCTCTTCGTTTGTTCATTAATTGTAAAATCTCTTCTGTCATCCATTCCTGTTTGTTATTTCTAGGTGTTACTTTTAGATGTTTTTCCGTTACATTGTTCATTTGTTCTTTAATAGTTTTCCACAGAACGTTTATGTCATCGTACTCGCTAATTCTATTGTGGTTGATATTTCCTAAATTTTTGTTTAATTCTTTATTTACTGTCTGATGTATGGTGTCGTTTTTCAATATTTGGATGTCTAATAGTTGGTGTTGAGGTTTTTGTTTCTTTATTAGTTTCCATCTTGCGCGAACTTTTGCAACAACAGGATTATGATCGGAATTGATGTCAGTTCCAGGATATGTTTTTGCACTGATGATTGCATTGTGATATCTTTTGTTGACCAATATGTAATCTATTTGGTTACGGATTACTCTGTTTTTATTGTGTTGTGGTGAAGTCCAAGTGTACAATCTGCGAGGGTGTAATTTAAACCATGTATTTGTCACTACCATGTTGTGTTGTTGGCAGAATTCAGTCATTCTCTCTCCCCTGTCGTTCCTTGCTCCAAGTCCGAAGTTTCCGATCAATCCAGAAACTTTTCCTCTACCTAACTTAGCATTAAAGTCACCTAAGATAAATGTTAGGTCTCGTTTTTTGGTCATCTTTTTTAGTTTTTCTACGTCAGCATACCACACTTCTAGCTCTTCTATGGGTTTATCGGCCGTAGGGGCATAAGTTTGAATGATGTTTATATTTACTGGCTTTCCGGATAGTTGAATAAGAAGACATCGGTCCGAAAATGGCTCAAAGTTTGTGACGGCATGGTTATATTTGTCTTCTAAAATTACTCCAACCCCGTTAGGATGAACCGGATCGTTATTACCCGAGTAATAGAAAGTTTTGTTCATGGTTTTAACTTTATCTGAACCTGGCCATTTAACTTCACTCAAACCCAATATCTGCAACCCTAAACGTTTCATTTCGTGGCATGCATTTGCTAGTTTTCCTGTTTCGAACAGACTTCTAACGTTCCATGTTGCAATCTTAAAGTTTGTATTTAAAATATTTAGGCTATTAGTCCCGGGGATTCTTCGCACCCCTTGATCATCTAAGATCTGCCGGGGACTAGGGGCCAACCCAATATCTGCAACCCTAAACGTTTCATTTCGTGGCATGCATTTGCTAGTTTTCCTGTTTCGAACAGACTTCTAACGTTCCATGTTGCAATCTTAAAGTTTGTATTTAAAATATTTAGGCTATTAGTCCCGGGGATACTTCGCACCCCTTGATCATCTAAGATCTGCCGGGGACTAGGGGCCAATTCTGTTTGTGCTTTCATTGTAGTTTTCTTGGGAAATATATACCAGAGTGGTTTCTCTTACTTTTCATTAAAAATTTTAATTTTACATACTGTTACTTTTAGACAATATTTCGATCAGATTTGTATAGTAATAAATGTAGTTAATATATGTAGAGTCTCTTTGTGAAAAATAAATGAGTTTGTAATATCGGTCACAATTCATATATGGATAATAAGGAAATAAACGGTTAAAATAGGTGTACAAAATTTTAACTACATATATCGGCGCTATTGTTCAGGAGTTGGGTTTATCTCAGAGATCAAAGGTTACGTTACATGCATATTCCAGGTTCTATTTACGTATTTTCATTCCTAAAAAAGTATATTTATAATAAAGCCCTGAAGCTACCTTTAGATTCTATGAAAAGTAGAATCTATGGAAATTAGCAAATTAAAAAATAAAGACATAATTCTGAATGGCCAACTTGAGACAAACAATTCTCCCGTCCTTAACTTATTCAGTTACAAACTATAACGTGTAAACGCATACATCTTTTATTGTTAGATAAAATGAATTTTTATCAAGTAACGGTCGGATCCATCACTTACTAAAAGAGTAGAAAATGACATGCTTATGCTTTAGAGTACGGCTACTTTAGTACAAAGTACCCTTTGCTTTTGCCAATTGCTTTCTCACTTTCTTAGCGATGGGCCTGGCTTTTCCTTATCAATAACGTTCCCGTTCGTTATAGTTATTCTAAGATATTCAGATTTCACTATATGCTCTACATTTGGTTTTATCTAATATAAATTTACAACTATGACGAAATTTTTATAATATTTTATGCATTGATATTAAACTGATATTAAACTGAGGATATAAAAATCAACAATAAGACCGATAATGATGTACATAGCGGAAACAAGAGCAGATACGGCGAAAACACAAAGACTGCTAGAAACAACAGAAATGAAAATCTTACGAAAAATAACAAACTAAACTCTAAGAGAAAGAGTAAGAAGTGAAGAAATACGAGCGAGATGTGGTTTAGAGGAAATAAACGCGTGGACCAAAAGAACAAAGCGGAATGGAATCAACACTTCGAAAAAATGACAGAAAATAGAATAATACGAATAGCAAGAGACAAATCGCCAAATGGAAGGAGATCATTGGGACGACCGAGGAAAAGATGGTCAGACAACGTCAATTGAGGCTCAAAACCGAAGTAAAACAGGTATTAAGCCTATTTATAAAGAAGGAAGAAGAAGAAGAAGATAATAAACTGGAGTAGAGCACTTGGTAGATAATATTTATTTGTTTTGAGTATACTTATTTTTCAACATAGTACATAAAATAATAAATATTTGTGTGCTCAGTTTTTTGCTCTGAATTGAAGATTTTATCTCAAAATATGACTGTACTTTATACAAATATTATTATTTTCTGAGATACCGGTATAAATATAAATTTTGAATTTCGCAATGATTTTTTAAAATTATTTTCTTGTGACGTTATGTCAGTGTTTAAGAATAATGCTGGGAATAAGGTTAAATAGGTTTTTATATTTTATTTGACGTTTAAATATTTAAATCTGAGTTCATTTTTCGAAAAACTATAAACTTGTGACAACAAATTGCTATATAACAGTACGAGGCAATATTCTTGTGCTGTGACAAAATCATCATATTTGCTTTACATTGCCGTTTTTCCTGCCGTATCATATTTTAGCTTAGTCTTCTGATTCATTTTATAGACAAGCGGTAATGGATATCCACAATTTGTCTAATAATATTAAGTTTTAAAAACAGCTGTGCTTTTATGCTCATTCGTTTACCTTTTGTAAAGCCACCTGAGTTATGAATAACTACTTTTTTGTATTTAGAAGACATACTTCTATCGGGCATATTTTAATGTGTGAATATTAGGGATTTATATAATCTTTTTGTATATATAATTTGTTTATTGATTTTACATTTTAGATAAAATTTCATAATTATAGTTCTCTTCCGTTTATTTACTATAGTAATACATATACAAACCCAATTCGAAATGGAGAAAAACCAGCGAGTTCTAGATTGAACATAGACATTCGTCTCTCTTTCTCCCTATATGTTATATAAAGGTCATCGTCATCATATAGTCAGAACGCAACAAGGTTCTATTACCTTTTCTTCTTTTTGTCTCCTCATTACTATTGAAAACTCAGTCACGTAAATGACGTTGTAAAAATTTAGTTCCCTATTTCTGAAGTGCCTTTCCTGGGATAACTTTTTTAAGTCTAGTTCATTTGATTACTTGTAATTGATTTGATAATCCCTAACAAATAAGTTGTTGATTGTAGGTAGGATAGCATGTGATTGAACAGGGATGTGTTGATAAGATGTAGGTAGTCTCATTATTCCTAAATCTGACCATATGTTACTTCCCTCCTTCATTCGTGGACGTCCTAAGGGCATTTTTTTTCTCGATCCTCCCAATTTAGCTTGACAATGCAGTTATTAGAGAGCCTTTGGATATAGCCAGCGCAACTTTGGCGTTGAGATTTAGTTTCTTGTACGACGTTGCTACCTTTGTATATGTGTTTGACCTTGGCATTAGTTCCGTTTGCTATTGGTTAGTACTCGGACCTATATAGGTTGGAAAATACTTCTGATGACATTTCTAGCAATCCTGATCTAATTACTACTTGAGTTTTACTTACATTGTTTTGAAAGTGTTCTCGTCACATATCCACACAGTAGCACTGGTTTAATTATCTTCTTATATATCCTGATTTTATAGATTCCTATTAGACTTCTGGATTTAAAAGTGTTATAAGGGTTATAATATATACATCAGTTAGCTACCTAAATATTCATTTTTATTTCTTATGTGAGAACGTTATCTACGATATACTAAATACTGCAATGTCTTAAAATGATATGGTTTATTGTAACATTATGCTTTACTCTATATCATCTTTTTTTGCATGTTAAAGGACATTTATTTAGTTTTTTACTGATTATCAGCAAATTTTTTTGGTGCTAATAGCAATATTTTATAGCATTCCAATATTTATTCTATGGATTAAATCTGGATAGCAAATAGATATTCTTCACTTTCTCGGAGAAATAATATTGCTACTAATTTCAAACCTATTTTAATACATGGATACGAGTAATAGCAAATGACTAAAGCAAGTGAGGAAGAACTCCGAATATTTGAAAAGAAAATAATAAGAGACAACGATTTGAACCTTCGTCGAAGTTAGATTTATTTAATTACCAGTCTAATCGCACCTAGTTTTTGTGCTTTTATTTATATCCAGTTAATATTAAAAGTGTAATAAATTGTTGTAATACCGTAAATAACAATGGAGAATAACAATGGAGAAAATCGGTAAGGAATTTTAATCTAATTAGATACTTACTTCAAAACAAGTTCATATTATTTATATCACCTGATGTCATTAAACAACGAAAATGGACGGTGTTAATAGTCCAGTGGCGTCGAGGCCCCAAACGTTATTGACATCATATAAAACTTCTTCATATTCTGTAGCGTTAATCAATTCAATTCCAATATGTACTTGCACTGTGAAAAATTATAGAACCAAGATATATACATTTTTTCATCACGAATTTCAAATCACCGTATTTGTATTTACCTAGCTAGTGAAGAATTAGAAAAAACTGTCATGAAGGCTGACAACGAAAGAATAACTATCAATCATCAAATAATTTATGCTCGACGCTTAATTATACCAAATGAAAGATTACTGATCTCTAATGTTTGTCCTAGTATTTATCACACTTTCATAGAATATGAACTTAAAAAATTAGGCCTCAATTTATTACCTCCAATTAATTTTTTACGAAGAGGTACAACAAACCCAGTATATAGATATATATTGAGCTTTCCAAGACATACATTTATCTTTCCTTTGAAAGATACATTAATTCCTCCCTCAATTGTCAGAAACCACGATCAAACATCGTATTTTCTTATCTTTAGAAAACAGATGTGTTACTATTGTAAAAAATCTGACCATTTTGTA
The DNA here is from genome assembly GCA_918026665.1 of Diabrotica balteata. Lineage (NCBI taxonomy): Eukaryota > Metazoa > Arthropoda > Insecta > Coleoptera > Chrysomelidae > Diabrotica > Diabrotica balteata. The sequence goes on from OU898283.1 coordinate 61,711,345, forward strand.
GCAAATTGGTCATTCTGTACAAATCCAAATCAGAACTTTAAAACAACAGTGCCAACTACTACTATAATTACAGTAGTTAATACTCTTCCACACATGACGTCCTGATCACATCAGCATCTTCAGCGAAGTCCTTTTCCTTACAATCCTCGACTATACCTACTTAATTAACTCCATCTCAAATATCACCCTAATATTTCACAACCTCATATATCAATCCCAAACTATTCCTCAACACTTGCATACCCTATCAATAACATATCAATAAATACTGTAATTTAAAAACTAAAATTGCGTAGCCAAGAAAAAGTAGTCATAACCCAAAGTGCTTTAACAAAGGTGAACGAATTATTAGCGTAACAGCTGTTTTGAAAACTAAATATTGTGAGACGAATTTGGATATTGTATTACACAAACTAAACCGCTTGAATATGGTTTGTTGATTAAGGAAAATATGATATGACAGGAAAGACTAATGACTCTATAGCTAATTGCCACATAAATATCAATGTAACGCAAATCGTATGATTTTGTATATAAGACAAATAATATTATATTCTAAATTATACCTATAGAGATACAAATAGTAAAACAAACATAATAAACAACTATTATACAATATAGTAAATATTTATTTAGATAAACGTAAAGGTTAAAACATGTTTTTTAATTCGCGGTAAAAGATTTATTAGAGTTTAGCACATAAGATAAATTCGTAACAAAATTCATAGACCAGTAAATGGTACTCGTTACAGCAGCGAAGTAATTTTAGCAACAGATATGTAGGCTGACCTTACCCCTTGACATACAGCAACCACAAAAAAATCGGCGATAGCGCAAGGGGCAGCTACCCCTTAACCAAGACACGACTCTCTTGTTTGGCAGATAGCACTTGCCTCTTCGACGACTAGGCAGCCTTCACCCCTACTGGATAGAACGACTGTCTTTGATGACTAAGCAGTCTTTATCCTTACTGGATGGAATGATTGTCTTTGATGACTAAGCAGCCTCCACTCTTATTGGATGGAATGACTCTCTGTTAATGGGCTAATTATACGGGGAGAATTAAAACATGAAACATGGACGACGAAAAAACAAAATAAGAGCCAATTGAGCATCGCAGAAAGAAGAATTATTAGAGAAATATATAAACCTGTTATCGATAATATTACAAATCAATACAGAGTGCGAAACAACCGCGAACTAATTGATTATTATGACCAACTAGATAAAGTAAAAACATAAATAACATCTTATACGAATTACGGTGCAGTAACCCCGGAGGTCAGCAAACTCATTCAACACTTTGTCAGCATTTAATTTTTATATAAAAACAATTGTATTGTAATTAAATTCAGTTATTTTCAATCAATAAAGCAGTGCAGTATAGTTGTAAAAGTGAATAAAGGGTCTTTTTAAAAAGTACCTTCGTGAGTTCAAACCTTTAAGTGGCACAGTGCAGTAAGATAGTGGGAGAGTCTACAGAAGATCCTCGTCGTTCTTAAACGTTTATTCGCTACGAACCTACCAACTTCAAGGGAAAACTACGGCTGTTCAACCCCAGAAGTCAACGAAAATCCAGTGTTAAAGTGTAGAAATCAATTTATATGACGAAAGACGATAAAAAGAAAGCGAAAGAAGAAAAGAAACCAGTTCCTTCGAAAAGAAATGCACCCAAGCATCATCATTTATCTGTAAGCAAATTTAATCTTTTTTCTAATCATAAATTAATCGCTTCACAAGCTTCATCTCTTAGAATTAGTAATTCTCTTTCAACTATTAGTGAATCGATTATCGAACCTGGTGCTGCTTCTATTTCGGAAAATAACTCAGCTTCTCAATTTAGTTTAAAAACCAACGTTAGTTCTGTAAATAATACTTTAAATAGCTTAGATATACCATCTATAATTATTACCCCCACTAGTCAATTAAATACTATGGCCGTGGCACCCGCTTCCGCTTTAGTTTTCGACATCAATAAAGATCTTTCCATCGTGCCCGATTACGATGGCAACCCTAATGAACTTTATAACTTCATTGAAGTTACTACAATGCTTCTTAATCATTTCTGGGACCACAATAATCCCGATAACTTCCAAAATCACATGATAACTCGAGGTGTAATGAATAAAATTAAGGGAAGAGCTCGAGAAATCATTTCCGTATATGGGTGTAAAGATTGGCCCACAATAAGGACCATACTAATTCAAAACTTTGCCGATCAACGTAATGAAAATTCACTTACAAGAGACATGGTAAACTTAAGGCAAGGACCCAACGAAACTCCTCAACAATTTCACGAGAAAGTAATGTCACTTTTAAACACAATTTCTAATCACATCGAACTACATACCGATAATGCAGATGTAAAGAGGAGCAAAAAGGAATTCTTTCAACAGCAGGCCCGAACTACGTTCTTAGCAGGATTACGAGAACCAATAGGATCAACCATACGATCAATGAGGCCTACAAATCTTGCTTTCGCTCTTCAATTTATCCAAGAAGAAAACAATATTAGATATTTGCAGAAAACAAATTTTTCATTGCCAAATAAGAATTCTACCCACATACAACCCCAGAGACAACCGCAGTTCACAACACCACCACAATGGCAACAACCCATGCCCAGGCCACAGTTACATCAACCATTTTTCGGAAGTAATCCAGCACTGTCCCGACCAACATTTACTCCAAGATGGCCGATACAACCCGCTCGATTCCAACCACCAAGGCAACAATTCACGGCAAACACTCAACCTCCAAGACCTAACCCATGGGCAAGCAGACCACCACAACAGTACAAACCAACACCCATGTCTATAAGTACACGCCAAATGGGACATAACAGAGGTTCAAGCTTCAGAAACTTTAGGCCGCAGCAACAGCAACCACACATCCCAAAGTTCACCGTAGAGGAGCTGTTCAATATTGAACAACAAGACGAAAACGATACCGATGCCTACTATGGAGAACAGACATACTACTATCCAAATCAAGACGCATATTCAGATGACTACCACGTAGAAGATTACCAAAATGCCCAATACGAAGAAGAGGATATAAATTTTCCAAAACTCCAAGAGGAAAACGAAGAAACGTAGTCGAACTCAATTCTTACTCAGATAAAAAAGAACTTCCATATATCGAAATTAAAAATCCTCCCCTTAAACTTCTTCTTGATACAGGGGCAACCAAATCATTTCTTAACCCCGAAATTGCATCCAAATTTTATAAAAATTTTATCAAACATGAACCGTTTGTAGTCAGTTCAATATTTCAAAACCATTCACAGGAATATTGTGCTGAAATTCCAATCTTCCCAGAATTTAGCTCTAATATTAATTTAAAATTCTACCTTTTTAAATTCCATAAAACATTTGATGGTCTTATCGGCCTCGATAACTTAAAACTTCTACAAGCACATCTTAATTTCCCAGCATCCACACTAACTACAGCACACCCAGTTCTCCCTATCTTTTATTATGAAACCAACAAAACACAATTTTATACAATTCAATTGGAACCCAGAACAATCACACAAGTACGACTTCCAGTAAAACAAACAAGAGGCACCATACTTATACCAAAACAGGAAATACAAGGGGCAACTCTAAGAGAAACTCTCAGTGAAGCTTGCAATCATCTAGCCTGGACCGAAATGATCAACAATACTGATGAACCTATTCAAGTAGCACTCACCGATCCTGTTAGAAGCAACCCAATAGATCTTCATGAATATTACCTGTATACCTCGGACATCATTCCAATGGAAACAGAAACAATAGTAGACAGCGATCCTCTCATCAGAACAGATCATCTAAATCCAGAAGAAGAGATGCACATCAGACGTTTATGTAGAAAATTTGCAGATATATTCCATAATCCTGATGATACTTTAACATTTACAAATCAAATAAAACACCACATACGAACAACAGATGAAGTCCCAGTTTTCACAAAATCATATCGATATCCACACGTACATCGAGAAGAGGTCCAAAAACAAATCACATCAATGCTGGACCAAGGCATCATCAGACCAAGTCAATCCCCTGGTCATCTCCAATTTGGGTCGTACCAAAAAAACCAGACGCCTCTGGAAAAATTAAATGGAGAATCGTAGTCGATTACAGAAAGATAAATAAGAAAACTATAGACGATAGGTATCCAATTCCAAATATCACTGACATCCTTGATAAACTCGGACGTTGTCAATACTTTTCCACCCTCGATCTAGCCAGTGGATTTCACCAAATAGAAATGGCAGCGGAAGATATACAGAAAACAGCATTTAACGTGGAAAATGGCCATTATGAATACCTTAGAATGCCTTTTGGTTTAAAGAATGCACCCTCTACATTCCAGAGAATAATGGACAATGTGCTTAAAGGACTCATAGGAGAAATCTGCCTAGTATACATGGATGACATAATCGTATACTCAACTTCACTTCAGGAACACATGGTCAACCTTAAGAAAATCTTTGAAAGACTACGAGAAACTAGGTTCAAGATACAGATAGACAAATGCGAATTTTTAAAGAAAGAAGTTAAATTTTTGGGCCACGTCGTAACCCCCGAAGGAATAAAACCAAATCCAAGCAAAATTAAAGCCATCATAGACTATCCCATACCAAATACTACCAAGCAGATGAGAGGATTTCTAGGACTACTTGGATATTACAGAAAGTTCATTAAGGATTTCGCAAAAATAACAAAACCGCTCACCTCATGCTTAAAGAAGGACGCCAAGATAGAACACACAGAACAATTCCTAAACTGTATCAAAATCTGCAAAAACCTGTTAACCAACGAACCACTTCTACAATACCCGGATTTTACGAAGCCTTTCAATCTCACCACAGATACAAGCAACTTTGCTATAGGTGCTATCCTGTCACAGGGTCCTGTAGGACAAGACAAACCCATTGCATACGCATCAAGAACACTGAACGAGACCGAGCTTAAATATTCTACCATCGAAAAGGAAATGCTTGCAATCGTATGGGCTACTAAATATTTTCGACCTTATTTATTTGGAAGGAAGTTTAAAATTCTCTCTGATCACCGACCACTTCAATGGCTATTCTCTTTAAAAGATCCAAACTCGAAACTTGTTAGATGGAGACTAAAACTCGAAGAATTCGATTATGAAGTCATATACAAAAAAGGAAAATCCAATACGAACGCTGATGCATTATCCCGTGTCGAAATACACACTAAAGAAGTAAATACCATTGACGAACACGTAGAAGAAATAATCAGTCTATTATCCAGAAAAGAAGATGACAACATATCTATGATCAACCATCCAAACTCAGTATGCGATCCAGATGAAGAAGATCCTATGGTTAACTTAGACGAAATTATCACAGAAAAACAAACATCCGGCCTAACTGCAGAAGAAATGAAAGTAATAGACGAACTTTTACAAGAAGAAAACCAAAAGATTGACAGTCAGCCAACAAAATCGCTATACCAACAAGACAATAACACAGATGGTACCCAACATTCTACAGAAGAAAATCCAATACTCGGAATTCCAATCAGCGAAAGACCATTGAACTGTTACAACAACCAAATCATATTCAAATTGGTAAATTACAATCCTGCAAAACCTATAACAGAACAGTGCTTCCTAACAAAGAAAAGAATGCACGTCCAACTAGATAACAACGACCTGAAAAACGATATTTTTAATTTCTTTAAGAACTACGTCGATACAAAAAAGAAATATGCTATCCTATTCGAAACTGATGAACTCTACCAGTCTGTCTGCAACATACTTCGGGAAACATTAAAAAACTCTGCATTTGATCTTGTAAAATGTAACAATTTACTAGAAGATATAAACAGTCCAGAAAGACAGAAAACCATCGTAAAAGACTATCACCAAGGAAAGACAAATCATAGAGGAATTAATGAAACAGAAATTCAAATCAGAAAACACTATTACTGGCCAACGTTGAAAAAGGATATAGAAGATTATATTAATCTCTGCGATACTTGTCAAACAAACAAATACGACAGAAATCCAGAAAAACCGAAGTTTATGTTAACTCCAACACCAACGAAACCACTAGAAATTGTTCACATAGACACATTTCAAGCAGCAGGACAAAAATTCCTTACCATCATCGACGCATTTTTAAAATATGGTCAAGCGTACCCAATAGAAGGATCAAACGCGATTAACATCTTAAACGCATTCCTGTTATTCATCACCCACCATAGACTTCCACATATGATAATTTCTGACAGTGGAACTGAATTTAAAAATGGACTTGTTCAAGAATTCGTGGACACTCACAAGATCTTAATCCACTACACAACACCTGATAACCCGCAATCCAATGGAATGATCGAACGCTTTCACTCCACAATCATCGAGCATCTTCGAATATTAAAAGAAAAAAAGAAAACACTTAACATCAAAGACCAGATGCTATACGCCATTATGGCATACAACAATTCTATTCACTCAGCTACCAAACAGAAGCCCATCAACGTCCTTAATGGTCACATAGATGCTCAATACCCATTCGATATTGACATTAATAGAACACTGATAAATAATTACACACAGGAGCACAGATTGAAAACAAAAGAGATGTATAAAGAAATAAATAAGAAATTACAAGAGAGCAAACAGAAAAATATTGAAAAGATAAACGAAAAACGACACTCTCCGATAACATATAAACCCAGCACGAAAATATACACTCGAAAAACAGTAAAACGAAACAAACTGCTCCCCAGATTTGCACCTAAAATAGTCCAAAACAACAATCCTGTTACTGTTGATACCCAAGATACTACGGTGCATAAGAAAAATATTAAATATCAACCACCAATAAAAACTAACCGCAAAAATACTTTACAGATGTATCTCAGTAACAGCCCAAGAAGTGAAAATCCAGGACCTTCGCGAGCTTCCAGGGATCCTCCCAGTTAAGCTTGGAGAAGCCAGAATTCAAACTAGCACCCACGACTTCATCCACTATTTCCAATTGGAACCAATAGCACAGGAAATCGAAACATTGGCATATCAATATCAAACTACAACTACAGCTATAGAAAATGGACTAAGTCAGCCGTACTTCGACAGTCTACAGAACTTCGACAAGACATTGCAGTATCTTCTTAAAACAGCCCAAAAGAAACTCGACTCAGTTTATCCAGCAACCAGAAATAAAAGAGGTCTTATCAATGGACTAGGAAATATTATAAAATCCATCTCAGGAAACTTAGATCAAGAAGACGCAGAAAGATACGATGCAGCGATTCAGTCACTTGAACTCAATCAACAAAATATTATTAACAACGTTAATAACCAATTAAGCCTTAATAAGAAAATAATGAACAACTATAACGAGACAGTGACACTACTAACCCACAATCAAGAGATAATAGCCGCAGAAACCAACAAAATCCGAACAGACTTAAACCAATTTGTCTTTGATTTCAACCATTACATGCAAGTTCGAAACGTTTTAGACCAGATGAATTTAGCCTTACAAACCATTATACAAATATTAGATGTCCTACAGACAGCAATCACATTCGCAAAAATCAAAACTCTTCATAATGGACTCATAAAACCAGACGAAATAAGATGGACCATCCAGAAAATGCTAGAACATCATCCAGCTTCTCAGCTACCATACCTCGAAGAAGAAGACCTAATGAGATATTACGAGATAGTAGAAGTAGATGGTTACTACTCCAACCACTCCCTAGTCTTTATCTTACATTTTCCCATTCTTTATTCCAAAGTATTCACATATTTTCATCTATATTCACTTCCAACCATAAATAACACAATAATTATTCCTCCTGGACCATATTTAGCCTCTAACTCAGAACTTTTTCAATACATGGACCTACCATGCAGAAAGAGTGAACCAAAGAAATTCATTTGTCCAGAGAAGTTCCCGCAAGAAAATACAGAAACCGACGACTGCATCAATCAAATCCTAAAATTATCCAATGATGCCGCCCAATGTCAAAACGTGCCGATCACAATTAGCACAACAATTATCCAAAAAGTATCGGAAGCTCACTATATCGCTGTTTTCTCAAAAGCTACTAAAATCTTCACCCACTGTTCTACTTCCAAAATTGAAGTACTCAAAGGAACATTTCTAATAGAACTACCCCCAGGATGTGAGTTCAGAACCAACAACGAAGCTTATATCAACTCCAAAGCAACAATAAAAGAAGAACCGTTAACCCTGCCAAAAATAAAAATTAATCTTCAAGGCGAAAATCCAACAGTAAAGCCCCTAAAATTAGATAGAATCCAGTTAGATGAACTACATAAACTCTCAACAGAAGAAGAAAGACTCCAACCCGTGTCTTTAAAAACAATGGATCATTACCACCTATGGACACCACCAATATATATCCTGGCAACAGCCCTTATCATCATTTTGGTTTACAAATTACGAGAGATATGGAAAAAGAGGACAACAGAAGAAGAAGAGGAAGATACAGCCGATCCAGAGTCCATACCTTCAGTTTTGTTCATCCCTCACAAAACTTCCCAAGGGGATGGAGAAATTACGGTGCAGTAACCCCGGAGGTCAGCAAACTCATTCAACACTTTGTCAGCATTTAATTTTTATATAAAAGCAATTGTATTGTAATTAAATTCAGTTATTTTCAATCAATAAAGCAGTGCAGTATAGTTGTAAAAGCGAATAAAGGGTCTTTTTAAAAAGTACCTTCGTGAGTTCAAACCTTTAAGTTACGTAATACCTTGTAAAAATAATATTGTACATTTTTAAGAACGAACTCCTATTTGAACATTGAAGCGTCAAATAAAATATGTAGTACATAATAAATATTGTGGCATATTTCTTTCATTCTATCCAAAAAATTAAAAAAAAAATAAAGTCAGACATATTGAGATGGATTACTGAATACTATTATAGCATACAAGTAGTTTGAGCTACCAGATATTTAAATACATTAAAACTTTTTGTGAACATTTTGGTTAAAAGAATAAATTTGATTTTTATATTACACATGTAGTTGACGTTTCTATCTCCAAATTCTTTTTAGAGTTCTTTTCTAGACACGTACTAAACAAATTTTGTTTATATTGCAGTTTCTTCTTTTTGTAGATTTAATAGTGATATGAGGATATCAGTTTGCTACATATACATAAAATACAAATAGACTGACTGTTGCAATACAGGTCCGTTTCACCAGTGCGACAGAGAAAACTGGCGAAAAGCAGTCCCTGCATCTCTTTCTAATTTGCCAGGTTTATCGAACGCGTGACCTAAATGACCAATGAGAAGGTCACGTGGTCGATAAACCCGTCCCATTAGAAAAAGATACAGATATTGCTTTTCGTCAGTTTTCTCTGTCGCATTGCGGAAACGTGAATGTATGGCAGTATTCAGTCTATTTGTACTATATGTCTATGGTTTGCTACATGCATTTTCGCTTTTATCTTTTATGTGACAAAGTTATCAGCGATATCTAAATAGCTCCAATCCTTCAAAAGTATATGGTTTTATTGTTACATTAATGCTCCATTCTCTATCATACAATTTGTGTGTTAATGAACTTTTATTTGGTTTTCTTGTTATTGACTATAACACCGTTTTTTTATGCTTAAAGCATTATTCAACATATTATAATGTGTAATTTCTCTGGCTGCTGAAGAACAGAAGTTTTTATTAACTTTTCTTTAATATAATTATGTATTTTGATCTTCTCACGGTGCTAAAGAGCAAATGTAATAGTTTATTGTATTTTTCCATAAGATTTCTAGTTTTGCACTGTGTCATGGCTCCTCTTATTTCTTTTCCTACGATTTACATTAATTCATTTAATTATTATTTCTGAAATTTCAAGTTTATAGACAGTTTCTTTTGTTTCGCTTATTTATCTAAGATATGTTATTCATTCTTATCTATCTATCTATATAAGGATTTTTACAGCTGTCGCCGCCTTCCTTCTTTCAGCCAACGTCTCCAGTCCTCTCTGTTCTGCCATTCTCCATCTGTATTATGTCTGTCCTAAAATATTATTTTTTGGAAAAGGCATGGATTTCCTGCCGAAACGTCGAAAAAGTATATAAAAATGTCTTAGTATCAAATAAATTTTTTTTTATGAACCTAAGTCAAAGAAAATTCACTAAATATATATATATATATATATATATATATATATATATATATATATATATATATATATATATATATATATATTCTGCTGTTCTTATTGCCCGTTCCTCTATGTCTTGCATAAAAAGATTTGCTATCACGGGAGATAGCGGTGAACCCATCGGTGCCCCTTCAACTTGTTTGTACCGTTGATCACCATATATAAAATATGTGTTGTTTAAGCAGTGTCTCGTCAAATTTAGGATATCTTGCGGTACTGGGTATTTTCTGCTTATAATTTCCAAGGATTCATTAATGGGAACGTTGGTGAAAAGTGAAACAACATCGAAACACACTAACAAGTGTCCCGGCCCAAGAGTAACATCTTTTATACGCTCAATGAAGTGGCCTGCATTCTTAACGTAGGAATCAGCTTCTTCTGCGTAAGGATGTAGCTTTTCAGCCAGGAACCTTGCCAGTGGTTGTAACGGTGATCCGATGGAGCTCACTATTGGTCGTAGTGGTAATCCATCCTTGTGAACTTTTGGTAGACCGTACAGTTTTGGACATCTCGATGATTTTTCCCGTGGAATAAGTTGAAAATGATGTTCTTTATTAATATTAGATGTTTGTATTTTTGCTTTTGTTGTTTTTTCTAGATATGTTGTCGGGTCAGTCGATATCTTCTCGTATGATGGACCGTCTAGAATATCTTTCATCTTTTGATCGTAGTCTATGACATTCATAACCACCGTAGCATTGCCTTTATCAGCTGGAAGTACAATGATTTCTTTATTTTTGCGAAGTGAATTTAATGCCCCTTTTTCCTCGTGTGTTAAGTGATGCCCAAAGTTTGCCAAAAACATGGAAACCAATTATCCCGAAGAATAACACAAGAACGGAATCGACCAAGACCCCGCCCACTGACCTGCGCACTGGACCAATTACAAGAGCGCACGCAACGCACAGTAACTACAAAAGCCAGCTGCCTAACACCCGTAGCGTCACTTCCACTCGAACATCGACAAGAAGCAGACCATCCAGAGAGACTTGAAAATGGCAAGTGAGATCTTGCCGAAACGTCGTCAAAATGGTTTTTTATCAAAACCAACAACATTTAACGCTTAGTCAAACCCGGAATACCATTGATATAACATACAGCTCCCGCGGAAATATCAAAACTAACATAATTAACCTTCACGGGGAGGAAATTCTACCAGATATCCGAAGATTCGAGAAAATGAGATCAAAAAGAAGTACACTGCTATGCAATCTTACTTTTTTAGAACGGTGTAGGGACGAAAAGGTAATTCCTAAAAGCATGAAACTAAGTTTTCACAAAAAGAACCAGAAAACCAAAAACATCCTAAGACGGGCTAGTTTAGCACTGATTAGAGAATCCATCCATGACACCAGACGAGAAATCGATCAGATAAACTCGAGATTATTAAAACTTCACCTGATTCTTGGCAACACATTACATCCGGTACTATGGAACATATTAGATACGCTCAGCAACTTTCGAGCAGAGACAAACGCCGACTTAACAAAAACAAAACAAATTAAGAAGTTCGAGAAACTATCATTAGAACAACAACCGAGAGAAACGCCACAACAAGATACCTGTAAACTGGTTTATAATTTTTCGAACTTCCCACTAGATGAAGCCACAAAGAGTGTTCTTTCGAAAGGTTTTAATTTCGCAGTAGCTCCTGCACGCATACCGATTGAAAATATTATATGCGAAGTGGAAAGTTCAATAACCAATATACCATCCGACACGGCCGAGACTATACGCCAAGACGTGTCACGCATATTACGAACAGCTAAACCGCCAAAACGAAACTTAACACACGAGGAAAAAGGGGCATTAAATTCACTTCGCAAAAATAAAGAAATCATTGTACTTCCAGCTGATAAAGGCAATGCTACGGTGGTTATGAATGTCATAGACTACGATCAAAAGATGAAAGATATTCTAGACGATCCATCATACGAGAAGATATCGACTGACCCGACAACATATCTAGAAAAAACAACAAAAGCAAAAATACAAACATCTAATATTAATAAAGAACATCATTTTCAACTTATTCCACGGGAAAAATCATCGAGATGTCCAAAACTGTACGGTCTACCAAAAGTTCACAAGGATGGATTACCACTACGACCAATAGTGAGCTCCATCGGATCACCGTTACAACCACTGGCAAGGTTCCTGGCTGAAAAGCTACATCCTTACGCAGAAGAAGCTGATTCCTACGTTAAGAATGCAGGCCACTTCATTGAGCGTATAAAAGATGTTACTCTTGGGCCGGGACACTTGTTAGTAAGTTTCGATGTTGTTTATCTAATAATAATTAGATATACAAGAAATTAGCATAGTAATATTATGATGTTTAATTAATAAACTTATTTAAATAGTGGTTAAAGAAATAAATTATAAGTTATATACTAGCGAATATTATTAAAAAATTAATTATATGAGGGTATTTTTGAAAATTTAGCATAGGATTAAGTTTTAAAAAAAATTTATTTTATTTTATTCTATAAATAAATATATTTAAGTGAGCCTTGTGTATAGGTAACCAAATATACACTGTCTATGACATGACGATGCCTATTTTTGAACTAAATAAGTGACAGATGAAAAATGGGGTTAAATATTAGTTTGGAATTTTAATTTAAATATTATTACGGATGTAAAATAGTGATAATATAGTAGTTTAAGATATTTAGTTTATATATATATTTTTTTTTGAACCTATTCTCTATCCTTCCATTGTTGGATATAGGTCTCCCCCAGTTCTCTCCATCTTTCCCTATCTTGAGCTGTTCTCTGCCATGTGGGACCTCCTTGTTTCCTGATGTCATCTTTCCACCTCATCTGTGGCCTGCCTCTTGATCTCTTTGCATTGTATGGACGCCACTTTCCGATGGCATTGTTCCATCGTCCGTCTTGGAGACGTTCATTGTGTCCAGCCCATTTTCATTTCAGTTTTGCTGCTTGTTTTATCGCGTCTACTGTCTTTGTTCTGGTTCTGATCCACTGGTTACGTTTTCTATCTCTAAGTGATACACCCAACATTTGTCTCTACATCGCTCTTTGTGCCTTCCTTATCCTATCCAAATTGGCCTGTGTAAATGTCCATGTCTGTGCTCCGTAGGTGAGCACCGGTATTATGCAGGAGTTATATATCTTAATATTGTTCTGAAGCTATTTTCTTGTGGCATATATATATAAAGGGAATAATTAAATCCTTATACGATAGAGCTAAAATTACTTGTTCTAACGAAAATTCGTTCTTGGAGGAGAAACATTTGTTAACATCTGTTTTATTAAAAAATGATTATCCTTTATCGTTTATAAATAAGGAATTTTCAACAATCGATCGAATAGAACAGAACAACTTAGAACGAGATCCTACAGCATACACAAGGAATAATATGAGGAAAATAACAATACCGTACATAAAAGGATTATCAGAAAAACTTAAAAGGATAGGAAATAAATTCAACATTTCAACAACATTCAAAACAACAAACACGTTGAGATCTATTTTGTCCAAAACCAAACCTAACAATGAACAAGAAAGGACAAAGAATTGCATTTATAAAATACCTTGTGAATGCGATCAGTTTTATTTAGGTGAATCATCAAGGCCATTAAATGTTAGAATAAGTGAACATCAATCTTATATTAAAAATAGAGAATTTGATAGATCTCAAATATGTAAACACGCATGGGATAATGAACATAGAGTTCAATGGAATAATTCAAATATAGTCCTAAAAGAAACGGATGGTAAAAAAAGAAAAATCAAAGAAGCGGCTCTAATTATGCTAAATGAGGCCAATTGTGTCGCAAATTCCTCGGCAGAATGTAGTAGGATCTGGTTACCAATATTGAAAGAGGAAGTTATTAATAAGAAAATACCAGTATTAGTAAGTCAGTAACATATAGAGGATACATCATTTATGTTTTTTTAAATAACGTAACATAAAATCAGAATTTTGATGTTTGTTGAAGGTAAACTAAATTCACGAACAAATACTTACAATGTCGGGATAGTATTATGAGGTTTTTTTTCCTGGTTTTTCCCTCATAATTTACTATGGAATCACTAACAGGAGAATTTTACTGTCATCATGTCATGTGTTTGTCTTTTAAAGACGAATTACATGCTATGATTTTTTTTCTGACGGATATTCTCAAGTTAAAGTTGATTTCATGTAATCGAATGAACTATCTTATAAGCAAAGTCGTCCCAGGAGCGCAACTCAACAATATTGGCAATATCATTTTAAAGTCGTCTACTTTAAAATGCATAATGTATGTCTGAATTGTCAATATAAATGAGTCAGATAAAATTAAATTATCAGAAGAATTTTTTCACTATGTAACAAAAAAACAAAATTTGTTTAATTTACTATTTGTATTTTGAGAACGATTTCCGAATTGGAAATTGAAACGTCAATAAATGTATTTTTATCTTTAATGTGGCTTATTCCCAGTTATAAATAGTAATTAGTTATATATCTTGCTTCGTAAGTATAAAGGGATTGTTTGATTTTTTAAAACGTAAGAAAGTTGGCCGAACGCTGCCCATCCCATTTTTACTCGTCTCGATATTTCGGCTGTTTGATTTTCTCTGTATATATATATATATATATATATATATATATATATATATATATATATATATATAATAGTGAATTCTGATCTGAAAGCCTAAATGTCCATAAGGTTCTTACTGAAATTTTCTGGAAAACGTCAATACATAAGACAGTTAATCCTATTGGCATAGTAGATGATTCCAGAACTTTCATCTATGGATGAGATAAAAAGTTTAGAACATGATTTCTTTCCCGATCATTCTGGAACCATGAAAAGATATATAAACAATGTAACTTGAAGGAAGGGGGGATTATTAAGTAAGTTACAGTTGATTCGTGAAGTTAGTAAAGTGCGAAGAAATCATTAAGTTACAGGAAGTCATTAAGTCACAGTCAATTATTAAGTGAATAAGTTAGAAGAATTTAAGAATTAAGTTACATTAAGTCAGTCAGTCAGTTACAATTGATTGGGTGGGAAGAATTCATGAAGTGGTTAAGTTAAATTAAGTTAGAAAAAAGGATTAAGTGAGAAAAAGTCAGTCAGTCAGGTACAATTAAGTCATTAAATTAGATTTATTAAGAAAATTAGTTCAAGACAGTTATAATTAAATTAAATAAGAAAAAAGGATTATCTTGGAAGAATTCATTAAGTCAGATACAGTTGGAGAGTAAGAAAGAAAATTAATTCAATATAGATAGTTCAATACAGGAGTATGGTATATTATATGAAAATTACAAGAATTTTAAATTATAATATCTATATGCAATTTCCCAAATACAAGGATAACCGAGGCTGATTAAGAAGATATTTAGTGGTGATTATAAATTTGATTTTGGAAAACTTTAGGCTTTCAGTGACAGAAAGGTACCAAATTTTGTTAATATAATTTAATAATTGTAAGAATTTTAAATTTAGATAGGTTGTTTTAAATTTTTATTGTTATATTAGATATATATGTATGTTTCATAATAGTTATAATAAAGATAATTTAAAAAGTACTTACAAACAATTACAAACAATTCTTTGAGAACCGCGATAAAAACCCTATACTCATATATTTTATTTTAAACACTCATTGCTCATATACAAATCAAAATATAACACTATATATATATATATATATATAGTAGCAAAGATGTGGTTATATATGGTTAAGGCCCCTTTGATATGCCGTTATGTTTAATTTTTCCTTGTCATCGAATTCAATTCGTTAAATTTTGACATATGACATCTACCACGGCATAAACCCGTACCAAAAAATTACCAGACTGAACCTTGTAACTTCGGAAACCTTTTTTGGATGGTGCTAGAAAGATCACCAATTGATATTCTGCGGACGGCAGCCAGGTGGTTGGTGGAGAGCGAGTCGTGGATTTGAAACTAGCTTTTGAAACCGGGAATGGGTCCAGATAAGGAAATATATTTAGGTTCTGAGACCAGATCCAAGGAAAGATGTCAACAGTTAACTATTAAATAAATTTGGTCAACACACTATATAAACAAATATTAAATATATTAGGTGGACTCCATCCACCTCCTTACCTACGAAACTTCAGCCTGATCTCTCTTCTGGTCGAAGGTATACTAATAATAATTGAAGGTAAAAAACAAATATTCAGAGTTACTATTTTATCAAGAAACATTTTAGGAGTCGAGAAATAAAATTCATATATAAAACAAAACAATATATTCAACAACACAAATAAATTTGGATAAATCTGATGATTTTTTAAATCTGAATGGAAATACAAGTAAAAGAAATGTACCATCAATTATAAATGGTGGTATACATATAAAAGTAAACAGTATTATGAATAGTAAATACCTTCACAAATACAATACAATAAAATCATGCACAAATTAAGTTATCACCGAAGAAAGCCTAAAATTGATTAAAAATAATTAAATAAAATAATTAAAATAATTCTGTAACGATTATATTTTGCCTACCACAAGGGCTAAGATTATGGGGTATAACAGTGGGGACTGAAACTAAGGGAGTCGACATAAGGCAAGCAAAATAATCGCTACTTGTGCGAACGGCACTCAGGGTTTGGTAGGAGAGCTGGGGTCGTAGATAAGTAAAAGATAAGAGAGTTGGATTGGGGCAACTAAAAACAAAGAAATAAAGGGGTAATTAATCTCTTGGGATAAACAAAATAAAAATAAACAGGAAACACCTCAAGGAATTTAATATAGGGCGCCACTTGAGGTGCCTAATTATACCTATTTCAACCACTAGTTGTAACTAGGGAAATAATTATAAAACATCAACATATCTTTTTCGAATAAAACTCAAAAAAGGGTTAGCTCAAAAAAAAATAAACAAAATGTTAAGAAAACAAAATTTAACATTTATTTTTTTTGTCACCATAAACAGTTACAACATGGAGAAATACAAGAATACAAAAAACGTACGTGTGTTATCCGCTTTTAAACTCCAAGAGTTGGAGATACTAAATAGAACTTACAAATATTACCGCATTACAATCTTTAAATGTTACAATTTCTAAATTTTAACAAAAGCAATTATTGTTCTAAAAAATATCTGTCTTTACTTTTAAAGTAAACAAACAGTAAACAGTTACCTGGATTTACATATTTTCACTTAACAAAGAAAAAAAACTTGTTACATCTCTGGAGTATCTATCCGGACTTCATCAGCGAGTATCCATTCGGATCATCAGCGAAGAGCTTTATTCATTGGGGGCTGGAACTAGCACACTTGGAAAAACGGGAACTCTCAAAAAAAAAACAGGAGCTAAACTTGTTCAACTTTTCAACAGGAACTAGACTTTTCAAACATCTTAAAATCTTCAAAAAAAAAAAAACGAAACAGTGGTTACTCTTTCTAAACTGACATATTACATCGAGCGAAAACTCCACCAATTTTGGCAAATTAATGCCGGTCACTTCATAATAGATACAAATCTTCCACTACCGCTACTTATTTCCACAAAAGGAGAGAAAAACAGAAAAGCACAAATTCGACGACGAATTCGGTTCCATACCTAAGGCTACAACGAACTGCTCGGCGACCCAAGCATGAATGACGAACTTAAAAATTCGTTTATATAACTTGAAAACAAACAAACCTGAAATAGCAAAACACAACGAAACGACGTAAATATCCTTTTGCGACGTATAAAAATTATAAGACGACTTCGAATAAAACATTAAAAGAAATTGCCGAAGTAAATATCTTTAAAAGAATAAACAACTCTGAAATGATTTTATTACTTGGCGACGCTGGAAAGAAACGAAATATTATTTGGGTTTTAAATTGGACGATACGAACGAAAGATACATTAAGAGATTTTGCAAACATATATAAGGCGATTTTAATATTTTACATATACGAGGGTATCTCAATATAAAACGCTACAATACCCCCACGTAAGAGCGAAAACTGGACTAACAGGAAAAGTTTTCGTTTAGGGCAAAAAACAATCAGGTTGGAAGAACAGTAGCATTTCCTAACTACTGCAATAATACATAATGACTTCAATAACTCAAACAAAACAAAAAAAAACAACATAAAAAATCATAATCAAAAACTACTCATCATAACTGTCTATGGTACTAACATAATAACATACAAAATAAAACGGGATGCTCGATTTGACGAATCGGCACCAGGTACAGTTCGTTGTCTCTTAAGCACAACGACCAATGGCAGATTTCTATTAAAACGGCTCTAGCCTAACCAAAACGTGGAACAAATCAGTGCTAAAGTTTCTGGAAGCAAAAAGAGAGGTGCTTCCAGCTTAAGAAAGGCGGGTGGCGAACAACACAGCTTAGACAAGCTTCGCTATGGTTATGCACATAATATATAACCAAAACAATATAAAACAATAACAAACTTGACTATAACAGTCAAGCAATAAATTTTCAACCACTGACTGAAAATCAAACTAACACAAACAGAAGAAAACAGGATGTCCAATAGGTCCATAGGAATATCCTCCAGCATCGACACAGCGAAAAAATTTCCAAGTCAGGAAACTCCCAAAAGGACCAAAGAAGAAATAAATCTAAAATGCTAATACACAATCTTGGAAAAGAAGAAGAAAAGGGACACATGGCATACAAGCCATAACTGATACACTTATCAGTTCAGTCTTAAACTAAATACTTCCCAAAGAAACAAAAAATCGTAACAGTCTTCCAAAGAAAACAAAAAAGTTACGACAACACTTCAAACGAAACAGAAACATCATTACAGATCTCCAAGGGGACAGAAGAATCACTATAATCTTCCAAAGGGACAAAAAATCATTACAGTCCGTCATCAACAATAAAACTTCCAACTGGGTACACAAATCTTATTCTTCATTTCAAGAAGGGTAAAACGAAGAAGCATATATATACACAAGGCGAATATTAATGATTATCTTCCTTAAAAGCTCAACAGGTCACTTGGCGTACGAATCCAAAACTCATTGACCTAGCCGTTACTCTTATGACAACTAATAAGGTCAAAGACATATTTTAGGAAGGGAATCAAGAAATAAACTTCATCATTTCATGGATAATAATAGCATACAACATTGTCATACAAATCACAAGGAAACATTCACATTCTTCAACAAAACTCGAACAGGGTTACAACAATATAAAACTGGGGAATTCTTAGTGGGTCATTCAACGGTAGTACTAGAAATACTTCAGATGTTTCACTAACATGGTCTCAAAATCGACATAAACAATATTACTTTTACCTCAGCAAATCAAACCGTCACAATGGACAATACAAGTATTTGTACCTCCGCTTCTACCAAATCATCAACACTACATCACAAACACTACAACAAGAAGGAATGCTATTAAGACTAAGCCAACAGTCTTACTTCAACACATAGAAAGGCTTATCCTTTCTAATAATTCACGGAAAGGGGATGCTGCTACGCAGTCTTACACAAGAACAGAAATATCCAAAGATACACAAATCCAGGTCCCATGCCTGTACGTCCTACATGAAATTTCAAAAACCTAATACTCAAATCACAAACTAAAACATTTTAGACCATCCACATAACTCTACCACAACATCTGACCACACAAAGACACGAAAAGACACAAAACTAACTGACAGAAAAAAATATAACAACACTTCCGCTATATAGAGTCAACAAATCGGCCTTAGCCAGGAATACACGAAGTCGTATCATTATTCTCTCTTATTTATAACACAGAAAAGGAACAAGGAAAAATACGAGGACACACAGAAATAACAGACATAAGGGAAATGACAATACTCCACTTTGTCACTAACAAATCGGCCTTAGCCATGGACAAGCAAAGTCGTATCATCATTTCCTCTTACTTATAACACAGAAAAGGAACAAAGAAAAACACGAGGACACACAGAACTAACAGACAGAAAGAAAATAACAATACTTTGCTTTGTCACTAACAAATCGGCCTTAGCCATGGACAAGCGAAATCGCATTATTATTTCCTAATACTTATAAAACAAAAGACAACACGAAAACACACGGACTGATCATGGACTGTAAAATCAGAAACATTTTCTTTTTCGGGGCTAAAAAAATTTTCACACATTGCCTGGACTATAAAATCTTCATAATTTCTATCAAGCAAAAATTTGACCTATATTTTCGCACGAAATTAGGTCATCAGATCAGCTGGTTTAAGACTCAATAATTTATAAACACAGATAAAGAAAAAGAGCAACTTTATACGAAGGTCAAATGCTTGCCTACGAAATTTAAACTTAAACAAATTCATTTCTAGACATGAGATATTTACTTTAGACGAATCTGGAAATAAAAAAACTATTTTCTTACCATTCAAAACACCGCGAATAAGAAAATCGCATGGCAAGCATTCGCGAATGATTATATCATTCTAAATACGTATTATTTAATTCACAAAAAATAGTCGAGATCAACATAATTTTACGAAAGACTGGGATAAAAGAAAATGGAAATCGTAGCAGTTAACTTGGGATAGGGGTAGACTTGATTTAACGAAAAACTGGATAAATCAAATACACAATATAACTAAAAAAAAACGGTTCGAAACCAAACTCAATGAACTTCACATACAGGGTGGGACAAAAATACTAAAACAATGTTTGGGTGAAAGTAAATACACAATGTAACTAAAAAACTGGTTTAAAAAAACTGACTTAATCAACTACACATACAGGGGGATACAAAACAACAGACTTGATAAACTTTACATACAGGGTGAGACAAAAATACTAATAATATTAAAAACTTTTACTTTTGAGTGAGCTACACAAAACAACACAACATAAAACACCTTGTTCTTGTTCTGAAAACTAAATGAGACTGCTCCTAAGCAAAACTAAACATCACCTCCAAACACGAGTAATACACTTGTCATCATTCAGATACAAGACAGGAAACACAAAAGGGGACTCAGGGGAACACAATCTCCTATTAACCCGTGGCATTACATACGCTGTCAAAGCTGGTTAATTAGGGAACAAACGGGGGACATAGGGGACTACTTCTCATACAGAATCTCCTACTAGCCCGTGGCATTACAACGCCGTCACAGAGGGCCTAGAGGAAACAATGAAATGGCATAAGACAAAGGACAAAACACAAATATACTCATTAGCTCAAAGAAACGTCACTCAAACAATAAACACATTTACTCAAAATGACCGGACAAATTACAAAAAACGATTATTCTGTAAAGTATGCCAAATAAATCAAAAATAAATGTAACAATAACGGTATAATTTGTTACTGTAAATAACTTAAAATTCTTCTCAATATCAAAACATTATTTAAAATTCATATTTGAATATTCAATTTTAAAATATTTGCTTTCATTTACCAATACACATAAAATACATATAGAAACATTTCTACAGTACATGAAATAAAAGAAACAACATTACATAGGTCAATATACAACAAATACATATGTTGATATACAATGATACATATGTTAATAGAAATACAATACAAAGAAAAAACAACAATACGTATGTTGATACGAAATACATATATCAATACAAATACATAAACAAACTGTTTGTGGGACATCGGGGTACTATCTGAAAGACGGGATTTTATATAAATGGCAGAAAACTAGGGAAGAACTGAAAAAGATATGTGGCTTTGGAAAAAGGGACTAAAACCTAAAAAACGCCAGCCACGTTTGGCGCTATTTTTGTCACGAAAGTACAAATAGCGCAAATCTAAGACATGCCCCACGTTGGTCGCGCCATTTTTGTAACGATAATATTTTGCCTACCACACGGGGTAAGATTATGGGGTATAAAATTGGGGACTGAAACTAAGGGGGTAGTACTCAGGGTTTGGTAGGAGAGCTGGGGTCGTGGATAAGTAAAAGATAAGAGGGTTGGACTGAGGCAACTACAAAAAAAAGGAATAAAGGGATACTTAATCTCTTGGGATAAACAAAATAAAAATAAACAGGAAACACCTCAAGAAATTTAATATAGGGCGCCACTTGAGGCGCCTAATTATACCTATTACAACCACTAGTTGTAACTAGGAAAATAATTATAAAACATCAAAATCATATATTTTTCAAATAAAACTCAAAAAAGGGTTAGCCAAAAAAAAATAAACAAAATGTTAAGAAAACAAAATTTAACATTTATTTTTTTTTGTCACCACAAACAATTACAACATGAAGAAATACAAGAATACAAAAAACTTACGTGTGTCATCCGCTTACAAACTCCAGGAGTTGGAGATACTACATAAAACTTACAAATGTTACCGCATTACAATCTTTAAATGTTACAATTTCTAAATTTTAGCGAAAGTAATTATTGTTCTAAAAAAATATCTGTCTTTACTTTAAAATTAAACAAACAGTAAACAGTTACCTGGATTTGCATATTTCCACTTAACGAAGAAAAAAACTTGTTACATCTCTTGAGTATCTATCCGGACATCATCAGCGAAGAGCTTTATTCATTGGGGGCTGGAACTAGCACACTTTCAAAACGGGAACTCTCAAAAAAACAGGAACTAAACTTGTTCAACTTTTCAAACATCTTAAAATCGTCAAAAAAAAACGGAACAGTGGTCACTCTTTCTAAAATGACATATTACAGCGAGCGAAAACTCCACCAATTTTGGCAAATTAATGCCGGTCACTTCATTATAGAAAAAAATCCATCACTACTGCTACTTATTTCCACAAAAGGAGCGAAAAACAGAAAACCACAAATTCGACGACGAATTCGGATCCGTACCTGAGCATACAATGAACTGCTCGGCGACCCAAGCATGAATGACGAACTTAAAAATTCGTTCATATAACTTGAAAACAAACAAACCTGAAATAGCAAAACACAACGAAACGACGTAGATACCCTTTTGCGATGTATAAAAATTATAAGACGAGTTTGAATAAAACATTAAAAGAAATTGCCGAAGTAAATCTCTTTAAAATAATAAACAACTCTGAAATGGGTTCTATTACTTGGCGACGCTGGAAAGAAACGAAATATTATTTGGGTTTTAAAATGGACGATACGAACGAAAGATACATTAAGAGATTTTTCAAACATATATAAGGCGATATACGAGGGGATCTCAATATAAAATGCTACAATTCTACTAAACTAATTGAAGAGATCAGAAAAATGTATTACAATTATAGCAAATAACAAAATTAATTAAATTTAAATTCTAAAGAATACAAAAAGGTTACAAGGCTTCTGTATTATAAAAATTAAGTTTACACACTTACTTTTTAGCTAATTATTTGTCTCGCACTGTTGTTTAATGATTAACTGAGAATTAAATGTTGGTAATCTAGAAGTTCTTAATAGCTGATTGAAAGTTCGTATGAAAATATTAAATGTTCCTTGATTGAATGCTAACTCAGTAGTTAACCTTAACTACAGGAGCAAAAATAGTCAAGTCAAGTCAAGTCAAGTCAAATTTATTGATCACATGCGACATTATACAAAGTACATGTATGAGACAAGTCAAAAATACAGACATAAATCTTAAAATTATATAAATTAATTAAACACGATAAATATACTTAAAAATTATTTTTAGAATATGGCTCTAGCTCACAAATGTATTGATGTACACACCTCCGAAAGTTTGGCTGATGTAAATTCATTCGTATCTTCTTCTTCTTCTACGGCACTACAGCCCAAAATGAGCCTTGGCCTCCTTTATTTTTTGCCTCCACCCTTGTCTGTCTGTGGCTGCTCTTCTCCATACACGGACTCCTAAAAGTGCTTGTGCGTCGCTGCTTACTGTGTCTTCCCAGCGCTTTCTTGGCTTTCCAACTGGTCTCTTTCCCTGCATTCTGGCGTTCAGTGCTTGTTTTGGTAGCCTATCCTCTCCCATTCGTATCACATGTCCGGCCCATTGCAATCTTTGTATTCTAATGAAGTTTGACAGGGGTGTTTCCTTATACAGTTGATAGAGCTCGTTGTTATATCGAATTCTGAAGATTCCGTTTTCCCTCACAGGTCCTAGTATTCTCCTGAGTACTTTTCTTTCGAATGTGTCGAGTTTGTTTTTGGATGTTTCTTTCAGGACCCATGCTTCGCTGCCATAACATGCTATTGGCCGAATTAAAGTTTTATATATTCTCATCTTTGTATTTCGGTGGACACTTTTAGACCGAAATATATGGGAGAGGGCAAAATAAGCTTTGTTTGCCTGCGTTATCCTTTTTCGTATTTCTCCATCCTCTGCTCCATCGGCATATATTTCTACTCCCAGGTATGTAAACTTTCCAACCGTTTCAATGTCATCTTCATGTATAATGTTTTGTGGGATTATATTTCTTCTCGTCTGTACCATTATTTTTGTTTTTTCTGTGTTAATTTCCAGACCTAGCCTTTTCGTTTGTGTTTTTAACTCTGCGTATGCTTCCTGTGCTCCTGTTGATGTTCTACTCATAATATTAATATCATCGGCGTAGGCAGCCAGTTGAACCGTTTTATTGGTCAGTAGGTTTATCTCGTCCAGTTTGCATTTGCCTGACCGCATACTCCAGTGCCAGGTTAAACAATGTTGGTGCCAGCCCATCTCCCTGCTTTAGTCCCTGCGAGATTTTGAAAAAGTCTGTCCGGTTGTTTTGTATTCGTACACATGCCTAAGTTTCATCCATTGTGGCTTTAATGAGTCTAATTAGCTTATGTGGTATTGCTAATTCTGCCAATATATAGTATAGTCTGTCCCTTTTGACTGAATCGTATGCCTGTTTGAAGTCTACAAACACGTTGTGAACATCAATGTCGTGTTCCCACGATTTGCTCAAGACCTGCTTGACTGTAAATATTTGATCCATTGTCGATCTTCCCCGTCTGAAGCCCGTCTGATATTCTCCAATAATATTTTCTGCTAGTGGTTGGAGTCGCTGGTTTATAATATACGTGAGGACTTTATACGCTGTACATAGTAGAGAAATTCCACGGTAGTTTTTGCATTGGAGTTTGTCTCCTTTTTTATAGATTGGGCATACTATACTTTTCTTCCATTCGTCGGGTATTTTCTCTTCTTGCCATATTTCTTTGATAAGCGCGTGGATATGACTTGATAGGTGGTTGCCACCTACCTTATACAGTTCTGCTGGAATCTCGTCAACTCCCGGGGCTTTATTGTTTTTCTGGGCCTTAATAGCTTCGAGAACTTCCTCTATGGTTGGAGCTTCTACTTCAACTTCGTTCTCTTCTACATGGTTCGTACCCATTTCATCTTCCATATCTACTTGTGTTCCAAGTAGGGTCTGAAAATAATGCTTCCAGGTTTCTGTGACTTTCTGTTGGTCACTGATTATTTGCCCACTTTCATCTTTGCATAGGCTTGTTTGAGGTTTATATCCACTTTTTTTTATCTTTTTTAGGTATTCGTAAGCTC
Source organism: Diabrotica balteata (assembly GCA_918026665.1). NCBI lineage: Eukaryota > Metazoa > Arthropoda > Insecta > Coleoptera > Chrysomelidae > Diabrotica > Diabrotica balteata. The sequence continues at coordinate 61,736,954 of OU898283.1, forward strand.
CTCTAATTTCGTTTTTTTTTGAAATTTTGTTCCATTTCTTCTATTTGTCCATTTTCATAAGCTCTCTTTTTGTTTCTGCATATCTTGTCTGCTTTCCGTCTTGCGACTTCAAATGATGTTCGTCTTTCCCGTGTTCTTCTTGTTATGTACATTTTGTGCGCTTCGTTTCTTTCTTCTATCGCTTGCCTGCACTCGTCATCAAACCATGTTCCTCTTCTCTTCTTTTTCTTGTTTCCCACGGTGGACGCTGCTGCTGTCAGCACTGCTGTTTTGATATTATTCCATTTGCTCTCTATGGAGTGCAGTTCTTGTGTCCTTAGCTCATTTGTGACTTCTTGCTCGAACTTCTCTCTACATTCCTGAGTCTTCAGTTTTTCCAGGTCTAGTTTGTTTGTTCTTTGTTGTCTTTCGTTTCTTTCCCTGTTAACTCTGCACCTAAAATTGGTTTGCAGTAAAAGATGGTCTGATCCACAGCATGCTCCTCGTCGTGTTCTCACATCAGAGATACTACTGGCTGCCCTTTTGTCTATCATCACATGGTCAATTTGATTGGTTGTGGTTCCATCTGGTGAGATCCACGTCATTTTGTGTATGTCTTTATGTGGGAAGCATGTGGAGCTTATAACCATGTTTTTACTGGTGGCAAAATTTATCAAAAACTCCCCATTCTCGCTTGTTTCATTGTGCAGTGAGTGTTTTCCTGTTGTGCCATAGAACTGCGGTTCCTTGCCTATTTTGGCATTCATATCACCCATTATAACCTTAATGTCATTTTTTGGCGCGTTGTCATATACTATCTCCAGCTGTTGGTAGAAGCTTTCCTTTATATGTTGCTCTTGTTCATCTGTTGGGCAGTAGATGTTTATCATAGTAAGGTTGAAGAAGTGGGTGCGAATTCTTAGTTTGCATATCCTTTCATTCACTGCCTGGAAGTCTATGATTTTTGACTTAAAATCATTATCTACCACAAATGCAACTCCACATTCTTTGATTCCTTGTTCTTTGCCACTATATAGAATTGTGTGCGTTTTGGTGTCCCTGACACCTTTCCCCAGCCATCTTGTCTCCTGAAGAGCAGTGATCATAAGATTATATCTTTTTAGTTCTTGTAGAAGTGCAGTTTGAGCTCCTGGTCTATTTAGCGTCCTCACATTCCAACTTCCAAATGCATAGTCCATGTTTCGTAGCTTTCATTCATTCAAATTCATTCGTATATCTATTGGTAATTTGTTAAAGAAACTTATGGCTGCATAATGTGTGCTACCTTCCAACAAAACAGAACGATGTTGTGGAAGCATATATAGTGATTGTCTCTGAATCTTGTTGAATAAACATGGTTAAATTGAAATTTATTAAATTCATAAATTTTGCTATGCAAATACATTATACACGAAAATATATACAGACCAGGAATTGTCAGAATATTATTTTGTCTAAAGATGCCTCTACTAGAATCTCTAAATTTCATTTTATGCATTATCCTAATAGCTCTTTTCTAAAGTACGAATATCTGCTCTAATTCAGAGGTACAACCCCAGACTTCAATGCCATATTTGGCTATTGAGTAAAAATGGGCAAAGTATACTGTTTTTAATATTGATGTATGAAAGAAACGTGAAAGAATTCTTAATGCATAACATGCGCTACTTAATCTGGATTTCAAATTAGAAATGTGCTTTGACCGTTTACAATTACTGTCTAGAAGTACCCCCAGCAACTTCGTGCAGTCTGTTTTATCTATTGCTGCCTCTATAGTGGCTTGATGGTTTAATAAATCATTTGACGTGAAAATCACAATACGTTGATTTCTCTTCATTCAAAACTAATTTGTTGGATAAGAAATAACTTTTGATGGTGGATAGTATCTGTAAAGTTTTATTTTGCAAATTTTGATCAGACGTTCCTGTGACTAGAATGTTGGTATCATCCGCATAACTGATAATGTTAACCCCAGTCAGTGAATTAGTTACCAAAGTTATATCATTAATAAATACTATAAAAAGTAGAGGACTCAATACACTGCCCTGAGGGATACCATAATGGATATCCAATGTGTTTGATTCGTTTACAAGTCCATTAGATGTTATCTTTACTTTTTGTCTTGTATTCTCTAGGTAGAAAGTAAACCATTTTAGAACTATACCACGAATACCAATCCCCTCAAGTTTTATTAGCAACAAATTATGATCCAATGTGTCAAAAGCCTTGGACAAATCGAGAAATAAACCACATGCCTTCTCTCGTCTGTCCAAAGCATCCAACACGAAGCTGACGAAATTTGCAAGAGCTGTAGTTGTAGACTTAAAAGATGTAAAACCATGTTGCAAATTATGCAAGACACTATACTTTTTCAGCAATCCGTTCATTCTAGTATAAACTAGAGTTTCAATTATCTTTGAAAACACAGATAAGAGACTTATGGGACGATAGTTGTTAAGGTCATCTTTATCACCACTTTTGAATAAAGGGATTACAATAGATAGTTTAAACATACTAGGAAATATTCCTTGTTGAAAAGAGACATTACAAATATCCGCCAGTGGATCTGCGAGAGCATGAATGCATTGTTTTAATAACTTAGGGGAAATCTGATCAAAACCACAACTGTGTTTGGATTTAAATTCCGACTATGCTAATTATTTTCTGTGGGTTAGTTGGATATAAAAACATAGAAGAACTATTACGGTTTTTTGATGCTGGTGTAAACCCATCTATTTTAGTAGGATCCAAAGCGGCAAGTAACTTTGGAGCCATTTCAACAAAATGGTGGTTAAATTTGTCTGCTAAATTACTGTTATCATCACTAGGTACTTTTGAGTTATTTTGTTTCCCGACTGTTTATTTCGTCGTTCCCGAAGTTTACTAAACGCCAAATACATTTAATTTTATTTGATGATTCGTTTAACTGTCTCATGAAGTGATAACTTTTAGCAGTTTTTAATTTAATTGAATATTCTGCCTTTGCCAAATGAAGGACTGGCCTAAGACTACTATTTTGCTGACAGATCGTTTCTAAAAGTTTTAGCTGATCCCTTAAATTGTACAGTTCCTGCGTAAACCAATTCAAACGTGTAGTTTTTTTAGGTTTACATTTAAGTAGTGGAAAATGGGACCGAAAATATTTTTGGATATTATTTAAAAAGGCTAATGATTTATCCTCAGCAGAAATTGTATTAAATACCTCTGACCAATTTGTTGACTCAAGGGTTTGAACAAAACGATTTATGTTCCTTTCACTATACGAACGGATGAATATATAGGCATCATTGTCTGTGTTAATGCTACATTGGAATATTGTAATACCATTGTTTTTTGTGGGTGATTTATGTTTGTAGCAATATAGTCAATTTGAGTTTTATCAGTTTCAGTTACTCTTGTATAATCATTCACAGTTACAGTTAAGCCATAAGAATCTAAAACATTCACCAAGTTCTGCTTACTTAATGCATTTGATTTGAAATCTATATTAAAATCACCTGTTAATATTATAGCCTTACCATCGGAGACTAGCACATCAAGTATTAGATCCAGTTTTATCATAAAAACATCAATAGAGCCACGTCCAGTCAGATAAATACACAACACAACACAATTAAAAAGGCAATAGTCTATTTCAACAGCACTCACTTCAAAATTATATTTCTCAGATTGAGAACATATATTAGAACGTTCCTTCCAAATCACACCGTCTTTCACATAGATTGAAGATCCTCCATATTCCCATTGGTCACGGCAGAAAGATGAAGCCAGAGAAAATCCATTTATATGGTGTAGTTCTAGTTGTTTTTTAGATTTCTAGTGCTCAGTTAAACAGACACATATATTATGTAGACCTTCGCATTGCAGAAAGAACTCTAGTTTTTCAATGCTTGTTGATATACATTGTATATTTTGATGAAGTAAGCCAAAACTTTTTTGATTGAAAGTTGAAGCATTTTTACCAACTGTGCCAAAATTAGGAGAATTGAATACTTCTAACTTATCCAATTTAAAACCAGTTTTCTGACTAACACTTGGGATATTTAATAATGTAATATCTGGATCAAAAACTAAGCTTCCTCTGTCTGTTTTTTCTTGTGGTAAAAAAAAACGACTTACAACAGCTCCGTGAGGCTAAACTTCGGGATTCATGGCCTTTTTGAAGTTCCCTGAACATATATTTACTTTGAACGAAGAGTAAATAGTTGGATGTTTTGATTGAATCATTTCACATGTTGCTTCAGGAAAATTCACTTTTATTAATTTTGTTAAAGAGTCAGTTGTAGTTTCTTTATTAATTCTTGTAACATGTAGAGTTAAAATTTTTGGAACACCCGTAACCTCATCGCTATCTCTATTGCTACCTATTATAATTTTTCTTCGTCCGTTAAACTGATGTCGCCTAGGCTTAATAGTTTTCCGTTCTTGATCATTTTTCGCCTCATTTATATGTATTTCATCGTTAGGTGGTTTTTCGTCCTGTACTAAATTAATGAACTGATCCATTTTTAATCTGTTTTGTTCAAAAAGCAGTCCTTTTGAAACATCTGTTTTTGTTATCGCTTGGGAATTCCCTTGTTTATTTACGTCAGGCTTTTTCTGAGTAATTACCAGTTCACTTTTTGTTGCTTTACCCATAAAGTTTTGTTTGTGTTCTTTTTTCTTTTTTTCGGCAATATTGAAATTGGTCTTATAATGTGTTTTGGAGTTCATAATATTATTAGTAGATGGCGTTGTATGTATCTTTGGTAAATTTGAATTTTCTTTTAATTGTTTTAGGATAAAAACTAAATCTTCTTGTTCTTGGCACCTTTTTTCTAGATGATATGTAAGTTTACTTACAACGTCAAGTTCCTTTTTAATGGAAATAGTTTTGTCTGATAATGTGTCACAGTGAGAACAGGTTATGTTATCTGGCAAATCATAAGATTTATTGTCGCTCTTGCTGTTTACAAATTCACCAATTTTATTTATATAGGCAATCACTTGTGGATTTGCAACATTTACTGGTACTTTTAACGTCGCAATTATGTCGATTAGTTCAGTAGGGGCATAGCTGATTTTTACTTCACTGTACTCTATACATTTTTCTTTTTCATCTTTTTCTTCTTGTTGTTCTTCTTTTTCTTTTTATATAGACATGACTCTGTCTGTTTTTCAATGTGCCTCCAGTAAGTTGTCGTTTCATCGTTTTCCTGGTCTTTTTACTGATCGTCTTCCTATTGGGAAACCTTCTCTTGCCGCCTTTACTACTCTTTTTATTGTAATTCGGCTTATATGATCGTTCCGTTTTACTCTTCTATTTCTTACCAAGTTCTTAATGTTCTCCACCTGCATCTACGTCGTATATCTGTACTTCTAGCTCTGTCCCTAGTATCTTACGTTTAAATTTTTTTCATGTATGCTGTTTTTAACATCCTTTTTGTCCTCTCTCTGTGGTCTTGTGTCTGCCGCGTATGTCATTATTGGTCTGATGACTCTTTTGTAAGTTCTACCTTTCGTTTCTTTCCCGATATTTTTATTTCTCAATATAGTTCTATTTAAGCAGCCTGCGGCTCTGTTTGCTCTATTCACTCGATCTTGCACTTCAGTTTCGATCTGTCCGTAGCTAGATAATCTGATGCCTAGATATTTAAACTCCGTGTTTTGTTTTTTTATCTGACCTTTCAGCTTCAATTTACATCTTTGTAAATTTGTTGTTTTAACCATGCATTTTATCTTTTTGGGGAAATTACCATGTTAAATTGTCTGGCGGTAATATTAAATTGGTGCAGCATACTTTATAAATCATCTTTACTTTCGTAGTTAAATCGTTGTTAAATCATCTGAGAGAGTAGTATTGCGTCGTTTGCATAGCAGATTATTTTAAGTTTTTTTCCCATTTGGTATCCTTTATAGTTCTCACTTTTTTTATTATTTTAGCCATAACGAGGTTGAACAATAAAGAACTCATGGAATCTTCCTATCTTATCTAATTGCCAGCTTCAATAGGGTCGGTTAGTTCTTGTTCTACTTTTACTTTTATTGTGTTGTTTTGGTAGATATTTTCGATAGTTTTTATTATTCCTAGAGATAGATATCTTGCGTACAGTAAGTGGAAAACGTATTTTAATTTGACCCAGACTAATGCCTTTGTAAGGTCCATCCAATCTATCATCGATATTTGTTCACGGGTGCTATTAAATGTATATTTGTGTTTGTCTTTGTGTTTAAAAAATGATCTATATATCGCTCTATATATGTCGCTCTATACATTCGAGCGACAATAATTTGCCTCTAGATAAAAATCAGGTATACAATAATGAATGATATTCTGAAGGTAGGAAAAAAACTATTTGTGTAATTAAAAACTTCAACGTTATTGATTAATCACGGATTTTATTAACACGCAAACGTTGTTCCTTAAAACATAAAAATTTGATGTTTTAGTCTGCACCTGTACAATTCCAAGCGTATTTCGACATTTTTTAATTGTTTTGAAGTTCCCATTGCATTGTTTAACAACTGATTTATTGATAACGACTTTGCCGTTACTATTACGGAAGTACACCAGTACCAGTACTGTAGGTGACCTAAAGCTATGCACATAGTGGAGCGACGAAGAGAGCGACGATAAGAGCTGCGAGGAAAGCGGTGAAAACAAATACATGACTGAACCAATTGAACGTAGTCTACTACAAAGAACGGTTGACTACATAGGATAGTTCCAGCGCCCAAAATTGTCACAAGAATCTACAGACCGAGAGTGCTGTACGCCGATCCACGGCTTCGCGCAATAGTACTTTGTGAATTCGTGCGCTGGTCGACTGGAGTTATAATTTTATATTATAATGTATAATATATAAAATTTTTAATATTACTAATTTTATTAAAGCTTTTAATATTGTTTTTTAATATTAATAACAATATTAAGTAATTAAATATTGCACCTTGCTTAAAAAAAGTATGAGATAAATAACTCGTTTTTTTTATAACGCTGTAGAATATGTTCTATCGATGAAATTATAAAAAAACACAATTTACGAGTGTGCTGATTGTGACAAAAAAACCGCCGATTTGACTTTCTTATTACTAATTAGCATATTAGGCAGGTATTTTACATAGTCTTAATTCTCTTAAAGATTTTTGTTTCATTGAAAACTGAACCTGATATTAATTTCTCAAAAATCTTTACGTATGCTTTACGTACCTAAGGGTAATAAAAAATAAATTAAAATTCTTCAACAAAAGACTATAGGTACCCAAACAGCACAGTACGTTTTAAGTACGTACAGTTTTGGTACTGTACGTACATGATGTAAAACCTGTTGATGTTCAAATCGAGGAGGAGTGTTAAGTATAGGTTGGTACATAGTGTAGATTGACGGAAGTCCTGATGAATGACTGCTGTCAACGTCAACATATATTATTTATTATGGTTAGTTTTTAGGAACAACGAAAAAGGTATAATATGAAGGTATCTTATAATTGTAAATTTAAATAATAAAGAGATAATCACAAGAGCAAATATTCAATAGGTTATGGGCCCAGATAACTCCTTGTTAAAGGAATAAAATATAAATCAAGAAAACATGATTACCTTGGAAGATGTTTGCAGGTCAACAATTTCCGATTCTCGCAGATGACAATTTTAACAGTTGGAAATTCCGTGTAAAGACCTTATTAAATGAAAAGAAAGTATTACCAGTGATTAAAAGTATAGACCCAACAGAGAAAAAAAATTTTACAGATGAAGATGCAAAAGCAAAATCGATTATAGTTCAATGTATTACAGATAAACATTTAGACATTATAAAAGATGCCAAAACCGCTTAAGACATAATGAAAGCACTTGAAGACGTTTTTGAGAGAAAAAGTATATTCACCAAGCTTACATCAAAAAAGAAGCTATTGACTTTGAAGTGTAAAAGAGATCAAAAACTGGAAGACCATTTTATGAATTTTGACAGAATTATAAGAGAACTGGAAGGTGTAGGTAGTAAGATAGATGAATCAGACAAAGTGTGTCATCTTCTATTAACCCTTAATGAAGAGTATAAATCAGTAATTACAGCAATAGAAACATTAAACACTGAGGTAACTATGGAATTTGTTAAATCTTGAGTATTGGATGAGGAGCTGAAGAAATTTGATAAAAACAAACCACATACTATGAACAATGAGGTAGCATTTAAAGTAAGTGATATTAAATGCTTTAAATGTGGTAAAATGGGCCATAAAGCATATGAGTGTAGAAGCAGAACTTCAATTGTTAAAAACCAGAGTAGAGGAATTAGTAGTTCCAGAAGACGTGGATTTTATAGAGGTGCCAATACAAATAGAAGTAACTCTAAGCATGCAGGTTATGTAGAAGAAGAATTAGGTTTTTGTTGCGATAAATGCCATTAATGATGATGTTGAAAACCAGAAAATGTCCAGTCGTGTTACTAGTAGGGAAGAAATAGTGCGAAATGAAGAGACGGTTTATCCTGCAATGAACTGTGGTACACTTAATGAGGTACATTTTGTTTTAGAATTCAGGTTGTACACAAAATTTTTTGTCAGATCAACTTGTGGACTATATGATTGATGTAACAAATTTGGATAAAACAAGTTTTGTACAAATTGCAGATGGTTACAAATTGAAATCAACTAAAAAAGGTAAACTTAGAGGAATGTGTGAGGGAAGAAAAGTAAGTATTAATGGTTTAATTGTTTCAAACTTGAAACATAACTTAATTTCTGTTTCACAATTAACTTTTTTTTTTCGTCTTTATAGAGGGGGGTCTGGAATCTTCAAAAGACATCTCAGTCCAGGACGCCGCCTGACTAACCTTAGTGCAGGATTCGTTCTTCGTACTCCCGGCAGTTCCGGTAGTTCCCGAGGTACTTTAAAATGCCCTCTCGTCGCCGAGTCTACGCCAAACGCCTACCTGCTAAACCAGACCCTCCTCTGTCATCCAGCGATCCGGAAGCGGAATGGCCGCTGTAAGGCCGGCATCACTTCCGAAGCACTACCTTTATTCATTCATTCTCCATTCATACACATCCACACTCCTAGTTCGGCATCATTCCCAGAAGGGCATTTCCTCCTTCCCCACAGTCAAACTCACGCATTCTAACTCAAAAAGTGTGACCCACTGTTCTAACTTCACCTTTCAGTATCATTCACTCTACCTTTGCCGTTGGTCTAACTGTCTTTCTTCCTCTTCCTTTTTCTTGATCACTGCACGGATATAACTGTGTATATTAATCCAACTTAATTTATTTTCAATCATTCTCTCAATCATTTCTCTCACTGTAACAAAATTCACACCTGTCTCTCTCTCCATTCTGTTCCTTTGCACTATCCATCTGCTGCAATCTAACATCGTATGTGTCACAGTGTCCGAGTATCCACAATATAGGCATTCGTCTGTATCAGCCTTTCCGATCCTATAAAGGTAGGCCCTAAAACACCCGTGTCCTGTGAGCACCTGCGTCAGGAAATAATCCAGTCGCCTGTGGCCACAGTCCACCCAAGTTCTTATGTTCGGGATCAGCATTTTCGTCCACTGTGCCACATCCTCCGTATTGTTCCATTCTTCTTGCCATCTTACAACTGACCTTTCCCTTACCTGTCTTCTCTCAGCCATAGTAAGGTTTGGGCCTCTTCTCTCATAAAGCTGTTTTCTTTCCGCCGCCAAAACATGCAACGGAATACATCCAGTAATGGTCCATAAGGCTGCCGCAGACACAGTCCTATAGGCGCATGCCACTCGCAATAGACTTGTTCTGTCTACTCGTTTCATAAGACTCCTATAGGCTGTTATCTCTACCGCCTCGCTCCAGACTGGTGCCGCGTAGAGGACGATAGACTGTACAACACCGTGTAAGACCCTCCTCCTATCGGATTTGGGTCCTCCAATGTTCGGCATCACTCTCCCCAACGCAGCCGCACTATTCGCAGGCTTTCGGACCACCTCCCGAACGTGCTCCCCCCATTTTCCATTCTGGTGTAATGTCACTCCTAGATACTTCACTTGTTTCTTGGGTGTTAGACATACTCCCGCACATCTTAATTCAACACCTTGCCTGTTCCTTGTCCCCTTCAGAATGATGGCTTCGGTTTTTACTGTCGCAAGTTTTAGTCCGTGCTGCGTCATCCATTTCTTTACGACGCCACCTGCGTTCCGAACCCGGTATTTGAGATTTGGCTCATCCCGGGCTACTACCAGTACAGCGGGGTTATCCGCGAATGCGAAGGGGGTTATACCCTCTCCGTATTCACAGTGCATAACCCCGTCATATGCCAGATTCCATAGCGTCGGGCCCAAGACAGATCCCTGGGGTACCCCGGCTGTCACGTCCACGATCGTGCCCTTTTCCACCATAATCCTTCTCTCGGACAGATACTCCGCCACAATTAACTGAAAAGGGTAATAAGTTTTTATTTTAAAATGATAGTGCGCTTATTATTGGAAAAACATATACTGTTGAATGTCCTAAAGTAAATAATTTATATCTATTTAAGTTAGAAATAGAGTGTGTGGCTTTACATGTAAATGTTTTAGATAAAACTGAGTTTAATAGAAACATTTGGCATAGACGCTTAGGGCATTTTAATCATTTAGGCTTAAAAATTTTACAATTACCTTTTTCAAAAGAACCAAAAGTACAAGACGAAGCTTTTATAGTAAAGAAAAGAAAAGCAAAATAATTGGTGATTTAATACATTCAGATATAGCAGGGCCAGTTGCTAACCGTACTTTAGATGGAGAAAAATATTTTCAGGTATTAGTTGATGATTTCTCACATTTTACAGTAGTTAAATTATTAAAACATTAAAGTGAAGCTGAAAATAATGTTCTTGATTTCATAAATTTAATTAAAACTCAACATAATGTTAAAACTAAGAGTATCAGACTAGATAATGGGAGTGAATTCTCATCAAGAAATTTTAAAAATATTTGAAGACAAAAGGGTATTGAGGTACAGTATACTCAACCATACACTCCACAGCAAAATGGTACATCTGAAAGAATGAATCGTACATTGATCAATAAAGTTAGAGTTAAACTAGGAGAAACTAACTTGCCCAAACATTTGTGGGGTGAAGCAATAAGATGTTCAGCTTATGAATTGTACAGGAGTCCTACAACAGCTAATGGTGGTAAAACACCATCTCAAATATGGCATGGTAAGAATAATATTAATAATCTTAGAGTTTTTGGTTCTAAAGCATGGAGTGTAATTCTTCCAAAACCGAATAAATTTGATATTAGAACAAAAACAACAATAATGGTAGGTTATTCTAATTCAGGATATAGATTATGGGATTGTAAAAAAAAACAAAATAATTACTTCTACAGATGTTATTTTTGATGAAAAACAACTTAAATATAAGGGTAATGTAATCGATGAGGTTAATGATAATAGTAAAAGTCAAACAGTTTGGATCCAAAATGAAGAAAATTCTGAAAGTTTAGATAAAAACAAAGAAGTAATTAGAAATAAAATAGATACTAATGAAGAGGACCTAATATATACTAGAAGAGGAAGAGAGGTACACTTACCAAAACATTTAAGTGAATATGAATTACTATCAGCTTATTGCTTACTATCATTGAACGGTGAACCAGAGACGTTTGAAGAAGCGCAGAAAAATGGAGAGTGGAATAATGAAATTAATCAAGAACTGGAGTCATTGGAAAACCTAAACACATGGACACTAGTTAATTTACCTGATAACAAAAAGATTATAGATACAAGATGGATTTTTAAAATTAAAGATGATGGAACTCATAAAGCAAGGTTGGTTGCAAAGGGTTTTCAAGTACAGGAGGAGAATCCACTAAAATCGACCTATGCGTCTGTGGCAAGAATGAGCACAGTGAGAATGATGCTGGCTCATGCACTGCAAAGAGACTGGAAAATTTATCAACTTGATGTGCCAACAGCTTTCTTAAATGGAAAACTTGATTCAGAGATATATATTTATCCTCCACAAGGACTAATAATAGACAGGGGAAAGGTTTTAAAATTAAATAGAGCATTATATGGTTTAAAAGAATCACCAAAATGCTGGAATCATACTTTTAATAGAGTCGTAACAGAGAATGGATTTAGTAGATCAAAACATGATTTTTGTCTATATATTGGAGAAGACATATGTTGACCATATAATATTAACAGGACATGAACAGAAAATAAAAGAAACAATAGATATTTTGAAAAACAATTTTTGTGCCAAGGATCTGGGTGAAGTGAAGAACTTTTTAGAAATAACAATATCAAGAGAAAGCGGTAATCTCACATTAGGATAGCCGAAACGATATCAAAGGTATTGAGTTCATTTGGTATGAGTGATTGTAAAGGTGCGGTATCGCCAATGGAAACAAATTTTCAGATAGATAACACTCTACAAGTAATTGATGTTCCGTATAGGAAACTTATAGGTAGTCTTATGTACATAGCAACTACATCTAGACCGGATATTATGTTTGCTGTTTCATATCTTAGTAGAGTACTTGATAAACCTTCACAACAAACTTGGAAAGCAGGAAAAAGAGTATTGCCTTATTTAAAAGAGACACAAAATTTTTCATTGACATATAAAAAGAAACCATGGGAATTAGTTTGTGATTCAGATTCTGATTGGGCATCAAATAAAATTGACAGGAAAAGTATTACAGGATGTATTGTATTTTATTGTGGGAATCCAGTTTCGTGGCTATCCCAGAAACAAAACTGTGTTGCTCTTTCAACTGCAGAAGCTGAATACATAGCTGCGGCTACCTCAGCTCAAGAATTGATTTACTTAAAAGGTATTTCATCTGACTCTAATGTACAAGGTAAATCAAAACTTTTGATTGATAATTTAAGTACAATAGCAATGTGTCAGTCCTTTGAAAATTCTAAACGTGCCAAGCACATTGACATTAAAGAGCATTATATAAAAGATTTAGTTTCAAAACAACTGATATGTATTGATTATATTTGCTCTGAAAATAATTTGGAAGATATATTAACAAAGCCTTTATCTAAAGAAAAATTTTGCCATCTAAGGTCAATGTCAGGCGTTTCTTAACTGATGTAAATTTATTGTAAAAATATTGATATTTATATATATATATTTTTTAATTGTTTAGATTTAAGCGATTTTTCCTCCAGTAATGTATTGAAGTTCAAATCGAGGAGGACTGTTAAGTATAGGTTGGTACATAGTGTAGATTGACGGAAGTCCTGATGAATGACTGCTGTCAACGTCAACATATATTAGGTATTATGGTTAGTTTTTAGGAACAATGAAAAATTGTAAATATTGTAAATATTGTAAGAACAATAATTGTAAATTTAAATAATAAAGAGATAATCACAAGAACAAATATTCAATAAAATGTACGTTTTAAGTACGTACATTGGGGTACATACCAGTACGTACAGAAGAGTACGTACTTATTACGTCTTAAGTATGTACATACCAGTACGTACAGAAGAGTACGAACTTATTACGTCTTAAGTATGTACCATAAGAAAGAAGAGTTAAAGCATATTTATTATGTTAGTAATTTTACACCTCGAGTACAGTTGTGATGCGATAATTCATTGCAAGACAGTTTCATTTAGATTTTTTTTACTTATTTTTGGTGTTTGGTGATGAAAATTTTGGTTGACAGAAACTTGTGAAGGAAAAGGAGAACCGAAAATGATTTTATTTAACAGCCCTATGGGATAAGAATTCTCTTGTAGTAAAGATCTCAACTTATTTAGCCCCTTGTCCCTGAATTCTATATGTGACAACACAACACATGTGCTTTTACAACACTAAACAAATAAGAAAATTCTACAACCAGTAGTACATCGAGTGAGAAATTAGAGAACTGATAGTTCATATATAAAGGTGAGAAATTTGAAATGTCCCACACCTCCCTTGTCCCAGATCTTCTCCCCTACATTGTACATACTTTATGTCCCATCAGTACGTACTTAGTATGTCTTATGTACATACTTGTGCTTACTGGGTAGGTACTTATAATTTGAATAAGCTGGTTTTGCCCATACTGATTTTCCAATTATTCATAATTTACATAACAGTCAGATATTGTACATGATCACAATGCTGTTTAATATTAGGATTTTCATTTCGCTTGTTGAAACTCCATCCGATATTAATTTCTTGGAAATTTTTATAGAGCTGAGAGTACTAAATCGGAATACTGGAGTATTGTTGAAAAGATTGAAATTGAAGGTACTACATAATCGAAGAGCTCAAAAAAATTAAACATTTCCGGTACTCTTGTTCCAGATCGTATTTTGTTTTCGAGATAAATTTAAATATTGGAATTTTGTATTATTTTTCCACTTTTTTCATGTTCTTTTTTAATTTAATTTCAGTGTATAAAATCCATTACAATATTATCCAAATTTTATTTGGAAGTTTTCATCTTAAATGTTCAGAAACAATTTGCTAGGAAATGAAAATTTGTTTTCTCCTTAATTTTCGATTTGCTATAATATTTCTCATTTGATTTAATAAAACTATTGTAAATTATTTTTTTTAATAATTATAACAACAACTCACATTGTTGTAGGTACTCACAAGTACGATTACGCGAAGCCGTGGATTTTATAAGACACTCTCGGTCTGAATGACACAAAAATTTTAAAAGAATTGGGACTATGTAAAATACCTGCCTAATATACTAATTAGTAATAAGAAAGTCAAATCGGCGGTTTTTTGTCACAATCAGCACACTCGTAAATTGTGTTTTTTATAATTTTATCGATAGAACATATTCTACAGCGTTATAAAAAAAAGAGTTATTTATCTCATACTTTTTTGAGCAAGGTGCACTATTTAATTACTTAATATTATTATTAATATTAAAAAACAATATTAAAAGCTTTAATAAAATTAGCAATATTAAAAAATTTAATATATTATACATTGTAATATTAATCTGAATGAGTAGAAACGATTACATTTAAATTTGGCAAATTATAACTCCAGTCGACCAGCGCACGAATTCACAAAGTACGATTGCGTGAAGCCGTGGGGTTGACGAGCAATTATCGACCTTATTGTTACTATTAATTTTTACTGAAGATGAGCCTAATTTGAGATTAAAAAGTTTAAAACGAAGTTTTTGTAAATAAATGGCAGATAATAAGATTTTTAATAGTAGACATTCAGACATAAATTCTTAATGATCTGTTTTACATGGCAAATAAAATTTATTTTCGAAATAAGTGTATTTGCTAGTGTTATAATTAAATTAATAAATGCCAGTTTAATCTCAAAGTAAATATTTCTGGTAAATAAAATTTATAAATTCGTGTTTTACTTATGTAGTCAGAGCACAAATTAATATCCAAAAACATTTGATGATAAATAAAACTATTCAATACTGAACTATTTATTTCATAAACATACATAGGTAAAACTTAACAGTATACAATACTAGAAAACTTTAGAAACATTCCCTATGGAACAATTTTATTTAATTTTCTAATTTTTGACCTAGTTGAATCCAACACGGATATTCAAATTGTCAGCTTTCTTGGATTTTAAATTTTCTATAATTTATTCTAATTATTGTTATAGGTTTACAAAAGTTTTTAATAAGCGCGTATGGCAACAATTTTTCTTTTTTAAAATCCTTTTTGAAATGTTTCCAACAACTCCATTATTTTTTCTATAGATATCAATATATTTTTCATAATATTTATTCCATAATTGTATTTTTATGAACCACTCATCTGTAGGCTTGATAAGACCTCCATAAGAGAGTTGCTGCGCCCATTATGGTAAACTATAACTATGTTCACTAAGTTTGTATGTGAAATTACCTTTTACACTTGTTAAATAATTCGTTGTATTTTGCTTCAAAATCTACTTCAGGCTTTAAATCCATATTGTCACCAGCTTGTTCAAAAATTATTTCAGATTCAGTAATAGTATGTTCATGTTGATAAGATGCAATATTCACAATATTTGACCCAACCTTTGTAATTTCTGCTACAAGTTGCTTTCTGTTTATAACATCTAATCTAGCTTCACGAGTGGAGACAGGTGTGTCAAATGGTTATACAAACAAAGTATTGGAACTGCAGTTTTCTCAACTTTAAACAGTTGCGTTTAGTAGGTAAACCCATGATACTATGACTAAGAAGATAAGATATTGCGCATAAGTCGTGACGTCATTGGAGAGTTACACGTTCGAAATGTCAGTTTTTTGTATGTATCAATAAATAATCTTTAATAAATAGTTTGGAGAAATCCTTATGTGTACGATTATTGTAATTATTAAACCTCAACTTATTTTCGTCTAGTAATTTCATCACAAAATGGATACAAATCCCATTTAACTTTAACAAGAATTCAAATTCTACTCTCCAATGACGGCATGCGCGAACACGACCGATTTTGTGCTACGGGAAGGTCCTATCTTGTTATTCATAGTATCATGGGTAAACCTAGAATAAGTTCAAAAAAATTTTATAGGCATTTTATTGCTTAATCATTTTACCTAATAATTAATTTTGAAGATCTCTTTCATAGTTATTGTTTGTAAAATGAGCAGAGCATATTCTACATCGGAATTAAAATTATTAATCTTCTGCATCGGTTAACCCCTTAAGCCCTTATAGGTTTCGACACGAAATCCTTTCCTTTTGGAAAACTCTGAAAAATAACAGGCATATTCTTGGTTTTCACAATCTTAAAATTATTGTCAAAACCATATATGGCACATCTATTATCACCCATTTTGTTTATGCAAGTAAATTGATATAGAAACAATAATTAAATAGTCTTAAAAGGCCGTTAAATCGCTAGTACAACAAAAAAATTGGCAGCAGGCACCACTATTCTATATAAAACAATACGAAATGTCAACCACGAATCCCCACGATTAAGTCACACAATAACTAGACATTTCACGTAGGAAGCTCAAGGTCAAACTAGACCTAATGTTATTTGTAGTACCGATACTAATCTTCAGATGTCGCTTTACTCTGTCTCTACTTGCTTTTACCACAGAATAATAGACAATCAGAATGCAAACTCTCCATGGAAAATTAAGTACGCGCATCTCCTTCGCGCAGACGTTCCGTTATGTTTTAGAGGGAACCAGTGTTGTTTATGTGGTGTACATAGAAAAATTAACCCGGTTTAATTGACTTACGGCAATCATAGACATACTATACAATTATATTAACATTGTTAAATATAATAACATAAATATAATATAATTAAACATAAATATAAACAAATACATAACCTCACAAATCATATGTCTGTGTGATGTGTTTCCTTCTAAAACACGGCGCGCGTGCTGAAAAACTTCAAAGGCGGCATCTGAGAGTGGACATTCTGATTGATTATTATTCTGTGCTTTTACTCTGCAGTTTAGGCAAAAAATATAGACGCTTCTATCTTCTTTGGTTTAGGTTTAGAACACAGCTAATAATTATAATTGTCAATCGCCAATTGTCAGTAATTAATTAGCGTCTATATTTTGATTTTGTTTTTGTTAGTTTGTAAATTACAAATCACCTAACTCAGCGATCTGTGTTTTAAATGTTCCTGGCGGTGTTAAAACAGTATTTTGCAGATTAATAACAATTAGTTAAATATGGTTTTTCGTAATAAATGTTGTATCCTACAATGTACCAATTCGTCATCAATTCGACATGCCTTTCCAAATCCTGATAAAGACATTATACGATTTAGGAAGTGGCTTAGTGTTATAAATAATCCTAATTTAGATATGATCTTTAGTAACACACGACGTCCTATGGATGTCCAATATACGTCCAGTTTTGGTCCTGACGTCCCTGGACGTAAAATGGACGTACAAAGTGGGACGTACTTTGGGTGGACTAAATATGGACGTTCTCTCGGACGTTTTCTGGACGTTGGACATTTACCAATTATGGGATCAAATAATAGCAAATATTTCAATAAAATAAAAAAAAATATTTACGTTAATAAAATAATTAAAAGCGAAAAGGTTAATTCATGATTAATTAAAAATTGTATAGTTTAATATATCCAAAACATGTTTTTGTTTTTAGGTAAAGTGTAAAAATCTTTTATTTCTAGATAATTCGTTACAATTGTTTTATTATTCTAGGTATCAAGATGATAGATGTTTGCTAATTCTAATAAGTAAAACATGATTTTTATCAACAAGATGAATCTTGAACATATCTTTTTAAAGATGAACAAATAGTGGTATATACTCTGGCTGGTTAATTATCATTGTCATGATGTCATGTCACACCTATTTAAACAAATGTTAATTATAATATTATTAGTAATAAAAGAAATAAAATAATTCTATTTAAGCGGTATACAGTGCATTGGTTTTTTATGTTTGCTTTGGTTATATTCACAGACCAGGTGATTTGTGGTTATATTGTTCAAGGTTTGGTATCATTTGTTAGGTTAATTCCGATTCCAAGTTTGGTTTTTATTTTATTATAAAAAGGATGACAAAAAGGTAAAATTTTGCTAAAATTGGTAATTGGTTATGTTTAAAAGAAAACGATTTGTTTCTAAGCGTCATCAACTGAAGAAGGTTACGAAAAACTTTTTTTTACTTTTTTAAACCTTTCTTCGGAATCCCTAACTGATCATTTTGATGAGAGTTTTAGTTCAAATAGTTCAGGTTACAATATTTCCGATTTAAACTTTTTATTAACCTGTTAAGTACCTAAAATAATCAAAATTACCACCTGGACGACCATTCTGGTGATCCTTTACAAAGCTCTTCTTTCAATGAAACTGAAGAAGGGTCTAAACATGGTTGTAATAAGAATTCTGGAGAACCTTATTGAGATGTTTTTAATTTTTCTAATAAGTTATGCAACTTGACTTTGTCCTTTTTTTTGTGTGTGTGTTTTTGGCTTGGACAATTGTCATTCAGCCAGTCTCAATCAAGATAAGTTTATTAATGTAGTGTGTGTGTGTTTGTGTGTGTAAAGTAATTGTCTTGATACTTAGCAAAGTCGACGTCATTGTCTTTGCTAAGAGACGCTAATTGTATCCGAACGTCTGCGGTCCCTCCGGTAAGTACCGATCACACAAGGATAGAAATTATTTTCATTTATTAATTTTTTTTTAATGAACGAAAATTTCCACCCAGGTGAGATTCGAACTCACGACCTTTAGGTTTAAAGGCAGGCGCTCTTACCACTGAGCCACAGAGGGGGTTTAACTTTGTCCTTTAATACTAGATGATTTATTAAAAATTCTTAAAGATGTTCTCGATCTTTCTCATTTTAGTTCAGATGCTAGAACCCTTCTTGCTTCACCCAGAGAAAAAATACTCTAATCCATATAATTCAAATTTCAAAGATATTTTTATCTTCACAATAAAACCATATTATAGAAATTTGTTTAAATTTTGATGGAATCCCACTAAAAAAAGTTTTAGTAGTTAGTTTTATCCTAGTTTGTGTAATTTGTTTATATATCCTAAAATTGTAGATTTAATAGGAATTTGCCATGATTTTAATTGATTTTGTAATAGAGGCTGTTTTTTATTAGATAGTTTAAGATAAAATAATTAAGCATAGATGATCAAGTTTGTGGGTAGTTATATTTACATATTGATTTATATTTTACGATAATGAGCTTTCCAAAATTGGTGAGGAGACCATAAACAAATTTGTTAGGGTAAGCCATAAGAAGCTGATCTGCAATAAAATTCAACGAAAATATAGTTGGATAGGGAAAAAGCAATATAAAGCTTTTGAAGACACACATATAGCTCTGATTTTAAAAGGTTTGTAACTTTTAAACATAAATCAATTTAAGGTACATTTAAGAATTTACACTATCACTTAAGTGGCCACTTACAGCCCATGAAGCATATTATTGTTAACTGTGTCTTATATGTAATTTATATGGCACATTTTACCATTTCACAAATATTCAGGTCTGGCTATGAGATTGCTTTAAGAACTATAGCTAGCTATATGATATGAAGGTTTGTTGTTGGCCGTATATTTTATTTATGCACTGTTATTTTTGTTTTTTAAGTATCAAAGTGTAATTACTGCTCATTTGGTCATTAGAAATAAATACCAATGGTTGGGTTGGTATTCTTCTAGTTCAGGTAAGATTCATTAAAACTACAACGTTTGAAATTCATGTGTTTAATTTTACCCCTTTGAATGATGGTTCATTCACAATAAGCAAAGTATAATAAACTAAATCTGAAATTAGTTTGTTCAATTTATAAATGTACATTGATCTTGTTTTCAGATTCTGCTTGGAAGAACTCCAACACCAGCGTTGCCACGGAGAATAAAATTGAAACTTGATAATGAAATATCTGAGATCTAAAGAGGGGGCAGATAAAATTTAATTTGCATGTTGCATTATCAAATATGATTAATTTTGTAATGATTAAACTGCGTGGTTGGTGGACAAAAAGGAACAGTCAATTTTTGAGACCGTTTTATTTATTTAAAATAGGTACCTAAAAATGTATCTGCTGCAATACAACAGACAAAGTTCCATATTAAGTATTGATCTTTTTATACTTATAATTTCAACTTCAAATTCAACAATTGACTTGTCTGCTTTTAATTGCCGACCATATTAGTATTGATCTTTTTCATACTTATGGATTTCAACTTTAAAACTCAACAATTGACTTGTCTGCTGTTATTTGTCGAGCACACAATTGTAAGGTAAATCAGAATAAGAAGGGATAAGGGAAGTTGAATGGTTCTGCTTTTAGTGAGCCACAGTTTCAATGATTTTGCCAATTTCTTTAGCAGTATTCACAATCCTTCTTTCTCCTGTGTACACAAGTGTAGTCAAAGATCCCATCTCAGTCAGTCATATTCACTCTTTAACTATTAAAATTTGTGACATTCTAGCATACCTACAGTGTCTTAATACCAATAAAGATCTTGGTCCAGATGGAATATCGTAACTTATTTTTAAGGAATTGTGCATTCTTTTTATGTAGGCCTCTATGGCTTATTTTTTATAAATCTCTGACTCAGGATCACTTTTCATCACAATTTATTTATTGATTTTATTCCTAACTCATCGATTCCTAATTATTGTTCCATTATAATTCTTTCTACTATTTCTAAAATTTTCGAGGCTTTACTGACTGATTTTTTGACAGTACATATGAAGAATCAGCTTCATACTGGTCAGCATGGTTTACTTACTGTCTAGTTGTTCAACTTCTACTAATTTACACTAATTATGTTATAATTACATTAAAAAACAATTTGTATGTCGATTAGATTTATACTGACTTGTCTACAAGCATTTACTGTTCTTGTAAATTGTGTAGATATTCTTATTCTGGTATGATCAATTTCTTGAATCTGGATTCTCTTATCAAAAGTGTTACCTTTTAGTCTTTATTTTTAAACTTGTTCATAAAATAACCAATCTACAGCTTAATAATTGCTTCAGCTAGTTTGTTTTCATATTCCTCCCCATTCCCCAGACAGCACAAGACATCCCTGGGACGTCCATTTTATGCCATTTTAAGGTCCAAACGTCCCGGGACTTCTTTTGGACGTCCGTGGGACGTCCAAGGGATATTTCAAGTCGGGCATACCAGGGACGTCCCATAAAGTCGACCGGGGGACGTCCCATTAGGGATGTATTCTAGATGTTAACGGTGTCATTTTTTTACTTAAGCATATTTTTTACAAAATATAATATCTTCCTACTAAACTTTATTTTAAAAAGTTATATTTAGTTTTAAATACCATTAATTTATACGAAAACAGACAGATGCCTCTTAAAAATCCTTATCCTATAGCAGAGCTGTATCTCTAAAATTTTGTTCTGTAATGGAACTGAAATTTAAAATTTAGAAGATGAAAGAAGAATGTGTGGTTATGTTTTAACGACGCTTCTATTTATCTCCTTGTATTTATGTTTCTTTTTAACGCATTTTTACTTTTAGCTAGCATTTTCGGAATCTTTTAGTTCTCGAATTATAATCATTGTGGTTGTAATTAGAATTAGTTTATTGCTCTCGATACTAGTTTATAGTTTGGTAATTTATTATTATAGTCTTTAAGTAGGTATATAGGAATTTTAAAAGGTAATTTTTGTGGTTGTGGTGTGAGTTGCTATATTTGTAAAGTAAGTATGAGTAATGTACTTAAAAATAAATAAAAATCCCATTTATTTTTGCTTTTCATTTTATTAGTTTTTTGTAAGTTCCCTTTAGGTCCTGTATACATCCTCATTTAGGTCCTGTATTAGTCCATGTGGACGTACAATGGATGTCCCCAATACATCCTTCTTAGGTCCTATTTAAGTCCGTATTAAGTTCTGTATATGTACTATGTACGTCCCCATGAACATAACTAGGACGTCTAGGGGACGTACTTTTTGGTAACATTTAGGTCATATTGGACGTCCCGGGGACGTCCAAATTATGTAAACGGATGTCCGTGGTATGTCCGGACATTTAATGAGGTACATTCTTTGGACGTCCATGGGATGTACTTGTGCTGTCTGGGTCACTGCGTCAGAATTACATTTCCATGTTCCTTACCGCAGAACTAATTATGGTTTATACATAGTGACGCCCAGCCTCCTGAATTGTGATTGGTCAAATGGCAACAGGAATTGCAGCCTGATAATTCAGGATGCTGTTGCTCATTTTCGCTATTATCATTGGTGGAAATGCACCTGAGATGCAACCAATGATAATACAGAAAATGTTGCATTGGCCGTTGTGCGATTTAGGCAAAGTGGCGGTTGAAAACCGTTACACTTTGACCTACTTTTTCTTCTATAGAAGAAACGCACCACGGCTAGGAAATCAGACTAGGTCAGGATATGTCCGCCAGTCCAGCCTTCCTTTAGGTAAGTCGAGATCCTCAGGTAGATTAAGTTCTCTGAGCCTCAAACCCAGAACCTAACGTTCTCATCTTTAGCAACCTCTAACCATTAGGCGAAGTTCCAGCGTGGACTCTGTCGGTTTCCGAGCGGGAACCAGCGTCCATTTTTGGACGATTTATTTGTGCAATTTCGACTTAGCCGAAATTTGCTAATAGGCGTCCAGAAGAGTCGTATTTAATCTGTGTTTTCGACTTAGGCGAATTCTGAGAGAATGCGAACTTTGAAGACGAGTTAATCTTTGTCTTTTTCAAGATTATAAGATTAACGCGGAACTTACAAGTCGTGTAAGAGATTTTTCGCTAAGTCCCTTACTCGACGCTAATTCCGCGGATATCCTTAAGGGAGACCGCACAATAAAGATAAACACTTGCGTTTTATTTCTATTTTACCTTATTTTCATCCTACCGGACTCTGCATTCAGAGCCGGCAAAATATATACCTATTTGTGTTGTATTTATTTCTCTTTCAGCGGTACACTACAATAAATGGGTAAGAAACTTTGAATTTCTTTATGTAAATTTTACATGTGAAGTTACACTGTAATATATTTTCAGGTAATTTTATCTTGTACTTTATTATTATTTTATATGTCTTATAGGTACTTTGAAGAAATCATAATATTTTAACATTATTGATTTTCTCTTACAGGACTTGACCTTGACCAAAACTTGTTCCCTTCGTAATATTTCAACATTATCGATTTTCTACCTTTCAGGACATTGAACCCTTAACTTTAAATATTACCTGTTCTCTTTCAGGAATTCAACTCGTAATATTTTAATCTACACTGTTATTTAATTATTGCCTTATTTACTTTGTCGATTTATGAACAATTGAATTATTATTTTACAGGAAATAACTTATATTTTAATTTAAACCATTTTTATTCTCAGTATCGACTTTTATCGATTATCGATTTTTTTACAGTGTCTTTTTATTATAATTTTTTTGTTGGTTTTACCGAATTACACTATCCCTCATATATTCCCGCAGGAATTAGTTCTCTACGACACCTAGAAATATCCTTCAAATTTTGACAGCTGGGAATTTCATATGTTTATTAATTTCGTAATTTGCATATAAACTTTAACTTGCAATTATTTACTAACCAGAACTCTCTTGCAGATTCTTAGGCTTAGATTAATTGCGTAATTATCCTCCAGATCCAAGGCCTGGAGATAATTACCACTTCCTTTTCAGATTCTTAGATTAAGACTGATTATTATTCTTGTTATTCTTATATTTGCATATTTAATTCCTTTAATTATCTTATCACAATAAACATTCACATTTGTGTTATTTCTTTATTATTTAATCCTAGCTAAAGGTGACATAGCCCGGGTCTATGGCCACCGATCGGGATCGATACGATCTCCGATCAAATTCAGCGATGGATAGAGCGGTCAACGAACTCTCTTTTCCTGAGGGAACTGAGAGTCCAACACGTTACCGACAATAGGTATGATATGAAACTTTTGTATCAATAGCTTTAGGTACTATTTGAAGCACTAAAAGGCAAAATGAAACTTTTTAGAAATGTGTACTTATTTATTTTATTCATTTATATTTTATTTTTATCTGTAATTTTGTGTATATTTCTATAATGTTGCATTTTTGTGTAATTTTGACAGTGAATTAGTTCCATTTGTTATTAATAAATAAATATATGTAATAATAAATGTTAGTTCCTTTAAACATTTATGTTTTATTACTCAAAATTATTTTATATTTCTATAATGTTGCATTTTTGTATAATTTGACAGTGGATTTGTCCCGTTTGTTTATAATAAATAAATATAAATAAATGTAAGTTCCTTGAAACATTTACGTTTTATTTCTCAAAATACATTCTTAATATGCACAGGATGACACCACTTTTCGTACTTTATACAATGGCGTTGACGTGTAATTTACATCCTCAGCGCTAAAATAGACGTCCGAGAACATCACAAAAGTCCGTCAAGTGAGTCCTCCAGAAGTATAATGGACGTCCGATTAAGGTCCAATTAACGTCCCGGTACGTCCAACTAACATCCGCTCGGGACGTAAAATGGACGTCCATAGAACGTTCGGCGCAGCGACATTCGGACCAATATAGGACGTTAAACGGACGTAAATAGGACCAAAGCGGACGTGGACGTCCTTAAAGTCCGTAAGGGACGTACTATGGACGTCCACTGGACGTACGTGTGCTATTAGGGATGAATGATAGTACAGTTGTTAAAATAAAACTAATCTGCCACAGACACTTTGAAGACAAGTTTGTTTCTTCTTGGAGTTATGGAGTTCATACATTTGTATGGTGAGTCCAATAAATATTTGATATTAGAGAACAAATAACTGAGTGATGATCGATTTTAGATTCTTCTAATGTACATCCCAGAAGTATTTCAATGTTGAATGCGGAAGCAAATGTAAAAGAAAGTAAGTAACCCTACTATGTAATTAATAAACATTATTTTACTGGAAGTGAATGTATAAATTATTAAATTACCTTTTTGTTTTAGGTGAGAGTCTTTCAACAAGTAGAGATGCACAATCTTCACATATGTTTCATTCATTTGAGATACTTCATTGTAGTAAGTATTATGCAGATAACAATAATTTTTCAATTGGTTACTATTTTATGAAACTTTTTAGTTGCCGAACACAATGATGCACAGTTACCAAACAAAGAAATTTTAATACAAACTTGTGAGAGTAAGGATTTAAAAGGTTATTGTAGTTAAAATTTTATATTGTCATCAGCAGATTTATAAATATTCTCTAATATGATTAACTATAAAATTAACAGTTTGCTTAACCTTCGGATAGTGATACTAGAGTTTTTTATAAGTTTAGTTGCCTCAGTGTCATAGACCAGCTGGGGCTAAAAACTAGAAATAGGAGCTTGTCTGTGTTGCACATTGCCAAAATCTAACAAAGATATATGAAGGTACTAAAACATTCTAGTACTTACAATAAATTTTTTAATACTCACATTAAAAAACAGTCTACTAATAAATCTCTCACGCAATAATGCCACTACGCGAAGGTTAATATAATGAATCGATTTTGCCTTGTAAGGATTGAATAAAGAAATTAACATCACATTTATTTTTAGGTGTTGCCGTTAAGAATATCACACCACTGAAAATATTGCTGCAGTGTAATATATCAAGAGGTCCAATTACACCGAAACAAAAATTTTTGGAGCATTAAAACAATTACACCATAAATACTCTTTGAAAAGCAACTAAAATGAGTGAAATTAGAGATCTTGGTATCATATTTTTACTGATCATTAGTTGCACACATAAAAAATCTGTTCCTTAGTATCCTATTTATCCCCATAATTGGTCATCGTAATACCAGTCATTAATTTGTATTCATGCTGATATAGTGTGTATTATGTGCTCTTTTAGTTTAAGTTATATTTATATTTAATGATTTGTAAAAATCACAAGTCAGATCGGGTTTTTATGTAATAAATGTACCAGTGATGCTATGTATGTACCAAATGAGGTCTATCAAGCACTACCCAATAATCTTTACACTGCCACTGTTTTCTGTGACTATGCCAAAGCTTTCGTTGTGTAAATCACGACATTTTGATAAAAAAAAATTCTATGGAATTCGAGGTATTTCTTTGAATTGGTTCCAATCTTACTTAGGGAATAGGAAATAACTAGTTAGAGTAAATGATACAGCCTCTAGTCACAGAAGTATTGTATGTGTGTTATGATACACAGAATTATATGATAGTGATTTTATACTTAACTCTAATTAAAATTATGGTTTTTAGGACTCAAACAATTGACAAATTCAACAGCTGCTCAAAACATGATGTCGAATTAATAATTGATACATTATTCCACAATGATTAGATTTACCATTTGTTCTGTCAACAAACAAAATTGTCTAATGGAATAGAGTTAAGTGTTTAGTGAACTGTTTGTG
Source organism: Diabrotica balteata (assembly GCA_918026665.1). Lineage (NCBI taxonomy): Eukaryota > Metazoa > Arthropoda > Insecta > Coleoptera > Chrysomelidae > Diabrotica > Diabrotica balteata. The sequence continues at coordinate 61,763,739 of OU898283.1, forward strand.
ATGTTAACAGTGTTAAAAGTATATAAAACATTATTCAATCTCTCTATGATATTTAAAAATGTCATTAATATGAAAAATTCCCCTTAGTTTATTCTGTGCATCTATCAACACATAGCTGTTCAGTCCATTTTGGTTTTGAACTATGTAGGGACCTTCAAACAGTGGTTGTAATTTCTTACAACGGTTTTCTCTCAAATTCCCTTGTCTAAGTGAACGAATTAAAACTTTCTCTCCTTTTTGAAATGTGATTGGTTTTTTAATTGTTCGATTTTGTCTTCTAATATATTTTTCAGCTTTTCTTTGAATTCTTTTGTTCACTTTTTGCAGGACTTGTTCTAACATATCTTGTGTACACTCAGAAATCCATTTTCTATTTCCTATATGACCGAACATTAAATATTCTGGTACTTCCTCTGTGTTTAAATTATGTGTAATATTTAAAAAATATTCCACTTCTTCGATATAATCCTGCCATGTGACCTGTTTAACTTGACATAGTATCCTTAAATATTCTATAACTTCTTTTATATATCTTTCTGCAGGATTTACTTGAGGATGTCTAATACTTGTAAAATGAATGTTGATCCCCTTTTTCTCACAAAATGTCTGAAATTTTTGATTGTTAAAATATGTAGCGTTCTCTATTATGCAATTTCTAAATGGTCCTATTTCTTCGAAAAACTGATTAATATATAATTTCAATGTTTTAACATTTGTTCTTGAGCATGGATATAGTTTAATAAATTTTGTATATAAATCAACTATCACTAATATATGCTTGTCTCCTGTTGGACTGGGAACTAAATTTGAGATGAAATCCATGGCAACTGTATTTAGTTTTTCATAAGCAACATTGGATTTATATGTGTTCTGGTTTTTGAAATTCTTTTCTTTGTTTATTTGACATATTTGGCATTGTGTAGTAATTTCTTTTGCTATACTTATGTCATTCTTTGCAAAATAATTATCTCTAAATAACATCCATAGTTTTCTTGAACCAATATGCAAGTTAAGAAAACAGAACTGCTAATTCAACTATAATAAAAGGACAACGTCAGCACGCTACACCTCGGCGTCACCGAGCTCACTTAATTTACTTTTGCATTGTATAGACTCACTCTTATTTTGCATTTTACTGTAGTAAGTAGTCCCTTGTCAATAAAGTTATTTTTTAAAAATATTGTTCTTGGACTTAGAAACATCATTGGCGCAGTCAGTACATATTTTCGGGAATTACGTCGATAACGTTACAAAAATCGAACGGTTTCGCGTAGTTTTTCGTTTCAACGATTAACCGAAAATACGAACTTTTTGTTAAAGTGTTCAAGATCAACTTTAGACAAGGTATCACCAAGACCTGGGGAAAGAACAAAAATCGTCAAACCCTAGAGGCAGTAGATTTAAGCAGTAGTTTCAACGAGACCTGGGAGAAGAACAAAATCGTCGAATCCTATAGGCAGCAATGTTGAAAATCTACATTTTCATGTAAGTGTTTCCTATTTTTTCCATTTTATTTTCCATTTTATTATTTCCATATTTGAAAAAACTTATAGTCAGAGAGCTAACGAGAGCAAACAATTTTTTAATGTTTTATGATTTTGCAAGATATTTTTAATAAGAAAAAGATTTTTATTAATATATTATATTATTATATTTTTGACAATATTTTATTATATTGAAGTTGAAAGTTCCATATTGAAACATATTTTATATTTTATTACAATTTGATATATTATCTGAATAAAAAGAATAAATATTTAATGAGTGAGACTGATAGTAAATTAGATTTAAGTAGCCCTGTAGCAGAATTAAATTCAATTTTAGAACCAAATAGTGATACAAATAACGAAATGGCTCAAACAAACTACCAATTTTTAAAACTTTACTTAGATTCTATCCCAGCATACGATGGTAATCCACATACCTTAACCATATTTATAGAAAATTGTGAAAATTTAATAACTAATTTTGCTAGTCAAACAGACGGCACCTTGAATACATTTTTACTTCGAGCTATATTAGGTAAATTAAATGGAAGAGCTCAAATGTTAATAGGTTCAAGGACAGAATTAAATACATGGCAACTCGTAAAAGATGCCCTTAATCTTAGTTTTGGAGACCAGAGAGATCTCGATTGCCTTATTCAAGACCTAATAACGTTGAGGCCTTTCAAAAATGAAACCCCTTATAATTTTAGCATGCGATGCCAAGAAACACGTAGTTTAGTAACACAAAAGTTAAATACGCTTAATATTAATGCACAAGAGAGATTAATTAGAATAAACAGTTACGATGACTTATGTTTAAAGACTTACATTAGAGGCTTACCCTTATCGTTACAAACAAATATAAGATTAAGAAACCCAGACAGTTTAGAAAAAGCTATGAGCTTCGTTATCGAAGAAGAGAATTTTCTATATTCGTTACAACGCGGAAATAATTTAAACTCACAAAATTCTTTTAGACCCTCATCGAGACATAATCCTACGATAAACAATAATTCTAATCGAACTTTTATTCCTAGAAATAATTTACAACAAAATCGCCCTAATATGAGATTTCCACCTTACCAATATCAAAACATCAGACCGCAATACCTAAATAATAATTTTAATCCCAACAGTACCTTTCGGCCACACCAAAATCAATTCTGAAATTTCAATAATTATAATTCTAACTTTAATCCAAGGAATTTCGACAATAATAATTCTAATTTCCGACCAAGGAACTTCCATAATAATAATCCTAATTTTCAACAAAGAAATGTTAATAATCAATCTCAAAATCAAAATCAATACCAGCCAGAACCGATGGATACAACTTCACGAAATACTTCTTTAAGATCTAGACCACATTTTACTTCCACGCAATTATTTAATCAAGAAATTAATAACGATCAAATACAATTCGAAAACCCCTCTGAAAATAATATTCCCATTGATTACGTACACCCAACTCAAGGAGCTAATTAACTTCTTTACGAGAACATTTATGAAACTCAATCCAGTCATTATCGCAAACTAAATAAAACAAAAGAAAGATCATATCACAATCCCACACAAAATGTTGAAAACAGAAATTTTTGCATGGCCCAAGAAAACTACAATCCGACATAATATATTTAAATACAACGATAGCAGATTTATCACATATTATTATTCCTGAACTCAATGCCAGATTTTTATTAGATACAGGGTCTTCCAAAAGTTTGATATCTCCACAGTTAGCGCATAAATTTTATAAAAATTTTATTTCTTACGAAAATTTTAATATACAGACGTCTCACGGAATTTCTATGCACAATGAAATAATTAATATTCCAGCTTTTAACATTTTTAAAGTAAATCAATATAATAAGTTTTATGTTTTTAAATTTAGCGAAAATTTTGATGGATTAATTAGTATAGATTTATTACAAAAATTAAAAGCTTCAATTAATGTTAACACGCGACAAATGAAAACGCCTTATGTAACGATATCCATAATTTTTGAACCCAGTAAAAAGGATATATTATATCCCAAGTCAATTTTAAATCATACAATAGTTATTCCCCCTAGAACTAAGCAAATAGTCAAAATACCGGTAAAATTTAATGTAGGATTAGGTATATTAGAATATAAGAATTTCGGTAAAGGAATCGAAATGCCCAAAGCAGTAGTAATGTAAAAAATAATTTTGCTGTGTGTGTTATTAGTCTATAAGCAATATAAAGTGCTGACGTCTAACTATAAGTGAACGTCCTTTGATATAGAACCATTAATATACCAAATATTAATTTTTATAGAAAGACAAACTGACGAAGAAACGTCTATTAATGATTGATAACATGTTAAAGAGGAATTAAAAAATATAAGGATAAATCATTGCAACAAAGAAGAAAAAAAATTACTAAAAATTTTTGTTTCCAATATAGAGATATTTTTTATTGCAAAGGAATACCTTTAAGTTTACTAATAGTATTAAACATAAAATTAAACTCACTGATGATTCTGCAATATATACAAAATCATATCGTTTCCCGGAAGTTCACCGAGAAGAGGTTAAATCCCAAATATATAAGATGTTAGCAGAAGGTAAAATAGAAGTAGCAATTCCCCGTTTTCGAGTCCCATTTGGGTGGTTCCGAAAAAACAAGATGCTACAGGAAAAAGAAAATGAGTAGGGAAGAAATAGCGGATGAGCAGCGGAGCACGAGCACGCCAGCTGTCAATCACCTGTTCCCGCACCTGTTTGCGTACCTGTTTGCGCACCGGGGCACAACGGTTTGGTGCACCTGTTCTCCGTATTTTGCATACAGCTGTCCCCCATGTGCTCTTAAACTTACATACACCTTCCAGATATGTGAACACGTGCAAAGGGGTATAAGAAGCCCTGTGTTGTGTGTGTGTTATTTAGTCTTTAACAATGAGTAGTAAAGTGCTGATGTCTAACGTGTTTATAAGTGAACGTCGGTTTTACTTAAATCCATCAAACACCAAGTATGTGTCCATCTGTTTAGCCCACGAATTCAACTTTAAACCAAGTGTTATTATCAGTGGATACAAACATGATTGGGTATTATTTAGTCAAACCGATTGGATCAACTTTTTATCCCATAAAAATGAGATCGATAATTTTATGGCAGAAAATCACCAACATGTAAAGTGAAAAATTTCTGCTAGAATTTATGCATCTTCCATGCTTGTTAGTTGTAAAAATTACCAAAGGAGAATCATAAATCATTTTGGGTGCTAATTCTATCGCATCAATATGGAAAATACTACCGCTTTTAATTACCATTTAGAATTCTTAAGAAGGAAGAATTTACCAACTCCCTAGAAATATTAAAGCTAGGGGTGGATTCCAACAACCCGATTCAATATGCTTAAGATTATGGAGCCAATCAAAAATATAAATAAGGTGACTTATGGAATGCCTTAGAGTTACTCTACAGATACCCTGGACTATTCAATGGTCAAATCGAACGAAAATGTTCGTATTCATTACGATTGAAGCAAAGTTAATCCATAGCAGAACTAGTTCCTGGGAATTCATGGTTGCTGACAGAATAGATTCCTAGTAGGATACATGAAACCGCTAGAATTATTAATCCTGTACTAGATATAACACATAGAAATAAAATACAATCATAAAAAGTTTTTTTACTTGTTTCACTAGTATTAGGACAAATTTTGATAAGGAACTTTGTAATATATAGAATAAAAATAAAAGACATTTTTAAAAAATATATTTTAATTTATTACACTGTTTTAATTTATTACATTATTTTTGTTAATCCAAGAATTATGAGAACTATTCATTTCCATCCATTTTACATATACCTTGTTGCCTTTCCTCCTCAACACCTTCTCCACTAAATAAATATCAGGAAACCGGGTTTTTTATAATTCTTCGCTGTAAAAAGCACCTTGAATTTCTTCTTTTCGTGAATCTTCCAACAAATAAGTTACTGGATTGGTTTGCTTAACTTTTATTATTCTAAAAATCTCATTTGTCCAGTTGGGCAAATAACCCTTAGTAAACAAACTCCTATGTTTGGAAATTCGGACGTAATCACCAACTTTTAATTTACGTTTCCTGGGATCAATGGTTTTAAGGTAATTATAGGCAGTTATATTCCTGGCATTTTTTTTATTAACTTGGCTAGGTGCAAAACCTGTAGTTGAATGTTTAGTATTATTGTAATATTTTACAATATCAGAAAGATTGGTTTTTCATTTATAAGACCCTTGTAAAATAAACTGTTTCCACGACATTGATTTTATTGTTCTTATTACTCTTTCCGCGATACTTGCTTTAAGATTTGAGAAAGTACTGTAGTGGTTAATACCAAGTGACCTCATAAGCTTGGCAAAGTGTGAGTTATAAAATTCAGATCCCAAATCTGTTTGAAGGTTTTTTGGAAATGTTTTCATTTGATTCAAAATTTTTTCCATTGCTTTAGTTATCTCAATTCCCGTTTTTCGTTTAACAGGTTCTGCCCACACAAATTTGCTAAATGCATTTATAACAACAAGAATATATTGGTATCCCTTATTCACTTTGGCATAAGGAACCATTACGGCTAAATCTGCTTGAACCAAATCGTTTAACCCTTTTATGATTATATGTCTTCTTCTATAATTTTTTCTCGCTGGTCTATGTATTTCTTCAATTACTTGACTTTTAGACATTTTTTTCTAAAGGACATTGGATAGTTATATGCACCAATACGTTGGGATGAGTGCTTAATTTAAATGAAATCTTATCACCTTTCTGAAAAGTTTTAACTATTAATTCATGGTATTTATACTGTACAGAATTTAATATTACTGGGGCATCAAATGCATAATGTTGTATGCTCTCTATTTTTCCGTTTACGGAGAAAACATAAGCTGTTCCACCATTTTCAAGAACGTAGTATTCTTTATTCAGATTTAATTTTTTTTCTCCTCTTAGTGTTAAAACGAATTTACTGTAAAATGTAGAAGCGTCGCAAACAAAGCATAGTTTACTCGATCTTGATAAGTCTTTACATGATTTTAAATAATGATTACCAAATTTACTTACAGGCATTTTGATGATTATATCTAGACTCTCGTGTTTATATATCTTTTTCTAAGGGACACTGTAAAATAAAGTCTACAATTATTAAAGGTAAATTGGTTAACTTGAATTGAATTGTATCTCCCTTTTTTATTTGAACCCCAACCAATTCATTCAATTATATGTTTTAGAATTAATTTTAACGAATCCATCGGAGTAAAGTATTTTAAAAACGGATTCAATTTTACAATTAAACGGAAATGGAAAAGTGGTCCCCATGTTTCCAAAATATAATAATTTTTATTAATTTTTAAATTTTCATGTCCTCTTATACGATAAAGACATTTGCTAAAAAAAGTTTCTGGATTAGCTGTAAAATATATGGGTACCGAAATGTCATCATTACAAGTTTTTGACTTAGATAAAAAGTGAGTTCCGAAACGATTTATTGGCATTACTGTATTATTCCACCTTCTCGAAGTTCTTCAATTATAGATATAATTTCATTCACGTGTCCGTCGTTTCCCGCAGCCTGTGATGCGATTAATAACCTTAATCTATCTATTATTTCATTAAAATCATCAAAGTATTTATACTCTAATGGCTTTCCAATTTATTTTCTAAAAAGTGCACCACCCCTTTTTTTATAATGTTTAGCTAAATTTTGAGTAACCGGTCCCTGCGCTAAATTTCCAGGAAGTGAACTTAAACGAACTCTAGATGGTTGTGGTCTCGTTTCCAAAGCTGGTTTAATAATAAAATTATATTTATCCTTTATTTTTGATGGAATACTTTTTATAGGTAAGTCAGGATTATTGTTTCTATATATCGCATTTGTTCTACGTAAAATATCAACATATTCATTAACATCTGTTTTTTTAAACGATACTGGATTCGTTTTAAAGAGTAGCTCGTACAGCCCTGGAGTTCCCTTGTATCTTATATTATTGATAATGAGATCTGCGCTATCAAAATCAATTAGGGAATTTCCAATAGAAAATTTTTCAGTTTCCAAATCATGGTAAACTCCTAAATCATGGTCAAAATCACTGTCTTCAATGTTAGCTTTAATATATTTTTTTGGTAAGAATGATGTATAATTCTCATAAAATTGATTCATTATATCTGTATTTGTAATCATTTGATTAAATTCTTTAAGCGTATCTTCAAAATACCGATTAATATCCTCATCTGTGATATTAGTTTGTTCTTCTGATTGAAAAGTTTCTTCTGGTGCAGTGCTTTCCCTTGGAATAATAGATTCATCTCCAAAATTGGTAGGTGTTTTTGATCCCCCAGGAAGTACACTCGTATTTGGAGAAGAACATGCTAAGCGATAATTGGATTTTCGCATTTTGTAGTCTTTTGATGTATTCAAGTTGATTAATTTATCAAACGAATATTGTGGTTCTTGTTTAATAGACGGAACGGTTTCCAGTTTATATAAAAGTTCATTAAGTGGTTGAGTAATAGCTTTATAATTTTTTTCTAAAGCAGACTGAGACTGAGCTACGTCATGTATTAAACTACGATACTTTTTCTTCAACGCTTGTAGTGATAAAAGCAGTTTTCGCGTAACTTTAGGATCCATTGTGTACTAGGAATGTTAGTTTAAAGCCTTATATACTTATCGAACCCATAGCGATATCCACCCATTGATTTGGAGAGTCCTTATCAATGACAAGAAATCCATATCTGTCTTTCCAGCAGAATGAGCACAAATCTTTAAATTGGTGGAAAGTCATGTCTATATTAACATGATCGTCAAAGATATGTTTTAAATTCGTAAAGTCTTGTTGAAAAACTACAAGTAAATTAGAATTATCCCTAATTAATTCTTTTGGAATAGCACTGTATGTTTGGCATAAATAAAAACAATCTATATTTTTATGCCTCCCATAACAAAAATACTGTTGTACAATTTTTTCACACGATGGAATATCATCAAAAGTAAGTACTGAATTTTCTTTAATATCATCAGGAGATAGTACATTATTGGGATCATTAAATTCTTCAAACCCAATTTCTTTTATTGGCTCAACTAAGTTTTGTAAATATACATACTTTGGTTGATACAACGACTTGGAATATAAATATATATTCTCAAATCTTATACCATTTGTATGCTCAATTAAAGACAGTAAAACATTAGTTTTGCCGCAATCACTTGGTCCAACAACTAAAAACCTTCTGTTGCCAAAAAAAAGATAGCTATGTTTTACATGTTTTTCCTCTGTAACCTCATCGTGGTTAGAAATAGGAAGAGAGAGTTTCTGCTTTTCAATCTTCATTAATAAAATGTTTTTAAAACTTTTGGGTATATATAGCCCAACTACTATTTATATAAGAGAGGCACCATGAAAAAAAAAGTTCCAACGAAGTATAAAAACAAAAGGACGTGGAATATTAAACAGACTTATAAATAAGCTTCCATTAGAACTACATCTTCCAGGATATTCATATTGTGGACCAGGAACTCGTTTACAACAAAGATTAGAGCGGGGAGATAAGGGGATCAATAAACTTGACGAGACTTGTAAACAACACGATATTGCATACTCTACAAGTACTGATTTATTAACCAGACACAAGGCGGGTCATATTTTAGAAAACAAAGCTTGGGATATTGTAAAATCTAAAGAGGCCCCTTTTGGACAGAAGGCAGCTGCTTGGTTTGTTACAACAGCTATGAAAGGAAAACGTAAGTTGGGAATGGGTCTTAAGCGCAAAAAAGGTGGATCTCTTCGTAAAAAAATAAATAAGAAAAAAAGGATCATTAAAACACCAAAGAAAGGTGGATTCCTCCCCCTACTTCTCCCACTGATCGGTGCTTTATCTGCTGTTGGGGGCCTTGGTACTACTATTTACAAGACCATTGGAGATGCGAAAGCTAATCGAATTAGTCTTGAAGAACAAAAACGCCATAATCTAGCCATGGAACAGAAGGCAAAGGATTATATCTAAGACCTTATAAGGGTTATGGATTATACTTGAAGCCTTATTCAAAAAACTAAATCTTGCTCATCATGCTTTAACAAGTACTGATATAATAAAGCATGGTAAAGCTCTTCCTTTGTTTAAAGGTGTGTATATGAAAAATAATATGCCAAAAAAAATTCATAAAAACGAGTGTGGTGTTATAAATTTAGATTCTAATCGTGGAGTCGAAACCCACTGGGTAGCTTACGCAAAATCTAAGTCTAACGTAATTTACTTTGATTTTTATGGAGACTTCCCTCCAAAAAGTGTAATAAAGTATTTTTTAAGTAACAGCGATGTAAAAATATATTACAACTATGATAAAATCCAAAACGATTCATACAGGTGTGGTCATTACTCCTTGGATTTTCTATACAACTACTATAAATAGCAAACATTGATTGTTTACGTTTTAAAACAATGTCTTTCAACTTTACGCTTACTGGGAACGCTTCAAATCTGAGTTATAGTTTTAATCCTCCGATTTACCTTGAAGATGAATTTGATTACGAAATTGGGCTAACCAGTTTTTATAGTTTTAATAGTATTCCAAATATCGATGAAAACAATAACCTTTTCCTCTGGAATATACGAAATGTTAATTATACCTATAAATTACCAAAGGGGTCTTATGAATTAGATGATATTACAAAACTTATAAAAGAAAACATGAAAAAGAGAGATAGTGACGCGACTATAGAAATTACTCCAGAGTTATCATCCTCCAAAGTCATAATTAATAGTAATAAAGAAATTTTATTTCTTCCCGCCAATTCTATTGGGAAATTATTTGGATTTAAATCAGGGCTACTAGCAGCAAACCAGATACATATCTCAGACAATCCAGTGGAGATTTGGGGTGCAATCGCATTATGTATTGACTGTAACATAGCATCAGGATCCTATTTAAACGGAAATCCAGTTCACATTATCCATCAGTTCTTCCCAACCGTACCAACTGGGTATAAAATAGTTGAGGTACCCCAAAATATTTTGTATTATCCAGTGAGTATTAAAACAATCTCTAACCTTACAGTAAAAATTATCAACCAAGCAAGTAAACTTGTTGATTTTGGAGGAGAAGAAGTAACAGTAAACCTTCATCTTAGGAAACAAACATAATGGTTCTAGTTTTTTCTCGCGGACCAAAAACATATATAAAGAGATTACCTTCTAAAAAAATAACTCCATCTCTACCAAAATCATATAAAAGGATATTACCTTCTAAACAAATAACTCCATCTAATCGTCGCTTTCTGCAATCGTTAGGATTTAAAGTCTTGGTATAATGGAAATTCTTCATGTTACTGGTCAACCTTTTAATGATAACACTATTGAAGATTATCAGTTCCACACTTATCAACCATACATTCCTGGAAAATTAGGATACAATGATGAAATTCGTATTTCTATACAAGATTTAGATAGTTTGACGTTTCCAGCAAATAGTTATCTCTATATTGAGGGCAAATTAGCCACACATGACAATAAAACACCAACCAAAATAAAATTTATTAACAACAGTATAGCTTACTTGTTTCGTGAACTACGTTTTGAATTAAATGGGGTAATAATTGACTCAGTACATGATGTAGGGTTAGCATCAAGTATTAAAAACTATCTTAGCCTTAACGAAAATCAAAGCTTGCTATTGGAAAATGCTGGATGGTTTCCAAAGATGAGTAGAATGGAAAATAATAGTGAAGTCCCTAAAAACAATGTTTTGGTGGATTCAAATGGAAACTTTAATGTGTGTATACCTTTGAGATTATTATCCGGATTCTTTGAAGATTTTAGAAAAATTATTATGAACATGAAACAAGAATTGATACTGATTCGATCAAATGATGATAATGATGCAGTAGTAAGCGAAGATGAGACTGAGCGTCCGAAAATTGACATTACTAAATTATATTGGGAGGTACCACATGTAACTCCTAGTATTCGAGAACAGTTGCGACTAAACAAAATTTCACATACAAACCAAGAACTACCTATTAAATTTCGAAGTTGGCAAATGATTGAATATCCTGCCCTAAATAACTCTACACGTCACACATGGTCAGTGCGGACAAGTACCAAAATAGAAACTCCACGACACATTGTTGTTGCTTTTCAAAATAACAGAAAATCAAAATTAACAAAAGATATGAGTAAATTTGATCATTGCACTTTAAAGAATATTAAAGTGTTTTTAAATTCTGGGAGGTATCCCTATAATGATCTTCAACTAGATTTTAAGACTAATAGGTTTGCCAAACTATATGAAATGTTTGACAATTTCCAGGAGAGTTATTATCACATGACCTTAAACCAACCCATATTTAATCCAATTGACTTTAAAACAATTGCTCCACTTATACACATTGACTGCTCTCGTCAAAAAGAAGTAATTCAATCCGGATCTGTTGTGCTTCGTATAGAATTTGAGACCGATGAACCAACAACGTCTGATATCTCAGCCTATTGTCTAATACTTCACGAGAAAGAATTCACATATAACCCTTTAACAAAAATTGTGAAACAATTGTAAATTATTTAAATTATACAAGACAGGTGAATGCAAATTAGGAAGCACCTGAAAAATAGGGAGCTCATTTTAAATAGGGAGCAGCTGTATGCAAAGAGCATGTGTTTTACAGGTGTTGTAAAATTGTATCTAATGAAAGACTTTCCGTATGAGGACAGATGTATAATATATAAGGGTCAGGTGCTAATTATGGCATTATATGCGAAACTCTCCCATGCGCATGACTGAAAATTCTTTTAAAAATACAAATTATGCACTACACAAACTCAGTCTTTAAACATGAGCTTAGTAGTAGATGTCCAAGGTTTTATAATAAAAAAAAAATAAGTTTATCGTGAAAGAGTTTGCAAGTTATGATGGTCAAAAAATTAGTCATTTCTTTTTTAAACCACCATATCCGATACGATTATTGGGTTCTGAATATTATAATCAAGCTGTTTGGTTGATGAATATCTATCATGGTTTGAACTGGAATCATGGATTTACACCAGTACACCAGTTCCATAATATTATCCAACATTTGACAAGAGACGTTAATGCGGTTTATGTTAAGGGGCGAGAAAAGTCACTGTACATCAAAAAATATAGTCTATCCCCAGTTTTGGAGTTTGATGAACAACCAGCTCTGCAGAAAATGGAGCCAAGGTGTCCATATCATTCAAACAGTGGTTTGTGCTAAGTAATGTATTTCAACTTTATGATACTTTTATAATGAAATAAATTTTTTTTATATATTTTGTTTTATTAATAAAAACCTTATTAAAAAAATAGTACTTTATTCAATACGATTACATGTTACAATTTATATTTTTAAGTGCAAGTTTACACAAATGACAACTGGATTGAGCTGTGGCGAATCCTTCTAACTCTGTTCTCCACTCAGGACGATTAAAATGAATGAAACATGGGAGACGAGTTTGAACTTCAAAATCCTGGCAAAATTTCGTGGGTAGTATAGACCATGAAAGGAGAAGTTCAATTAGGTCTACAAATTTTCTTACGTAGGCTAGGCTAACATATTCCAATTCTGTGGTCGTGAACTTGTACAACGGTTTTTTTGGATGCTCTGCCATTATGCGAGACCGGAGGCAACAATCCATTTTTAGTAAATCGGTTAATGTTCTTAAACACCAAGTCTATCCACTTTTGTTCTTCAGATCTGGACAGAAAGAATAATCTATTATCTGCTTCTGATTTTGGTGTGTAAACTTTTCCACTACGCAAGCGCATCACTCAAACACAGCTTTGAAAACTGTTTAAACATAAGTTGTTTATGTTCGTATTCACTTTTCAACTGGTTAATACGATTATTTATATGATTGATATATCTCTGACTTTTGTAAAATAGAATATCACGTTTTATCCTTTTAATGCGTATACTAAATTGATTAAGCCATTCACGAAACCTTCTTTGGTAATGACGGTACTTCCTTATATCCTTCCTACCCCCATTGATACCGGTTGCAGATGTGTTGTTCATTGCCCCCCACTACTAATAATATATTGACAATGGCGGGTAAGGTCTGTCAGCTCCCAGTCGATGAGTCATTCCTGTTGAAACTTGTTAAATCCAGTTTGTTGAGAGTTTAATTATGTGTTCAAATATAAGAAACGAGAAGAACATACCATATGATGACGAGTGGAAAACGTTTTCAAGACTTCCCTTTTATATTGTACAACAAAAGATTTGTCTTATTTGTGGTAAAATGTCTGGCACTAGACTTATTCCAAGAAACTTAATATTTAAAGGGTGGAAATTAATATTTGAGTTTTGTGCATTTTGTAGTGAGACTAGACCTATGAGATTATCTCATCGAAGCGTATGTTATCGTGATGGATTAATGGAATCTCCACCACATACTTGGGACTCCCCACGTCCAAAGTTAGGTTTACTATAAATAGATGCCAAAACCTTGGTAGAGATTATTGTGATGGCTTCTTCTTCTTCTAGTTCCATGACCGTTATCGATCGTTGGATATCATGTTGGCTACCATATTCGCTATCGTGACTTTATTGACAGCAGCTCTAAATAACGATGTAGTTGATTTTCCATACCATTGCCTTGGATTTTTCAGCCATGATGTTCTTTTTCTACCAGGACCACGATTACCTTGGATCTTTCCCTGAATGATCAGATGTAAAAGATCATATTTTTTAGGGTGTCTCATAATATGACCGAAGTATTTCAGCTTGCGTTTCTTTATTATATTGACCAGTTGTGTTGTTTGGTTCAGCCGTCTAAGGACCTCCTTATTTCTAACTCTGTCGACCCAGCTTATTTTCAGTAGTCGTCTGTATACCCACATCTCAAAGGCTGTCAGGCGTTTAAGCATAGCCTCAGTTAGGGTCCACGCTTCTACTCCATACAGCAGGACAGGAAAGATGTAGCAAGATATCATACGAACTCTAAGGTCAATGCTAAGATCGTGACTGCAAAGTACGTTTCTCATTTTTACAAAGGCAGCTCGGGCTTGTTCTATTCGGCTTTTAATTTCTGCGGTTGGATCCCAGCTCTCATTGATATTACTGCCGAGATACACGAGTTTCTCTACTCTGTCCAATGTGGCATCTCCGACTTTTATACCGTCATCATGTATATAATTTTGTTTGCTAACTATCATATATTTAGTTTTCTTAACGTTGAGTTTTAATCCATACTGATCACAAGTCTGCTTTATTTTGTTCATTAGATTTTGAAGGTCTTCTCCGCAATTGGCAAGGACTATGGTATCGTCGGCATATCTAATATTGTTGACGGTTACTCCATTCACAATAAAACCTTCGGTTGTCTCCATTAAGGCTTCCTTAAATATTTCCTCCGAATATAAGTTAAAAAGTAAAGGCGACAATATACAGCCTTGTCTAACTCCTCTTTTTATATTTATTTCATCCGACAGTTCTTGTTCAACCTTTATTCTTGCCACTTGATGCCAGTATAGATTTGTAATTATTCGTAGATCTTTATCGTCCAATCCAGCTGTTTCCAATATTTCTAGCATTTTGTTATGTCGGACTTTGTCAAAAGCTTTTTCAAAATCGATTGCACAAATATACAAATTTTGATTTATATCTCTGCATCTCTGTACTAGCACCTGTATACTAAACAAGGCTTCTCTTGTACCCAAGCCACTCCTAAACCCAAATTGAGTATTGCTAATTCTGTCCTCTAACAGCGTGTAAATTCTGCTGTGTATTAATCGCAGAAAGATTTTCAAAACGTGACTCATCAGACTTATTGTCCGATAATCACCGCATGTCTTTGGACGATGTTTCTTAGGTATTGTGACAAATGTCGACTTTAACCAATCAGTTGGTAATATCCCAGTGTCATAAATTCTGTTAAAGAGATTACACAGAGCTTTAATTCCATTTTGATGACTTCAATAAACTTTATTGTTTTACAAGCAATTTCGGGAAATCTGCTCCTAATTCAAGAACCAATCAACGTCAGAGAAACTTTTGTGTGTTTTGATAGTAATGGTGTACTAAATGACACGTGGCCGTCGAAATGGACAAGAATGAAATCATATCCGGAAAACAGTTTTTTACCAACTTTACAAGCTGATATACCTTTGAACAGTACCAATGCAGATTCCGGCTGGATAAAACTTTATAATGAAATACCTAAGAAGTGTTTTATTAATACATAAAAAATGTACGTATGATTAATCCTTAAATATAATCACAAAAAACTATTTATAACTAGGATTTATAATGGAAAGCTGCAACTTGGAACAATTTTTCATTGGGGATAGTATCTAAGTCATCTAATGTAGGAGCATCTATCATCTTATTCGCGAAAAATAAGAGGTTACCTACATTACCTTCATGTTGACTAATTAATAAATGACCCCAAGCCAAAGTAGAGACATCACCAGGAATAACATACCTTTTATCGTCACGGAATATTAGTGATACCTTATTTCGCAGTTCGGTATAAACAGTATGCATTTCCCAGCTAAAGAAATACATTTTTCTAAAGATGGATCCTTTGTTTTGAATAACTCTTACGTAATCATTTAAATGTAGTTGGTTTTTAACATGTCTGGAAACACCTTTCGCTTTTTTCACAATTGTATCAGCCTCAATACAATAAGCTTTAGCTCCAGTACCGTAAAATGCTTTAATGGTGGTGTTTGGAAATTCATTTTTCATCTTTCCAAGAATAGACTTTGTCTTGTCTACCCCATGTTGATTATTTTCCGAATAATTAGATGTATCAAAGTAACGTAGATTTTTGTTCATATCATCATAAATGTTTGGTGTTTGTACTTCTAGAATAAGTGAATCTGTATCAGTATATAGGAGATTAACATTATTGCGGTACTTGGTTTTAATATATCCGTAGAAAAAATCATATATGAATGTCTTAGATACATCCAGAATAGAAAAACCAACGAAGATAGGTTTATCATAAATAATTTTGGTTTTATTTAAATGAATTGCAACTAAATTTTCGCTAAATATTGATAATGAGTTAAATTCTGGTTTGGCAATTAAAGATTTTGCTCCAACCCTTCCCTTGCTATTTTCCCAATGAGAAAGAAGAAAAATATCCTTTCTTTTATCTACAGCCTCAAGACTTTTGCCGAATATAGCATTTATTAGAAGTTTAAAAAGATCACGCTCAAACTCATTTTTGGCGTTGTTTCGGAGAAAAGTATTCAGATCAATATATTTTTTTAACCACATTGATTGGGAGAATTCTAGTATTCTGTACACCTTTTCTAACTTTAATCAGTACTGTATACATTGTTTTAAATTTCTATAATGTATTACATATTTTTTTATCGTATAAATTAGAAATCAGTTTTAGGTGGTTCTATTGACTCGGGGCAAAATGGTAGGTCGTTATGCTGATCATGCATATTAGGTGAATAATGCAAGTCTACTTCCAACACATACCCCTTTTCACCATCATCGTCAATATTAAAAACATTAAATTGATCAATTTCTGGTTCATTTAACCATCTAAAATTTCCCCAAGGAAGACATTCACTCATGGATGCGCCCTAAATATTAGTTGCATCTAGATACATTATGTATGTTTCCGGTTTTGTTGGATCGAAATTACTTAAAAATAAGTTATTTGCAATACTCATTCGTTTTGTACAAGTAGCCACACCTCCTCTGATCCCTTTTTTGAAAAAGTGTACCATATCAACATCCGTTAGAAGTTGAAGCTCGATATCGGTATATTTTAACATGGCGTCCCAGGTTAGAGATGGGGCTGTAACATAATATGCAGGATCAAGTCTGTATTCTTTGAGACATACCATTCTAAAATTTTCAAATACGTCAGCTAGTAGAAGTACATCTGATTTAAATACAGCATTCCATAATCACCCATAGATTGACAGTTAAAATGATCCCAGACCTTCTGTGCTCTGTTATAATCTTCTGTAGTAATATGTTCTCCTCTTAAATTATCATAAAACTTTTCTTTAGATGGTAGATGTCTTTCTTCTAATTTTATGTAATTATCGATATATGTGTACGGAAATATACCTTTACGATGCATTAAACCAAACTCTTTTTCGCCTGGGAAATATTTCCTTATTTCATTGCATTGACTAGACTCTAATGTTTGGCTTAAGTTATCCAAAGACTTTGCTAAAAATCTAAATGAATCTACAAACTTCAATTTTAAATAAACATTATGTTTTTTTGAATCATCACTCTTGTGTACTAGAATAGATTTTGAAAATGTAATATACTTTTCTTTTGTTTGCGCAATAGCTGATATAGTCTCCCCATTAGTTGATAATTCCTTAATAAACATGTGACAATCGTAATTTATTATATTATGAAAAAAAATTGGAATAAAATTGGGTACCTTGAAATTTAAGTTACAGGAGTTGTGTGACGCGCCTCTGAATAATCCGGAAAGTTGGTCATGATCCCTGACTCTGGAAGATAATAATGGTTTTTGACAGATAGAACATTCGGTAGCATTCACGAATTTCTAGTTCTCATCAGGAGTCAATGGTGCCATTGGTTTGATATGTTTCAGATGCTTCTGGTATAGTTCATGAGCTAAAACATCTAACTTTTGAACAAACACTTTAGCAGCGTCCTCACCCTGATATGATTCCAATCTTGATAAGCTATCATCATAACTGCACTTGAGGTAGAAACAAAATGAATAAGGCTGATGTTCTGCGACTTTGATTGTGTGGGACTGTCCATATGATGGCTCACAATGGGAGATCGGTTTAAGAATCGACTCAAAATCAGCATAAATTACAAACGGGTGTTGACTTGCCTTTTCAATATTGATAAATTTTAGAATGTAGGATGGAAGAGTTTCACCACATGTAGCGTTTACGCTACTGATTAACCCCTTTAGAAATTTTTATTACCCGCCTACGATCGATTTTAAATCGACATTTCTCCACTCACGCGCTGTTATCGCTTTGAAAGGAAGATCGATTTTGTGCGGAAGCGAAGCGGTTAGTTTTTGGTCAGAACTCCACGCAGCCACGCCAACCGGTGAAATTTTTCACCTTCAAAGTGACGGAATTGGAACAGAAAAATAATTTGGGGAAGAATATAGTTCATTAATAATAATATAAATAAGTAATTTGTATAATAGATATCAATATTCATTTATAAGAGTTCCACATAAAAGGAAGATTTTTTTGGCGTGCTGCAGTTCCATGTAAGTAAATCATTTCATACGTATTATCTCCTTATCATATAATCAAATTTATCATTGTATTTCTTTAGAGATTTATTTTTGAGTTCCGAAATAATTTAAATATAAAATTTCCTTGATTTACTTGCAAAGAACAGAAGGTCATTTTTTTTATATAGTTAAACTTAAATTCTGTTTTATTCCACGTCGTTATCATTAAGTTTTTTTGGTTTCCATTTTGTATCTAACTTTTTTGGTGGAATATAAAAAGGTTCTACAAATGTGGGACAGCCTTCTGTATTCTGCGCATGTTTATTTCATGGCGCAAGCTTGCCATGCCTACGAAAGTAACTTCATAAATTTGACATGATGTTGACTTAACCTAATACCTGATATTTTGATGTTTTGTTTTGGTGCAGTCAATCCATGCTGCTACACCTATTAAATTACATATTTATTAAATTAAATAATCATTTTAGATTCCGTCACTTCACTTGAGGATATTCTCTTCAGAATATTCCCTCAAGGTCTCAAGTAACTTTGAATCCTTAAATAGTTAGTAACCCGTGGATTTTGCTGTCACCCAGAGACCAGTGACTGGTTGTGGTTTTGTGCCCAGGATTCGTCTTTACAGCCATAAACTGATGTAGCAGTGCCAAGAGGAGTTTTTCCTATGGACTTATGGGGCTGTAAAGATAAGTTGTTTGACTGTGTAATTTTTTTTTGTTATTAACTATTTGACTTTTTGTATTACTATCTATTTTGTTACTATGTATTATTTGTTACTATATATCTAACTCATCATATGCATATGATAAGGTGAATACCTTTGGGATAATTTAATTTTTGATATAATATAATTCTAAAATATTGGGGAGAAGAAAATACATTACATGTTTTTATTGGGTTTTTAAATAGGATTTCAAGAGTACTGACCAAACTCACTTTTGCTATAATATTTTTTTTAATACAATACATTGGATATGATACAATTTAATATTGGGAAAGGGAAATAAATTTAATGTTTTTTTTTTTAAATATGATATAATGAGTATGGAACAACTCATTTTTTGGATGTAATATATATATTTAATATAATTGTAATAGAGATTTATCAAGTTTGATATCTTTACAATATTGTCATTAGTACCTCATTTTAGTAGAACTAATTTAAATTTAAATGACTACCTTTTTGTTTTAAGACTTTGGCTACCCTACGGACTATTCTTGTTGTATACTAATATTTCATATTTTATTTGGCCAGTGGTAGTGACTATTCATTTGTTTAGGGGCTATTAGGTCCTATTGTATCTGTACACCATCCACTACGACTGTTATTTGGCTTTGCATTATATGTAAATTGTTTATA
Source organism: Diabrotica balteata (assembly GCA_918026665.1). Classification (NCBI taxonomy): domain Eukaryota; kingdom Metazoa; phylum Arthropoda; class Insecta; order Coleoptera; family Chrysomelidae; genus Diabrotica; species Diabrotica balteata. The sequence goes on from OU898283.1 coordinate 61,783,781, forward strand.
CACATATACCTATATACATTTTTTATAAATATATATATTGTTGCTATTTTGAGTTTTATTTCAGTTCTACTAACCAGTATATAACATAGCAAAACAAGATTATTATTTAGTATTTTTGTATTTCAGAGTATTATCTCCAGATTCATTTGTTACTTCAAAATCTCAACTATCGTTGAGTTGGCGCCCTTCTTTTCTCTTCTTATTGTTCTCTTTCTATAAATTTATTCCCAGTGACCTTCTTCAGTTGTATCACGTTTGATATTACCAGGTCTCATTTCTTTCTTGTCTCATTAGCTCATTATCTCTTGTTATTGTTGTTTATATCTTTAAAGCCACAATCCAGTGCATTGAAGCTAGCCCGAACACTCACTTGAGATTTAGTGTCTCTTTGGCCATTTAAATTTGTTCCTCTGAGCTTAGCCCTATTTTTAGTATTTTTTTTTTCATCACTTCTCTTTCAGTTCTTCTGAAATTTGGAAGTTCTACACTTCCAAAAACCCAATACTCCCGGAGTATTGAGCGTTTCAATTGGCGCCCAACGTGGGGCTTCTTTTCCACTTCTGCCTTTAAAATATATATATATATATATATATATATATATATATATATATATATATATATATATATATATATATATATATATATATATATATATATATATATATATATATATCTCCTTTAATTTTTGGTTTTGATCTTGGGTTGTTGTGGTTTTCACTGGTTGTGCTTTTAGATTTTCATTTTAACGTTTAGTTTTGTTTTTCAATTTTTTTTGGACATTACCTTATATCTATATCTTAAATTGACTTGTTTTTGCTATATACTGTGTAGACTGAATAAATTGCTTTGTTTTTGATTGATTAAATAACAATTTTAGATTAATAATAAATTAATTAAAAATTTAAATAACTAAAGTTAACTATTTCACATATTTTACAAGTCCGGAGTAGTCAATAAGTTGAGTCACTATCTTGAAATAACAGTTTTTGAAATTTTAGGTTCCTTAGGGTGTTGTAGCAGTATATGTCATTGGATTTCATAACTGGACCAAAACAATTAAACATTACTGGTATAGGTATCCCTTCAGAATATTAATTTGAGGACAGAGAGTAAGTTAAACTTTACCTACTTTTACTCATTCTCTTGTATATTTCTCAGTTGTGTAATATGTCTGCGTTCAAGGTAGAGCATCTGTTAGCTCCTGAATTAGAGTATGAGTTGAGAGTCCGTCACTTAAACGATCCATCTTTGACAACGGTGGAAAGGAAAAGGGTAGTGTTGCGTGGTGCATTGAAGCAAACTTCATCCAATCGGAGTTTCGCTGTTCTGTCAGCTTCCCATCTTAATTTTAAGGATGAGATTGCCGAAATAGAGGTTACTCTTGCAGATCTGGTGGTCAAAATTAATTCTTTTGTTGGTTCTTCTAGTGATACTGCCTATGCTCGTTATACTTCTCGGTTAGGTCATGTTGCAGCTAGAATCCATCTATTAGAAGCTACAACAGAGGAAGAGGAGGAAGTGAAGAGGTCTCATAATTTCAGGGTTTTGATTCTGGAAGGTGAACTTGATTGTAAAGTGATTCCCCAGGCACAGTCAACCCCTCATAATGCTAGTGTTCCAGTCAACTCGTTTCCTTTTGTTAAGTCTGCTCCTATTCATAAATGGGGTGTGCATTTTTCAGGTCAAGATAATGAAAACGTTGTTAGTTTTTTAGAGAAGGTAGAATGTCTGCGTATAGCACGTGGTAACAGCGAGGAAGAGTGTTACTCTTCTGCTGCCGATTTATTTAAGGACTCAGCTTTTACTTGGTACCTCAATAACCGAGGTAGTTTTGCTTCTTGGCAAGAGTTAGTTGCCAAACTCAGATCAGATTTTCTTCCATATAACTATGAGGATAATCTCCTTGATGAAATCAAGTCTCGTAAACAAGCTCCACAGGAGAAAGTTACAATTTTTATTAATGAGATTGTTAGTATGTGTAAACGTCTGGAGACTCCTCTTTCTGAACCTCATATTGTCAGAATTATTAAAAAAAATTTGTTGCCATCGTACCATTCTAGTCTGGCACTTACAGAGATTCCCTCGATTGCTGATCTTACTGAAAAATGTAAGAAGCTGGAAGAAGTTTTGTCATGGTCTTCTGACAGCGTGTTTAGAGCTCCTATTCAGCAGAATTTTAGAAATCCTGATTCGTCCTATTCGGGTAGGCCTAATTATTCTCGTTCTCGTAATGTCTCTACTTTGAACTCAAAGATTACCTGTTGGAACTGTCGTCAGTTAGGACATGGGTACTACGAATGCCCTGAGCCTAAAATTCGTTTTTGTTATGGATGTGGACGTCAAGGTGTCCGCAAATTTGAATGCCAATTCTGTTCGGGAAACGACAGAAGGGGTGGGTTGGCCCTGGCTCCTACTCCTCGTCAAAATACAGGGAATACAAACACTGTCCAAACTCCTCAAAACCAAGGAACCAGTTTCTCGAGTCTGGATGCCCAAGCTTCCACAAGCCAAACATCTCACCCTCCACCGAAAGACAAAAGACCACAGAACGGCAAATACCAACCGAAGAGAGGACAACGTTAGTTGAGCACGAGCACCGTAATTCTTCTGTAGTTTCTTCGTGTAATCCCTTGTCTTCGTTTGTTGATTTAGATATAAACTCATTGTTGGTTCGAAAAAACAAGGATAATCGTCCATATCTTGAAATATCTATCTTAGGACATTCTTGTTTAGCTTTACTGGACACAGGTTCCAATATCTCTATTTTAGGTTCTCTCGGTATGGAATTTCTCCAGAATTCCAATGTAAATATAGGAATAGATCAAAGTTTGCAAGTGACTACAGCTGATGGTCAAGTTCAACCAATTTTAGGTCAATTCACTACTGAGATTTGTGTTAGTTTTTGTAAAAGAATGATTACATTCTTTGTTATTCCGTCAGTTAAGAATTCAGTCATCCTAGGTATGGATTTTCTGAAAACTTTTAATAGTGAGTTAAATTTTTCTGAATTTTCCTTATCTGTTTCTTCATTTAATATCTCTTGTGTCAATGCGGTTAAAGATATGAGTCGACTTAATGCTCATGAATTAGAAAAGTTAAATAATGTCATCAAATCATTCTCTTCTATATCTTCGAAAAATAAGTTGGGTAGAACTCATCTCATCGAACATCACATTGATGTGGGTTCGTCCAAGCCCTTCAGGCAATATCAATATCCCTTGCCTTAAGCCTGGCAGGAAAGCCTAGTAAAGGAGGTAGATGAAATGCTTAAGTTAGGTATTATTGAGCCCAGTACTTCTTCTTTTTGTAGCCCTTTGTGGCTGACAAAAAAGAAAGATGGGACTTTTCGTGTCTGTTTTGACGGACGTAAACTTAACAGTATAACTATGAACAGAGATGCGTATCCTATACCTCGTATAGATATCATCCTGAGTAAGTTACAGAATGCTAAATTCATTTCATCTATTGACTTGAAGAAGGCGTTTTTACAGATTCCTCTCAGCGAAGAGAGTAAAAAGCTCACTGCCTTTGCGGTCAATGGAAAAGGATTGTACCAATTCACTACAATGCCTTTTGGTCTTGTGTCTGCTCCACAGACTATGTGTCGGTTAATGGATTTGGTAATTGGTCCTGCTTTAGATCCATTTTGCCAATACTATCTTGATGACATTCTTGTCATTACTCCCGATTTCGAAACTCATATCTCTGTATTGCAGCAGTTGTTTCAGCGTTTAAAAGACGCAAATTTGACTATTAACTTAGATAAAAGTAGCTTTTGTCGTGAGTCTATTAAGTTTTTAGGATATGTTGTAGATTCTCAGGGTCTTCGTACTGATCCCGATAAGGTATCAGCTATTCGTGATTTTCCTGTGCCTAAAAATACCACTCAGGTTCGTCGATTGTTAGGAATGGTGGGTTATTATAAAAAATTTGTCAAGTCTTATTCTACCTTGTTGTCTCCTATCACAGATTTACTTCAAAATCGGAAAAAGGGACAAAATATTGTGTGGACTCCTGAGGCTAATGAAGCTTTCATTAAAATCAAGGAGGCTCTTACAAATTCTCCTGTTATGGTAGCCCCAGATTTTACTAAGCCTTTTTATCTGATGACAGATTGCTCAAACACAGCATCTGGTGGGGTACTCTATCAAATTGTTGATGGAGAAGAACACCCTATAGCCTACACCAGCAAGAAATTAAATAAAGCCCAGAAAAATTATACTACAACTGAAAAAGAGTTGTTAGCTATAATTACGGGTATTGAACATTTTAGATATTTTCTTGAAGGTCGTTCTTTCACGGTCATAACTGACCATAGTAGTTTGGTGTGGTTACAAAGTATGAAGAACCCATCTCCTCGTTTGGCTAGGTGGATTTTAAAATTGGCACAATACGATTATAAAATTGTTCATCGTAAAGCTTCAGGTGTAGTAGTCGCTGATGCACTCTCTAGAACTTTCGATATTAATTTGTTAGACTTATCTTCCTTACAACCAGATGACTGGTATCGAAAAATTTTGTATGATGTACAGAATGTACCAGGTAAATTTCCTGATTTTAAAGTTGAACATGGTGTTTTGTATAAACATATCTTAAGTTCCATGGATGCCCTTACTGGAATGTCGGATTGGCAGATAGTCGTTCCAACTCCTAATAGAGCAGAGGTTTTGGCCACTTTTCATGACCATCCTACTGCAGCTCATTTTGGTTTTTACAAAACTCTCCGTCGTATATCGGAACTCTATTACTGGCCGAAGATGCGTCAAACTGTACGTAGCTATATCGCAAAATGCAAAATCTGTGCTACATGCAAACCGACAAATCTTCCCCAACCAGGTTTAATGGGTAATTATCGACGGATTGATTTTCCATTTCAACTGATATCTTTAGATCTCATTGGTCCGTACCCTAGGTCCTATAAAGGTTCCCAATATGCTTTAGTAGTTGTTGATTATTTTACTAAATTTCCTTTGGTCCATACCATGTCGAAGGCAACTACTTCTTCTATTATTAAATACCTCGAGAATGAAGTTTTCTTAATTTATGGTGTTCCACAAATTGTTTCATGCGATAATGGACCCCAGTTCACAGCTAAGGCTTTCCGCGATCTCATGGCTAAATACAATGTCCAAAAGATCTGGTACAATGCGAACTATCATCCACAAGTCAACCATACCGAAAGAGTGAACAAATCAATCGTGACCGCTTTACGATCTTATTCTTTTCCTGATCAGAGAGCTTGGGATACTCATATCCACTCTATAGTACAAGCGATCAGGACTTCTTCTCACGAAATAACCAAATGTCCTCCATCTTATTTGATGTTTGGTCGTCATGTCCCTCTTTCTGGTGATTATTTTGGTAAGATTTCAGAGAATGCCAATAACTTTCCCACTATATCAGATAAATTACACCGTTTAGAAGATATTCAGCATCTTCCTGATATTTATGTGGATGTTCGCAAACGGTTGAAAGCATCTTATGCTAGAAATAAATGCCAGTATGACCTGAGAAAGCGAGCCTTATCTTTCAGAGTTGGAGATTCTGTTTTAAAGAGGAACTTTGTCAAGTCTGATAAACTGAACTTCCAATCTGCTAAGTTATGTCAGAAGTACATACCTTGTACGGTTATTAAAGTTATTTCTCCTTTAATATACGAGCTGAAGGAAACTTCTACTGGTAGGAAACTAGGAAGGTTTCATATTAAAGACTTACTGGAGGACAAGACAGTAGGCCCACATAACTTGTCAGATAATTTGGATTCTTCATCTTCTGATGAAGATTAACTGGTAACTTATCAATGCTGTACCAGTTTGGTTGTTTAAGATCTGTTTATCTATTTTGTTTACCTGACAAAAACCATAAGATGTTGTGCTATTTTGCCTTCTATTTTTTTTATCTTATCTTAATGTTGGTTATTATCTTGGTTTATGGACTTGCTAATTTTGTTGTTTGTTTTCTCTCAAAAGTCCAACTGCATATCATAGGAGTACAGGATGGATATATGGAATTTCCCCATCTTGAGTTCTGAGTTAAATAGATGTTTACAGAGATAATTAGGAAACACTTTAACACTTTCTTTTATTGATGTTTGCACAGGCTCGTACGTAGACTATGGCCATAAAGCTTATGCATTCATATTTACTTACTGTGTCGGTGTTTTAGCGTGGGTTCAGGATTGATCACCCTGGATGTGTGCCCTCACTTGGCTCAGAAATATATCAATACATATTAGTTGTTCCTTGAGTGTCTCTTAGGTTGAAATTAGAATGTGTCATTTAGAATTGGATCGTTCTGATATTCAATAGTAAGTCTGTTTAACTTAGTTTGTTATCTCCTATGTTATTACCTTCTCAAAGTATTTGAGTTTTAACATATCTTATTGTATACTGTTTGTTTACCTGTCTCTCTACTAGTGATATGGATTGGTAGATGTGAGTTATCTTTATCTGTATCCTAATTGAGTTTATCTTTACCTTGATGGAGTTTATCTCATACCTGTAATGGAGTTTATCTTGTACCTTGTCTGAGTTTATCTCGTACCTTTACCTTGAGTGTATCTGTATCTTTACCTTAATTGAGTTTATCTCGTACCTTTACCTGAAGTTAATTATCTTTACCTTTACCTGGATAAGGTTATTTCTTATCTATATCTTGATTATGGAGTCCTGAAAATCTGTCCTTTACTGTTCTTGTCGTGAGTAAAGAATTGGAACACGTCAATAGTACAGTTTAGGTATTACAGTTAGGATCTCTTTTATCTTTCCTTCTACCAAGTGTATAGCTGGTAGAAGTGAGTTTTGTGCATATCCTCTACCATGAGTAGATCTGGACGTGCAATTATCTTTTCCGTTTTGTGCATATCCTTTACTATGAGTTGGGATTGCATTTATCTTACTTACCTTTTTTTAGCATACCCTATACCATGAGTATAGTGGGCTTGCTAGTATCTAGGCTTGTGCCTTTCCCGATTGTGTGTTTTCCTACCGCTGCTAAATCAAGTAGGTGTATTGAATTATCTTTTACCTTGTTGTTGATATCCCGAACCATATATATGTTTAGGTTTGTAGTTTCAACTAGTCCTGAGTAATTAGGCCCTCATTGAACTCTATGGTGACGAATAGAATCGGGTCGCTCTAGTGTCAACGTTGGGTAAAGTTCATGGGACTTTGTTTGAATTTCGTTGTTATGAATGGTTCTTGGAGATATTGTGTTAGGGGTTGTTAATACACACCTATAATGTAGTTTTAACGAATGGTTGTTTTTACAAATACTTGAGAATGTAGATAAATAGTGTTAAAAGTTAACTAGATCTGTAATGCTATAGAATTAAACTTAAGTTAACTTGATCTGTAAGGTTATAGAATTTAACTTAAAATGTATACCTTTTTATTTTTTTTATCTTTGGTTTATACTAAATTAACATACATTATCGCATTAAAAAAAAATGTATGACTTCGTCTCATATTCTTCGTTCCATATTTTTATTTCGTCCTTGATTTTGTTCCAATTCCTGAGCAAATGGTTGACTGGTGAGGAAAATGTTCAATTTTAACGTATCAACGTTCATTGTCGACCCAGCGTTAGATCGTTCTGCCACAAAAAAAAAAGTTCCTAAAGTTCCTTTTTTGTTTGCTGGAGATGAGGGAGAATGTAGCGTTTACGCTACTGATTAACCCCTTTAGAAATTTTTATTACCCGCCTACGATCGATTTTAAATCGACATTTCTCCACTCACGCGCTGTTATCGCTTTGAAAGGAAGATCGATTTTGTGCGGAAGCGAAGCGGTTAGTTTTTGGTCAGAACTCCACGCAGCCACGCCAACCGGTGAAATTTTTCACCTTCAAAGTGACGGAATTGGAACAGAAAAATAATTTGGGGAAGAATATAATTCATTAATAATAATATAAATAAGTAATTTGTATAATAAATATCAATATTCATTTATAAGGTTCCACATAAAAGGAAGATTTTTTTGGCGTGCTGCAGTTCCATGTAAGTAAATCATTTCATACGTATTATCTCCTTATCATATAATCAAATTTATCATTGTATTTAGTATTTCTTTAGAGATTTATTTTTGAGTTCCGAAATAATTTAAATATAAAATTTCCTTGATTTACTTGCAAAGAACAGAAGGTCATTTTTTTTTATATAGTTAAACTTAAATTCTGTTTTATTCCACGTCGTTATCATTAAGTTTTTTTGGTTTCCATTTTGTATCTAACTTTTTTGGTGGAATATAAAAAGGTTCTACAAATGTGGGACAGCCTTCTGTATTCTGCGCATGTTTATTTCATGGCGCAAGCTTGCCATGCCTACGAAAGTAACTTCATAAATTTGACATGATGTTGACTTAACCTAATACCTGATATTTTGATGTTTTGTTTTGGTGCAGTCAATCCATGCTGCTACACCTATTAAATTACATATTTATTAAATAAATAATCATTTTAGATTCCGTCACTTCACTTGAGGATATTCTCTTCAGAATATTCCCTCAAGGTCTCAAGTAACTTTGAATCCTTAAATAGTTAGTAACCCGTGGATTTTGCTGTCACCCAGAGACCAGTGACTGGTTGTGGTTTTGTGCCCAGGATTCGTCTTTACAGCCATAAACTGATGTAGCAGTGCCAAGAGGAGTTTTTCCTATGGACTTATGGGGCTGTAAAGATAAGTTGTTTGACTGTGTAATTTTTTTTTTGTTATTAACTATTTGACTTTTTGTATTACTATCTATTTTGTTACTATGTATTATTTGTTACTATATATCTAACTCATCATATGCATATGATAAGGTGAATACCTTTGGGATAATTTAATTTTTGATATAATATAATTCTAAAATATTGGGGAGAAGAAAATACATTACATGTTTTTATTGGGTTTTTAAATAGGATTTCAAGAGTACTGACCAAACTCACTTTTGCTATATTTTTTTTAATACAATACATTGGATATGATACAATTTAATATTGGGAAAGGGAAATAAATTTAATGTTTTTTTTTTTAAATATGATATAATGAGTATGGAACAACTCATTTTTTGGATGTAATATATATATTTAATATAATTGTAATAGAGATTTATCAAGTTTGATATCTTTACAATATTGTCATTAGTACCTCATTTTAGTAGAACTAATTTAAATTTAAATGACTACCTTTTTGTTTTAAGACTTTGGCTACCCTACGGACTATTCTTGTTGTATACTAATATTTCATATTTTATTTGGTCAGTGGTAGTGACTATTCATTTGTTTAGGGGCTATTAGGTCCTATTGTATCTGTACACCATCCACTACCACTGTTATTTGGCTTTGCATTATATGTAAATTGTTTATACACATATACCTATATACATTTTTTATAAATATATATATATATTGTTGCTATTTTGAGTTTTATTTCAGTTCTACTAACCAGTATATAACATAGAAAAACAAGATTATTATTTAGTATTTTTGTATTTCAGAGTATTATCTCCAGATTCATTTGTTACTTCAAAATCTCAACTATCGTTGAGTTGGCGCCCTTCTTTTCTCTTCTTATTGTTCTCTTTCTATAAATTTATTCCCAGTGACCTTCTTCAGTTGTATCACGTTTGATATTACCAGGTCTCATTTCTTTCTTGTCTCATTAGCTCATTATCTCTTGTTATTGTTGTTTATATCTTTAAAGCCACAATCCAGTGCATTGAAGCTAGCCCGAACACTCACTTGAGATTTAGTGTCTCTTTGGCCATTTAAATTTGTTCCTCTGAGCTTAGCCCTATTTTAGTATTTTTTTTTCATCACTTCTCTTTCAGTTCTTCTGAAATTTGGAAGTTCTACACTTCCAAAAACCCAATACTCCCGGAGTATTGAGCGTTTCACACACTTGTTAACTCTCAACTCACTGCTTGAAAGTATTGTAGAGATTTGTAAACATTCATTTTCTTGGTCATTTTTCAGCTTTTCAAGGGTTGAAAAAGTTTAAAGACACCCATTACAGAAATATTGTTTTCCCTCATATTTTGTCTTTTGAGTTTTTACCAAGCGATACAAGTCTGTTATGAGACAATAATGGCTCTGATTATTGTCACTTATTAATAAAAGATTAACATGTGTAGGTTTATGTTGTTGAGTATAGTGAAGTGGTCCTACAAATTCATATTGCATCTTGTTTTTTTTTAAAATATGATTGAAGACCGTAAACAAACTGAAATATTGTTAAGTGCCTCAAATCTTCCAATGTCTCTTAACTTAACTGGAAAACTAATGTCATTGAAATTCAAAAGTGTATCAAGGCGGATACGATTCTGGCCTCGTGGGGTCACCATTACTAGGAAATATTCCGGCTATAACACAATAAGCAAAACACTTTGTTTTGAATATTTAAGATTGCACCTTTCCTTTTAATCTGTGATGGAAGATTAATATATGATGACGCAGAAATGGTACTGAATTTGTTAATGTTGACATCTAAAAATTGAATTTCCTAAAGTGCCCAGTTGGAATCTTTCTCCTGGAACTCTGATGCTTGTGTTAATATCGCTTCAGCAAAGTCATTATACATGTCGGATATGTCACTACTCAAAGTGAAGATTTTACTAGATGTATTCATTGACTTAATATCTGAAATCTCATTCTCGGGTTTGTAAAACATCGCAAACAGTTCACAGTTAACTTTAAGAGCCGTGTGTTGATGAAGATATTCATTGAGAATTCGAGCTTTTGGTTTAATCTCATTCATAAAACCGGAATAGTTGATTTTGCTAGATTCACTCATAAACCGGTATGATGCTATTCTATTTTTAAATGCATGTGTCAGTTTAGTAACACCACTTTCGAGCACTTCAATACCTATTGGTCTTAGTCTCTTTATAGGAATCGGGCAAGCGGCATCACACGAACTAACTTGATGTCTTTGTAAATCTCCATTTCGTCTAAAAGTCTTTCTGCACTTCTCACACAAATGTGCACTTGAGTGACTGTTTTGGCATACAGTTACATGACGCCGTAAATTGTATAAGCAAATAAACGTTTTACCACACGCACATTGATTCATTTTTAAGGTTAAAAACAAAACTGATCATACCCAATAAACGTTCACCTCTTAAATACCCCTACCTACCGTTACACTCGCGTGTTAATTAGTAAGAAATTAATGTGTGACTGCTGTGACATTTAATGAACCAGCTCACAGTTGTGCGAAACAGGTGTGTGCCAGCTGTAACATTTAATGAGCCAGTTCGCAGTTGTGCGACACAAATGTGGAAAGCTGAAATATTTAATGAGGCAGCGTGCAGTTTTATGCAATCGACTAATACCTGAGCCCATTATTTCACCTGCAGATGATCTTGGATTTCTAAAAAGGTGGTATATAATGTATTTAAACACTATATTGCAAGCACTCATGAATTTTAGATGTGTAACACCTACATTAGTTAACAGATTAATTTCACCGCCATCACTACAAGAGTTAACAGCTAACCATATTTTCTGGATAGTAAAGGATAGTGATTTTACTAAGATAGGAGTTCAAACTAGTGAAGGAAAAAAAGTTTTTGTGATTCCGGACGATATTTTAAACGTTATTAACATAAATTGTGTAAGTAAGCTTAAAAAACAAATTATAAAAAACAATGGGGGATTTTATTGACCAAGATATAGAAAATGATGTGGATACAAAGTAAAACGTATTGAAGATATTAAGCATATTCAGTTTCTGAACGAATATACTTCTGGAATGGTTTGTCTAACACAATTTATTTATTATGTGAACAACGAACGATTCTGTTGCAATTGCTGTGCAGCCATGATTTTGGATGATAGTAATATTGAAACACCTCGTGTAATAACTGAACATGTTTCAGGCAAAATATTCAATTTGGAGACATTAGCATTTAGATGTCAAATGTGTAAGCGCCCTCTTTGGACTTTTTCAGTAATTCGACATTGTAACTTTTGTACAAAAAAGTAAATAAAATTGTTAAATAATTTAGCTTTACTTAGTTATAAAATATACAATAATACCAATAGGTGTATAGCTAATTAATTAATTAATTAATTAAAATTATTTAAATGATATGATTATGACTCTATCACACTTTTTAATTCTCTTATCTCAGGGTTAAATTCGTGCTTCAATATCTATGCTTCACATGTGAAAGTTAAAGTCCAAAGAATGCCGGAATAATAAAAACACATATGATATAACACTATATATTGAAATAAAAATAATGAAATAAAATTTACACTCAAATGTTTTCAATAAACAATATCTTAAATAATGATTCTTAAAATTTTGTTCTACGTACGTGAACCTTCAAAATTAATGGTATAAACAATATTAGTTAAAATCTCAAAATCCCAATTATTGTTCTAAATCTCCTAATCAAAAATTTATATCTTTTCTAAAGTAATTGTAAAAATTGTGTTATCAATAAAAGAAAAACTGCAGAAAAACAAAACTATCTCTCTCTGATGATGAGTGGTCCAAATCCTTGTTCCTTGTAGACTATACTATCTACTCGTAGCCGCTCCCTAGGTAATCAGGGAGTATATAGGGTCACTCAAGTATATTATAACAAAGAAAATAATTTATGCATATCTTACGTTTTGTTAAATACAGGTAATCCAAAAATTTAAAGACTTTCCTTCTTCGAAATGTTTGTTGGTTATTATCCTACTTATCTGAATTATTTTAATTTTTTTGGAACTTTGAAATATTTTAAGCAAACCAATATTTTTCACGATTTTACATATCATAACAAAATATATATATATATATATATATATATATATATATATATATATATATATGCGAGACAGAGACAGGAATGTAAAAGTATTTTATTACTACCTGTTAGTTAGACAACTACAAAGGCATTCCAGTGACAAACTCAGTCAGTAGAATATACGGAAAAGTGAGGTAGAATATAAAATGAATACAAAGATATAGAAGTCGAAGAACAAGCGGGATTTAGTGCAGGAAGATCAACTATTGACCATCTATTCTTCCTTCTATAAGAAGGGCTGACCCCTTCTGGGATACAGCAGGACATCACATTGGAAGATTGAGAAATAATCAGACATTGCGAAACATATAAGTATCTGGGTATGATCATCACAAAAGAAGACATGTAAAAAAAAGCAACAAATAAGGAAGAAAAGCGATATCTTTTCTAAATAGTATACTTTTGGGACTATTTAATAACAAGTTATAAGAAACGTAGAATATATTACACACTTATTAAAAGTATAATCACCCACAGCAGTGAAAAATGGCAGATAAAGGAACGATACAAGAGAAAACTTGTGGCAATAAAAATGGATTTTTGGAGACGTTCGGCAGGGAAATTGAGATTGGATAGAGTTACTAACAATAGAATAAAAGAAATCATGAAAGTAAATCACATAATAGCAGAAGAGATTGGTACCCAACAACTAATATGGTATGGAGATGACCAAAGAATGCCCAAAGATCGACTTCCGAAACAAATCCTAACTTGTCAACCTCATAATAGAAGGTAAAGGAACGTCGCATTGGTTGTAGAGAAGACATAAACCGAGAAATGAGAGATAATGTTTTGAGATGTGTAATGAGGGGAAAACGTTTTAAACCGAGAATATATACAAATAAAGTAAAAAATTGTTTTAAATATAAAATTTATTAATAATAAGCTATATTTGGTTGTAAAATATACGATAATACCTAATTTAATTTACTTATTATGTACAGCTTATGGCATTCCTTATAGTCAGATTTTATACAGTTTTCTTCAGAAATTATATTTACCATTATTATGTTTGTGGAAGTCTTACAAAGCTCAACGAGCTTTTACACTTCTTACCAACAGGTGGCGTACACCACTATTTTTTCTTTAAAAAGAAAAGAGTTTAAGTACAATTTTTGTTTAAACGTTCTTCCCAAAGTTGAAATCCAACTTTGGGAAGAACTGTTAAACAAATTCTTGTTTAAAATCATTGAAATTTTTTATTTGGCAACGAATATAAACGGTACAAAGTGTATATAGTTTAGAGGAACTACACACAAGAAAAATTAATTCTAAATTAATACCTCTATCTTTAAAAGTATTAACCAATGTAGAGCACAATTATTATTATTAGAATAAAATCGGTTAATCTTTTAAAGATTTTATATGATTTTTTACTTTATTTAAATTTTTTTTTTAATTTTTCGTTTTCTAACTGTATTTTATTCAATTTTCTATTTATTGCTATTAATTTTAAATTATTTTTTTTACCTTTAATTCCAAAATTGTTTTTTGTGTTTTGCTATTGATTCCTTTTCATTTATTTCTATAACGTTTTTAATTATTGGTTCCATTATTAAATTGTATTGATCTTCGTTAAAAGAATCACTACTTGCTTCATTCTCCCCCTTATCAAGTTAATTCCTATGTTGTCCCTCACACTGTTCTGCCTCACTGTCCAATTTATCCATTACTGTAGCACTGTAATCCATAATGTCGTTTGTCTTTTGTCTTTTTCTTCAACACTATCCACATCGTCGATAACACTAGTACGCTCAATCACCACATCACTTATCTGATCTTCTTGCTCAGAAGCATGAATTAAACCGCAATGGTCTTTTATTTCACTCTCCGAAATATTTTCATATTTCACTTGGGCATTACTTTGCCCATTAAAAAAGAAAAGAGTTCAACTTTAAGTACAATTTTTGTTAAAAAGTACTTCCCAAAGTTGAAATCCAAATGTTATTGAAATTTTTATCTGGGAACCAATATATGCGGTACAAAGTAAATATAGATATATTGATATAGCTTATAAAAATAAATAAAAAGGAACTAAAGGCTAGAAAAATTGATTCTAAATTAATAGCACTATCTTTAAAAATATTAACCAATTTTATTCTAATCGATAATTGTGCACTACATCGGTTAATCTTTTTAAAGATTTTATATGATTTTCTACTTTATTTAAATTTTGTTTTAATTTTTCGTTTTCTAACTGTATTTTATTCAATTATCTATTTATTGCTATTAATTTTTAATTTTTTTTTACATTTAATTCCAAATTTTTTTTTTGTGTTTTGCTATTGATTCCTTTTCATTGATATCTATAACTTTTTTAATTATTGGTTCCATTATTAAATTGTATTGATCTTCATTAAAAGAATCACTACTTACTTCATTCTCACCCTTATCAAGTTTATTCCTATTTTGTCCCTCACACTGTTCAGTCTCACTGCACTTGTCACCTTCACTGTCCAATTTATCCATTTCTGTAGCACTGTAATCCAAAAGATTGTCTTTTTTTTCAACACTATCCACATCGTCGATAACACTAGTACGCTCAATCACCACATCACTTATCTGATATTCTATTTTACTTTCCGAAATGTTTTGATATTTAACTTGGGCATTACTTTGCCCAAAAAACTCAGAGCCTACAATCGGCTTGACCGTTGATGGGTCACCAACAAAAACTATGGAACCGGATGAATTTGATTCATCATTGCACATTTTAATATTTTTTCGGCCGATTTGCGACATAATGTTTAATTCGGAAGAAAACTGTATAAGATCTGAATATAAGGAATGCCTTATTCATACTGTATAAGTTATTTATACTGTATTCTTCCTCCACAAAACCCCCAAAAATTCAAAAAGTTAGAAAGTATATTCTTGATAGCAACGCCTTATGTGACTTTCGATTATTTATTGATTGGTTTAAGCCATGTCTGCTAAATATTTTTTGCAGGGAAAGTAGTTTTGCCTCCAATTCACTTGTAAAATAATTGTGGTCTTTAAAAAGCTGCAAGCGCATTATGTTATTGGAAGTGAAAATGCAAAAATTCGGTCAATTATTAAGTCCGGCAGATGGAAATACATTGTATGTAATATATCTTCATGATAAAAACGCCTTATGTGACTTTCGATTATTTATTAATTGGTTTAAACCACGGGTGCTGAATATTTTTCCAGAGAAAGTATGCCTACAATTCACCTGTAAAATAATTATGGTCTTTAAAAACATGCAGGGGGCATTATATTCTTAAAAGTGAAAATGCAAAAATTCGGTCAATTATTAAGTCCGGCAGATGGAAATACATTGTATGTAATATATCTTCTTGATAAAAACGCCTTATGTGACTTTCGATTATTTATTAATTGGTTTAAACCACGGGTGCTAAATATTTTTCCAGAGAAAGTATGCCTACAATTCACCTATAAAATAATTATGGTCTTTAAAAACATGCAGGGGGCATTATATTCTTAAAAGTGAAAATGGAAAATAAAGGTCAATTAAGGTCCGACAGATGGAAATACATTGTATGTAATGAAACTACTTTCAATTAAGCTTATTAACTTTCTACAGGTGATAATTGACCAATATTTATTATCTTCGTTGCATCTGCATATGATGTTTTAAGGTAAAATAAAAATATACACTGAAAAAACTGTTTGTTATATTTATTTCGTATAATAAATAAGTTAGTTGACATCATGTTACTAACAAAAAAAAATCATTACATTTTAAAATTATAAACAATACTTGTCACTTTGTTCAAACTCTCAATTTTTAAAATTTAAAATTTCTAACTCTGTTTGAATTTTACGTCGTTTAGAACATATCTCTTGTAATTCGATATTCGCTTGTGTTTCTCGTTTAACACACAAACTCAACTTATTTTCTAATTTTATTTTTAACTGCATTTCCTCAGACAATATCTCACTATTCACTTTCACCAGCTTTTTTATAATTGGTTTTAGTTTTTTTTTCATAGGTTTTGTTTTTGATTCGTAGCTAGTTATTTGATCCATGGCACTATTCATATCTACATCGTTGATTAGGTCTTCGTGGCTTTCACCTTCTTGCGATGATTCGTCTATTTCCCCATACAGATTTGTTTGCGATGATTTGTCTTCTTCTTCGTTACTTTCAAAAAGATTTGTCTGTATTTCTTTAGCACTACCATCAAGTTTATACATTTCCCGCTCTATTTCGTCATCACTTTCGAGCTCTTTTTTGACAACTGGCACTAATTTCTTTGCAGCTCTTTTGTAACCGATCGGTTTTACTTTACTTAGATCGTCGAAAAATACTATCGTTTGGACTTAACATATTGTCGCTAATGATTTTAATATTTTTCTTAGCTAGTGACATGATGATGCTAAAAAATGAACTGACAAAACCAACGGAAACTATGTATTTATATCCTTCATACAATTGGGGGGTATGATGAGGAACAGATGTGCACAAACGGCTAACAGATCAGGTTGCCAACAGCTGCGCGAAACATGTGCGAAACACAGCTACGGAGAACAGGTGCACCAAACCGTTGTGCTCCGGTGCGCAAACAGGTACGCAAACAGGTGCGGAAACAGGTGATTGACAGCTGCGTGCTCATGCTCCGCTGCTCATCCGCTATTTCTTCCCTACTAAAATCGCGTCTAGTAATAGATTATAGAAAGTTAAATGAGAGAACCGTAGATGACAAATACCCGTTACCAAACATAACAGAAATTTTATACAAATTAGGGAGAGCAAATTACTTTTCGACACTAGATCTTGCAAGTGGCTTCCACCAAATAGAAGTCGACCCACAAGATGTTGAAAAAACAGCTTTTAGTACACCACAAGGTCACTTTCAATTCAAAAGAATGCCTTTTGGTTTAGAAAATGCACCCTCGACTTTTCAAAAAGTTATTGACAATGTTTTAAGAGGATTAATAGACGAAACATGTATAGTATATTTAGACGATATTTTAATTTATAGTACATCTTTACAAGAGCACATTGAAAAATTAAAAACAGTTTTCGAAAGACTCAGAAAGAGTAACTTGAAAGTACAATTAGACAAGTCAGAATTTTTACAAAAAACAGTTATGTATTTAGGACATGTAATTACCCCTCAAGGCGTAAAACCAAACCCTGATAAAATCTCCTCCATAAAAAGATCTCCCATTCCAAAAACCCAAACTGAAATAAAAAGCTTTTTAGGATTATTAGGTTACTATAGACGATTTATAAAAGATTTTGCAAAAATTACTAAACCGATGACCAAATGTTTGAAGAAAGGTTCTAAAGTAAACCACGATAAAGATTTTATTGATTGTTTTGAAACTTGTAAACAAATCTTAACAAACGACCCTATTTTACAATACCCAAATTTTTCCCAACCATTTATTTTAACGAGAGATGCTAGTAATTTTGCAATTGGAGCTGTATTATCACAAGAAAATGTTCCAAATGATCGACCCATCGCATACGCCTCAAGAACGCTAAATAAATCGGAGACAAATTACTCAACCATAGAAAAAGAGCTGTTAGCAATTGTATATGCCTGTAAACATTTCAAACCATACCTTTACGGCAGGAAATTTTATATCTACACAGATCACAAACCACTATCTTGGCTTTTCAGCCTAAAGGAGCCAAACTCAAAACTAATTCGATGGCGTCTAAAACTGGAAGAGTACGATTATAAAATTATATATAAAAAGGGAAAAAAACAATACAAACGCAGACTGTCTATCTCGTATTATAATAAACGCCTTAAAGGACGAATCAATAATAAATAATTCTGGAGATGTAGATGAAGATATTCTAAAATACCTCCAAAATTTTGCAGAAAATACATTAGACGCACAACCTTTTACGAGTAGGTAATGATAACAATTCAAGAAAAATTAATATTATTTCCGATATAAGAATACCTCCAGATATACAAGACGGGACCTTAGATGAATCAACACAACATTCAACTGCGATCGAAACGACGAATCAAGGAATACCCATTTTAGATGAAATAGTAAACAACAAAGTACACCAAATTCTAGTATACCCAAACGTTTACCCAAAAACTGATATAACGCAGGAAACTTATCAAAACCATAAAATAATTAAAGTCAAAATTCCAGAAACTGATAATGAAAAACATATTTTTGAATTTCTTATGGCATACACAGACCTTAACAATACATTTTATTTATATTTCAGTAAAGACAACCTGTATAATGATTTTAATAAATATTACCTAAAACATTTTTCTGAAAATGGTCCGAAACTAATTAAATGCACTAGATTAATTAATACAGTAGCAAACGAAGAAGAACAAATCATTTTATTAAAAAATTACCACGAAGGAAAAACTAACCATAGAGGAATTAATGAAACTTTCGAAAAATTACGTCAAAATTATTATTGGAAAAATATGAAGACATCTATTACTAATTACATTACCGAATGTTTTATTTGCCAGAAAAATAAATACGGTAGACACACGCCCTATGTCCCGCTAATGCTTACAGAAACCGCCAGCAAAGCTTTTTAAGTTGTTCATATAGATATTTTTACGTATGACGGTAACAAATATTTGATTTTGGCGCATTTACTAAATTTGCCCAAGCTTACTCTATTCCAGGTAAAAACGCAATTCACATCACGAAATCCTTAATAAAATACTTCACTTCTTTCGGCATTCCCCAATTAATAGTAGCAGACAAAGGTAGAGAATTTAATAACGAAGTAATAAAAGATTTATTAGCAATACACAAAATAAAAGTTCACTTTACTACTCCTGGCTACCATGAATCAAATTCAATAGCTGAACGAATACACTCTACTCTAATTGAACATTTAAGACTTCTAAAACAGACATATCCTAACGAAGATGACTTAATGGACTATGCTCTTATAGCTTACAATAATTCTATTCATAGTTCCACAAAATTTACTCCATTTGAATTGACTTCGGACATACAGATTCTAGAAACCCCAACGAACTATTTATTTCTTAAAATTTCTATTCAGAATATATAAATAATCATAAAGGCAAATTAAAACACGTTTACCAAAACGTACATGAAAATCTAACACAAAATAAAACTAAGGTAATTAATAAAAGAAACGATAAAGGAGAAACAAATTCAGAGTTCAAAATTGGACAAGTAGTTTATAAAGTTAATACCCAAAAACGTAACAAAAAACATCAACCATATTTAGGTCCCTACAAAATAACAAAAATTCTTGACAGAAACCGAGTAGAACTTGTACGACAAAGACTTAAATATAAAAAACACATTAACCAGACAGAAATTATACATATCAAAGAACTAAAGAAACCTCCCGTTGCAGGTTCACCCTCTGGACAACAAACGTCGACGCAAGACGAGACACATCCAAATTCCATAACTTAAACGACAATCCCGGACTTTTACCCCTTCATTTAGGCACAGCCCGAATTCAGACAGATGTTTGGACTTTTATACATATCTATGACATAACAAATATTACTACAAATTTTCTAACTCTAGAAAATCAATATTATTCCATGATAAATACCCTTTCAAATACCTCTCAAATTCTAAGCTTTAACAAAACAAAATTTATCTTGAGTTAAAACAGTAAAATCCCTTTTGGAATACCAGATCAAAAAGATCTCTATTTGATGGTGTAGGCTCCGCAATCAAATTTATAACCGGAAACCTAGACCAAAAGGATGCAAAACGTTACGACGACGCCATATCAACCCTTACAAATAATCAAATAATATTAAAACTATAGTTAAAAATCAAATCACCTTACTAAGATCCTCAATAAAGAATTTTGACAATAATACAAAAATCTTAGCCCATAACCAGTTAATTTTAAGCTCAAGAATAACAGAAGTTCAAAAGTTAATTAGAGATATAAAGATAGAAAAAGTTGAGACATTTCATTATTTTGCACTAGAAAGACTTGTATCGCAATTTTACACTAGTTTCCAAATTATTTATGACCTATTAGAAAAAATCGAAGTTGCTATCAGCTTTTAAAAACTAAATACCTTTCATAATTCAATAGCCGACCCAAATGAACTATTTCTCGAAATTTTAAACATCAGTAAATTTCTTAAAAATAACAAACTCCCTTTTGAATTATCTTTGCAAAATATTTTGTTGTTCGAAAAAATAATTAAGATAAAAAGTTATAGTAAAGCAAATAAAATAATTTTTGTACTTGAATTGCCTATTGTTGCGATCAATGACTATGATTATTATCATCTTTATTCCTTTCCGACCAGATACCAAACTCATTTTAGAACAATTATTCCAAAATCCAAATTCCTACTTTCCAATCGATACCAATATGCACTTGCCAACGTTCAATGTCAAAAATTGGTAGAAGAAGAATATTTATGCCACGATGTCCAGTCAATTGAAGTAACACCAACAGCCCCTTGCGAAGTTTATCTCATACAGTACTCAAAGTTTGTAAATCAATGTCAATCAGTGCCAATAGAAATTAATAATATAAAAGTTCAAAAACTAGAAAACAACAAGTGGATCGTAATAACGCGAAACAAAGTGATTAGTATTCAAAAATGCGATAAGAATTCGGGCAATATTCCATTAAACGGTAGTTACTTGATCGAACTCAATAGTGCGTGCGAAATATATATAGACAATTACGTTTTAAAAACATTTGAACTAAAAACTCCAAATTTTGTTAAAATGGAACTGCCAACTCTAGAAGTATTACTAAAAACGCCGGTCAGTGATCCAAACCTTAAACCAATCAAAATAGACTCGATAAAATTAGATGAATTAAATAATGTCCAAAGTGCTTTAGCAGATCAAGAAAACAAAATAGACAATATAGACACAGTGGATGAAACTTGATATGCACTTCGCGTGTGCCGCTGGTAAATAATCAAACTCCGTGTGAAAAAACTGACTTTATTGAATTAACAATACATAAATAAAACGCTAATAAGTATTGTTTCGCTCGCTAGTGTCTACCGGCCTCGACTTCTCATATTTGAATGATGCTGTCGCCCTTGGAGTGCTTTTAGGGGCTCGTCTTATCTTCACATATGGCATAATATATCTTCCTACGCTACTATGTTGCCGGATTGTAAAATGCATAAAAAACTTTATGCATTTTACATAAATTAGATAGAGGCGTGAACATGGCCCCCGCCTTGGCAAACACTGCCAACAAAATCATCTGCTAATGCTAAATGTTCAAAAGTTTAAACTACACTTAGTCCGAACCGGGCAACGGACACACCTTGGAAAAAGAACGAGTTATGATACCATTGTCTGTCTTTATCTTAAAAACTCTGGCTACACCATCACTGCCGCGTATAAGTTCGATCACGCGACCTAACTTCCACCTTAATGGAGGTAAATTGTCCTCTTTTATGAGTACTAACGTGTTTTCAGCAACTTCACCGTTAGCAGTAGTCCATTTCGTACGTTTTTGTAGTTCGGAGATGTATTCTTTGTTCCATCGTTCCCATATATGCTGAGAAAGCTGCTGAATATGCTGGAATTTTGAGAGACGATTAACTGGAATATGACGCAAATCTGGATCTGGATTGGTAATAAGTGGTCTTCCGATGAGAAAATGTACAGGAGTTAATGGGGAGAGATCATTTGGATCACAGGATAGAGGATGAATCGGTCGGGAATTTATTATAGCTTCAATCTGCACAAGCAACGAATAAAATTCCTCGAACGTTAAGTGCGCGTTTCCCAAAACTCTATGTAAATGATGTTTAACTGTTCTTACGCCGCTTTCCCACAGTCCGCCAAAATGTCGAGAATATGGAGGTATAAAAGACCACGAAATATTATCCTTTAGCAAGGATTCTCTTATCGCGGGAGTGTGCTGCTCTAAGAATTCTTTTAATGACTTTAACTCCGAACTAGCTGCTATAAAATTGGTTCCATTGTCGGAAACCATCTTTTGAGGCTTGCCTCTTCGCGCAATAAATCTTTTAAAGGCCAACAGAAATGATTCCTTAGACAGTTCTGTAACTAATTCTAAATGTATGGCCTTCGTACAAAAACAAATAAAAAGACACATGTAACTCTTTATTAGTTTACATCCTCGACCCTTTCTATCGCGAATTAAGAAAGGGCCCGCATAATCTACACCTGTTACAATAAACGGTGGGCCACCTGCGAGACGCTGAGCAGGTAGATCACCCATTATTGGCTGAATGGATTTAGATTTTAATCTAAAGCATTTTACACATTTGTGTACAGTACGCCGCGCTAAATTTCTTCCTGATAACGGCCAGAAAGTTTCTCTTATCGTTGCGAGTAAAAGCTGAGGACCAGCATGCATACGATCCTTGTGAAAATGATCAAATATTAAAGATGTAACTATATGATCTGCCGCTAAAATGATGGGATGTTTTTTGTCATACGCAAACTCGGAATGCTTTAAACGCCCGCCTACTCTCATTATGCCTTGCTCATCAAGAAATGGAGATAAATTTATGAGTTTGCTTTTTTTATCTAGAGATCCCTTTTGGTTCAAACACTTTATTTCGCTAGAAAATGACTGTGCTTGACACTGTTTTAGAATACGGTTAAATGCAGAATGTATTTCATCCAAAGAAAGGGGTTCAGAAGTTCTCTTCTTAGTTTTACATATGCGGATGAATCTGAACACATATGCAGCGGTTCTTTTTAAACGTAAAATATTAGAAAAGCGCTCAAATGAAAATACTTCCGTATTTTGTGTTTCATCAAGTTTATTCGTAAAAACTTTTATGTTTTTCCTCGTTTTGCTTGTTTCTGTAGGAACAACTTGTAAATTTGGCCATTGATCTGAATCTTGCATGAGCCACTCCGGTCCATGCCACCATAAGTTGCATTCCATTATTTTATCTGGTTCCACGCCTCTGGACACTAGATCTGCAGGATTATCCTTGCCTGGCACATGACGCCACTGCGCAAACGAAGTTGTATCCTGGATCTCTGCTACGCGGTTACTAACAAACGTCTTCAATACATTGGCTGATGTTTTCAACCAACTAAGTACTATTGATGAATCTGTCCAGAGGTAACACGTATTAAATTGCACATTTAATGAATTTTTGACCTTATTGGTCAAACGCGATAAAATGACTGCTCCACAGAGCTCTAAACGCGGCAAGGTAACTGGCTTTAAAGGCGCAACCTTGCTTTTCGCACATAATAAAAATGAATACGATCTACCTAACGAATCGGTAGATTTAATGAATATGCAAGCACCGTACGCTTTTTCTGAGGAGTCGCAAAAGCCATGAAGTTCTAGTTTGACCTCACAATAACATATAATATGCCGAGGTATTTTTAAATTGTTTAAGATTTCTAATTTATTCCTAAACTGTAAATAATTATTTGCTAAATGTTCAGGTATGGGATCATCCCACGAAAGACGCTCTAGCCATAGTTGTTGCAACGTAATTTTCGCTATGATTGTACACGCACTTAATAGACCCAAGGGATCAAAAATTTGAGCTGTGTCTGACAATAAATTTCGCTTTGTGATTATATGGCCTAGAGATGAATTTATGCTATAAAACAGAGTATCTGATTGAGGTGAGTACAATAATCCCAAAGTTTTCGCCTTCTCGTTTTCACCGAATTGAATAACTGAACCCGTAGTTGAATTATCCGGTATATCAATTAATATTTCAGGATCATTTGAATAGAATTTACGCAATGTAAATCCTCCGCCCTTGAGGACCTCAAAAAGTTGTCTACATGCTTCGCGCGCTTTCTGTTTTGAATCAAAACCTGTCAAAAGGTCGTCAACATAAAAATCAGATTTAATAATTCTAGCAATGTTAGGATTTTTAGCTTCTTGCTCCTCCGCTAATGTCATTAAACATTTAATCGCTAAGTAAGAAGAGCATTTCATACCGTATGTAACTGTTTGTAACTGAAATATTTCAATCGGTTCTTCCGGATTATTTCGCCATAAGATACATTGTAAGGATTTTTGATCATCTGCAACCGATACCTGACGGTACATCTTTTCTATATCCGCACTAACTACATATAAGTGTGTTCTAAAACGCAATAAAATGGAGAGTAAATCATTTTGTAAGGTTGGTCCGGCCATTTGAATACTATTTAATGAAATGCTGTTTGTAGTTGGCGCACTACAATCGAACACAACGCGCAAACGTGTCGTCAAAGAACTTTCTTTTAATACTGGATGATGTGGCATAAAATAAAATGTAGTATTTCCACTAAAATCTGTTGCCGCTTTAATTCTGCATAGACTTTTCATATGACCTAACTCTTCATATTCTCGGATGAATTCGCTATAAAGAGTTTTAAGATTGGCATCTTTATTTAACTTACGCTTAAGATTTAAAAACCTATTTTTTGCTTGACGAAATGAATCACCGAATGAACTTATCGGTTCCTTAAATGGCAATGACACGAAATGTATCTTCGAAATGTTTTTCGCATGCAATTTCTTCGCCCGAGAGTGCAGGTTTTCCATTGAAAACCTCTTCAAGTTCCCAGAACTTACTTAGCTGTTCTGTAACTTCGATTGTGTTTGCGAAATTACACTTAGTTATTCGCTTTTCTGATGCTTTGTTTTGGCTGATATACGGCCCTGCTATGATCCAGCCAAACATTGTTTCCAGCATAAATGGTTTATGTTTACCTAAAACTAATTCTATTTGCACCAAGTATCTGCCAAAATAGGTCACTTCCTATCAATATGTCGATTTTTTGTGGTTTATGAAAGTGACTATCCGCTAATTTTAAATGTTTAGGTATCTGCAAATCGCTAATGTTTATTTCAGATGCCGGTACGCACCCCGTAATTTCCGGTATTACGAAACAACTTAGAATCGTATGAAAACTTATATCGCTACGCGATTGTATATTTACTTCGCATTTGTATCGAACGGGAGATGCAATATTATTTATGCCCATGACTGATATGTTCGCGCTTGTCGTTTTTAATCTAAGTCTATCGCATAAATTTTCGGTTATGAATGAGCTTTGTGAACCGCAATCTAACAAAGCTCGCACTATGTATGCCTTGCCTTGGCCATCAAAAATATTAACTAATACTGTGGACAGTATAGTTTGATCTGTAGCGCTAACTGCCGAAACTGACAAATTGGTAGTGTTTAAAATACCTTGTATATTATCTACAGATCGTATATCGCTCGCGTTTTCTACCGGTTGATGAACTAAAGCTGTGTTCTGTTCGCTTGACCTATCTGGATGCAATAACGTATGGTGTTTTGAAGCGCATTCTTTGCATGTTGATTGTCTACACCGCTTATAGAAATGTCCAGGTTTAAGACAATTCGTGCAAAGATTGACCTGTCTTACTTTATCAAACCTGTCCCTAGATGAAAGTTTTAAAAATTCGCCGCATTGATAAATGGTGTGTTCCCTTTTGCAAATAGGGCAACACTGTGTATTATCCGATTTGTTTAAAGTTCCCTGTGCTGAGTGTAGACCGCGAATGTTTTGTGAATATTTCGTATTCCGTGAATATGCGCCCGCCTGAGAAATATTCCGTATATTTTGCTTTTCAGCTTGATTTACCTCAAGTGATTCTAAGAGGTCCGCCCTTGATTTTAAAAACGTTTTAAAATCCTCAAAACTAGGAATTTCATTATGCGTTTTGCTATTCTCCCACGCGCGTAAAGTCGATGTATCGAATTTAGAAGAAATAATATGAATAAGGAGTATGTCCCATGAATCAATAGGTAGCCCTAGCTGCTTTAACGCGTATAAATGTTTCGAAAAAATATCAACTAATTGCCGCAATCTATTAGATGACTCTTTATGTATAGGCTCTATATTAAATAATGCGTTAACATGATTGGAAATTAATAATCTCTTATTATCGTACCTTTCCCTAATTAATTTCCACGCAACTGCATAGTTTTCGGCGGTAAACTCTAATGTTCGTATTACCTGCGCCGCACCGCCCTGTAATGAACTTCGTAAATAATGAAAACGCCTTATATTGTCTAAGTACTCATTTCTGTTAACTAGAGATTCAAAAAGATCTGCAAAATCTAACCAATTATTATAATTACCATCAAATTTTGGTAACTCGATAGGTTTAAGCTCAATCCCTGTATATGAATTCTTAGAGCGCTCACTTGCTTTATCGTCTTCTATACAAGCTACTTGTTGATTATCGCGAATGATTTTTCGCGCTACCGCTAATTGTGAATAATATTTGTTGTAAAATTCTTCGCGCTCCGTATATTCATCCTCTAATAATTCAAATTGAACCGTATTTTCTATTTGACCCTGAACCTCATCGAATTCGCCCTGTAAATGTCCTATATTATTTACCATTTCTATAGCTTGTAATACTTCTAAATCTGAGATTGTTTCACCCTTAGTTACCTTATCATTCAATGCTAATATATATTTCGAAAATATTGTGAGTTTGCATTTAAAACCGCCCCTTTGTCGCTTTAAATTCTCCATAGTTTTATAATGAATTAAACAGTAAACATAAACAGATTATAAATCGCTTGATATTCGACCCTAACGTTCTAAGAATTACCACATGTGCAGAATAAAGATACAAAAAACTGATAAATAAGGGAATGTAGTGAAATGGGTATGCTCAATAAAGTATTTTTATGTTTATTCTAACAGCTGGCCTTGCGTGGCGCCACAAATCTTCGCATCAACTCGTAGAGTAGTTCTTGACAAGTTTTAAGAACCACAGTTGTCCACTTATGTAACTGTCTTAAGAGTAACGTTCGAATGTCTATAACGCGCTTGAGCCACTATGATGCACTGCTGTTATATCGCCCGCTAATTTGATGACACAAATATGAGTTTCTAACCGGTGAATTTACACTGTTTTAACACAAGAATTTGATTTCTCATATTGATTTGATTTGATCTTGATTTGATTTGATTTGACTTCTCATATTTGAATGATGCTGTCGCCCTTGGAGTGCCTTTAGGGGCTCGTCTTATCTTCACATATGGCATAATATATCTTCATACGCTACTATGTTGCCGGATTGTAAAATGCATAAAAAACTTAAATTAGATAGAGGCGTGAACACACAGTTCTTGTTCATTTTCAACATGTCAGTTTTTATACCATAATTTTATATGTCTTAGCAATCATTTTCCTTGTCTACACCATTTGGCGAATATACAGAAAAAGGACAAATCAAGAATCATCAAAACAATCCACAGAACAAGAAAAAAGGTACCAGATAATTTTCCATTTCTTTGAACTATGCCACCCCATAGTTCTCATCTAGCCCCGGAGGAGTTAAGAAAACAGAACTGCTAATTCAACTATAATAAAAGGACAGCGTCAGCACGCTACACCTCGGCGTCACCGAGCTTACTTTATTTACTTGTGCATTGTATAGACTCACTCTTATTTTGCATTTTACTGTAGTAAGTAGTCCCTTGTCAATAAAGTTTTTTATTGTTCTTGGACTTAGAAACATCATTTGCATGTAACTTTTATGTAAATCTTTCAATATCTTTCTTGCCAAAATTCTACTTATTACATACACTTCTAAGCCATTAATTATCTTATAAAACACCCCATTTTTCTTATGGACTTTTTGTTTTTCATTCAAATTGATTTGATCTCTTATGATTTCTTCTTTAGAATATAATCCAATGTTTTCTACTTTTGTGATGTATTTTCTAACCTTGACAAAGCATCTGCTACTATGTTGGATTTTCCAGAAATGTATTTGATTTCAAAACTGTATTCACTCAGTATTAGGCTCCAACGATGTATCCGACTGTTTCCATATTTATTATTTAATATAGATGTTAAAGCTTGGTGATCTGTTTCTATAGTAAATTCATTACCCAACAAATAAAATCTTAATTTTGTGACACAGTGTATGATACTAGGTAGTTCTAGTTCTGACACTGAATAACCTTTTTCATGTGGCTTTGTAATTCTTGATATGAATTGTATCGGGTGTTCGACCCCATCATGTATTTGTAGTAATACCTCTGATAATCTTTCTATTGAGGCATCTGTTCTTAATATGAATGGCTTTGTATAGTCAGGATGATATATTTTTAAATTTGACAGAAAAATGTTTTTGATTTCTTGGAATGCTAGTTCTCTTCGCTGGTCCCATTTCCATTTTACACCTTTCCTCAACAGTTCAAGTAATGAAATTTATTTTATACTTAGATCTGGTATCATCCTTTTATAAATAATTAATTATTCCAATAAATCCTCTTAAAGTTCTTAAATTGTGTGGTGTTCTATATTCCTGAATAACCTGTGTCCGTTCTGGATCCATTTCAATTCCCTTAGTATTTAGTTTATAACCTACATATACTTCTTTTTGAAAAAATGTACATTTTTCTTAATTTATTTTTGGTCCAACTTTGTGTAATATGTTCATTATTATTTTTAGGTGTTTCGCATGCTCTTCAGCAGTTTTAGAAAAACTTAATATATCATCAATGTAATGAATTACAAATTGTTCATATTGATCCAAAATATCATGAAGACATCTACATAGAGCACAGCACGATGATTGAAGTCCAAATGGTACTACTTTGAATTGATATACTACTCCTTCTATCTGAAATCCTGTATATTGTCTACTTTTCCTTTCTAGAGGTATTAACCAAAAACTATGCTGTAAATCGATTTTAGTGAAAAATGACATTCCTGTAATTCTTCCTAGTATTCCATCTATGCTCATTGGTGCTTCAAATTGCTTTTCAGTGATCTTGTTAATATTCCTTGCATCCAAACATAGCCTGATTTCACCTGATCTTTTTCGTACTACCACTATAGGGTTAATGAAACGTGTATCTGCCTTCTCAATGATTCCATCTTCTAACATATTATTAATTGTTCTATTTACTTTTTCTCTGTATTTATATGGTATTGGGTACGATTTTGTTTTAAAATCTTTTTCTTCTTTTACTTTTATACTATGAATATAATTGTGTGCAATTCTATATTCTTTATTAACAAGTCCCTTGTGTTGCTGCAATATGGAAATGACTATTGATTTATATTCTTCAGGGCAACTTAAAACTTTTATCACATCCTCTTCTATACAAATAAAATTATTTTTCATTATGTAATCATTATTCCTTGCTTCCAGGTTTACGCACTCCAACTCGTAGGCATCCATCTGCTTTTTTCCATTCCTTAAATATTCATTACAATTATTCTTTACATTATTTTGGGACATCTCCCTATTATCAAAATACATTTCTTCTTTATAAACATCATTACTTTCTTTTAATAATATCCTATCAATCCTTATTTCTTCTTCCTCCTCATCTTTCTGCATAAACTTAATTATTTGCCCTTCCAAAGTTACAACTTTTTCTTCAAAATATGTCTTTACTTTCTTTTTTTCCAATTCATCATTTCCCATTAATATATCAACACATAAATCCTTGACAATAAATCCTTGCATATTAATTTCTTTGTTAAGAATATTAATTTTAAAATTGGCTAGTTTATCAATTTCACCCAACTTCTTATTATTTGCAACAATTATTTTAATTTTTGGAATCTTCATTATATCTGATAGTTTTAATGTATTAAACATAAAATTTTCCGAGACTAAAGTACTTTCTGAACCAGTATCTATCATAATCTTAATCATTTTATTTTTGGCCATAGCATTTATATAAATTAAATTAATAGATTCAATAATTTTATCTTCATCTAAAGAAATAAATTCAGAGGGTTTCTCATAATGACAATGACCACACTTGTAATTCAGAAAGTTTACTGCATAAAATTTGGATTGTTAGAATTATTCTCTAATTGTGTCTAACCATTTGGTTCTAATGTCCTGTGTCTTTCACTACTATGACTTCTACTCATATTTTCCTGCCTTGTACTATTTCGTTCTCTATCTTCGCAGCTTCTGTTCCTTCGTATATGATTTACCTGTCTGTTGTAATTAGGTGTTCTGTATTTCTCCTATTGTTAAAATCTTGTCTATTATAATTAGTATTGTTATTAACATTTTGTCTATTGTAATAATTAGTACTGTTATTAAAATTTTGTCTATTTTGATTATTATTATTGTTATTAAAATATTGTACTATTTGCATATTATTACCATATCTATTATTATTATATGATTGTCTATATTGTTACTTATTATTCTTATTATATTGAAAATTATTATTGTTTTTTCTATTATTATTATTCATCCTAATATCATTGTTATCATTATAACTTGTCATATTACCTCTTTGTATTCTTTGAATAAAATTGATAAAACTGTCTATTGTTTGAATATTTTGTACAGTTACTGTTTGTACAACATCTGCATCAAAATATCTAGATACGTTTAAAACTGTTTCATCTTCTCTAAATGGTGGTTCTAAATACTTTGCAACTGTTATCAGCTTTAATGCATAATCTACCATATTAGCTCTTAAATTAGGATTATACTTTCCAAAATAAAGAACTTCCCTAAATCTAGCTTGCTCTAATTCACCCCAATAATAATTTATAAATTTATTTTCAAATGTTTGAAAATTCTCTAAATCATTCTCAACACTGGCAAACCAAGTTGCCGCATTATCACTTAATGTCATTCTAATATAATCTTTAAAATCATTAATATTATTCACTAATCTTAATTTATGTTTTAAACTATTTATGTATACTCTAGGATGCAAATTTTTGATATTACCAGAGAATTTAATCCCAGTGTCATTTGTTAAATTTAAGTAAGGTCTCCCTATGTCTCTCATTTGTGAAATATCATCTATTCTCTGTTCCACATTTCTTATTTGATTACTATTTATTTGGATATTTTGTTGTATACCGTCTAATTTTTCTTCTGTCTTTCTCCTGTCTTCGTTAATTTTAAGTTCTAAATTACATTTCTGCAACTCTATTTTCTGTTCTATATCTATTATATTATCTTGAATAATCCTATTTACTTCTGTTATCTCATTTTCTATCGTTTTCTTATAGTCATGCTCTATATTTTTTATTTCATTTGCTACTTTTTTCTCTGCAGCTTCAAGTTTTTTATCTATTTGTTTTTCTATTTGTTTTATAATTTTATTATTATTATCTTCTATTTTCTTTTCTAATTTTTTATAATTCTCTTCCATTTTTCTCGAATTCCCTTCCATTTTTTCGAGTTCTCTTCCAATTTCTGTTCCATTTTTTTCATGTCTTCTTTGACTTCTTTTGAATTCTCTTCCGTTTTATTCATTTGCATCATTATTGCCATCAGAGCTGCCATATTGACATTTTCTCCTCTTTCTTGATTCATTTCCACTGTATCTTGTGGAACTTGGACTAAAATCTCCTCTTGTACAGCTTGTGTTTCTATTTCCACATCTTCTTCATTCTTTTTGTTTTTTGTACCTTTTTTTCCTTGAGACATATTGAGACTTTACTTGTTCAAATTTAATTAAAAATAAAATCTATAATTCTTTTTTTTTATGAAAATTAATTTAATTATATGAGAGTACTTATCTTCCCAAACTAATTCTTTTAAGTAGAGAGAGCCCCGCGTTGGGCGACAAAATTATTATGATGTGTTGTTTCTGTATGAGCTATGAGTAAATTTGAATGATACATGTAAGTATAGGGTTTTTATCGCGGTTCTCAAGGAATTAGTTTGTAAGTACTTTTTTAAATTATCTTTATTATAACTATTATGAAACAAACCTATCTATCTAATATAAGCAATATCAATTTAAAACAATCTATCTAAAATTTAAAATTCTTACAATTATTAAATTATTAACAAAATTTGGTACCTTTCACTGAACGCCTAAAGTTTTTCCAAAATTAAAGTTATTATCACCACTCGATATCTTCTTACTCAGACTTGGTTATCCAACAATGTTAATATGTTTCTTCTTAATTATCTCCACTTACCATATAAATATATAAATTTATATCCTTGTAATTTCCATATAATGTACTTTCAAATATACCGGATCTTGTGGTTGTATTATTGAATGCTTACTTTAGTGAATTAACTTCATACTATCACTATATTACTGTAGTAATAATTAATCTCAACTGTATTAGACTTAATAATTCATTTAACTTAATCAATCCCTTCTTCTAGCTAATAATCTCTTCATAACCTCATAATTTATTGTTAATTCTTCTTTGTAATTAATAATCACATGTAACTGACTTAATAATCCTTGAATTGGTATAACTAACTCCTCAATAATAATCTTGTAACTGATTTAATTTCTTCTAACTAACTCACTTAACTCAATTAATAATCTTCTTGTAACTAAATTATTGAATTATAACTTTACTGACTCACTTTTGTAACTAATCATAATCTGTAACTAACTAACTGACTTCTAACTGATAACTGACTGACTGACTGATAACTGATAACTGAACTCCCGCTCCAAATTACATGGTTTATATATCCTTCCTCTTTCCAGAATCATCTAGCAATAAATAATGTTCGAATCATTCTATTTGTTCTATCTGAATATTCTGGAATGGTTTTTTGTCTGTAATGTATTATACAAATAGTCCTATTGACATTTCTAGAATTCTCTATGTACAATTTACTTGACTTTAGGCTCTCCAGATCAGAATTACTCTATTATATGTAACTTAAACATTTATATGAAATATATTTTTACTATTTTACATATGTAATTTTATTTTAAATTAAAATTTAAAATAATAAATAACTTTTTGACTTTGACACTACAGTGTATGTTTGGTTGCATATGTATATGGCTGACTAAACATATCTAATATTAAATAAAATAAAATAAAAAACTTCTTAAACTTAATTCTTATGCTAAATTCTTAAAAATACCCTCATATAATTATTTTTTAATAATATTATCTAATAGATAGATAGATAGATAGATAGGTTTATTGACAATTTTTACATAGTAAACACTACATGTCATGTCACAATAAAAATAATTTACTTTTGTATACTAAGAACTAAGAAATAATACAAGAACATATAATAAAACATATACAGTGAAAATTAGATATATAAAATTATAACAAATAAGAAAGAAACATTTCAGTAAGGCGTAATATAGTTTTCATTAAAAACGACCACACTAGGAGCTCAAACAAACAAATTCCTGTATACTATAGAAACAGTGTTCCAGCAGGAAGTGTTTTGCTAGTTTATAAAATTGTTTAGAATTCATTGCCTTAATATCAATATTTTTGTTTAAGTTTAAAAAACAATTATACAGATTATAATCTATTGTATTAAGTTGTGTAACACACAATCTGGAATATGGTATAATGATATGACTTTTATTTCTTGTATTGTAATGATGTTGATCAGCATGTGATTTTACATCTTTTATATTATTCTGAATAGTTAACAAAGTTTCAAATATATATATTGAAGGTAAAGGAAGAATGCCATACTTCTTAAATAAGGGTTTACAGCTGGCGCGATATTCTGCCGAGTCAATAATTCGGATTGCTGCTTTTTGAAAAGTGAAAACTTTATATGCATAGGACGAGTTTCCCCAAAGAAGTATGCAATATGTCAGGATACTATGGACCATTCCAAAATAAACTGACCTAAGAATATCTCGACTCACAGAGGTAGCCAATCTGCGCATAGCAAAAATCTGTGAGGCGAGCCCCCTACACAATCGTTCAATATGGTGCGACCAGTTCAACCTTGTATCCATAGTAACACCTAGTAACTTTACTGGTTTAGATAGTGTGACCCATCTATCAGAACTAAATACGATTTTCTGGGTTCTGCTCGTTTAACTTAAGTTTGTTACAGTTAAACCAGGAGTTAGATTTTTCTAATATATCCTGACTATAATCAGTTTTACCTCTACATAATAAGGTTGTGTCATCTGCAAAAAGAACACAGTTGGTGTTATCCAATGCACTTGGTAAATCATTTATGTATATCAAGAATAGTAGAGGACCCAAAACTGATCCTTGTGGTACTCCGGTTGAAACTGGTAAAGGATCAGATTCTTGATTATTAAATGCAACAATCTGTGTTCTTCCTGTAAGATAGGATTTTAAAAGGTCATGTATGGTGCCCCTTATTCCATAGTACTCCAATTTTATCAATAGTGTTTGAATATCTACACAATCAAAAGCTTTTGTAAGGTCACACATTAAGCTATTAGTAGGTTCACCTGCATCAAAACCGTGAACAATATGTTCTATTACTTCTAATAAAGCTTTAGTTGTTGAGTATTTTTTTCTAAAACCAAATTGAGAGCTAGATATAATTGATTTGTTATCCAAATAATTTGATATACGATCTTTAATTAAGATTTCAAAAATTTTACTTATTGTTGGTACTATGGTAATAGGTCTGTAATTGTCAGGAGCATTTTTATTTCCTTTTTTATGAAGTGGAATTACTTTTGATATTTTGAATACATCAGGCCAGTAACCCTCGTTAATGCATTTGTTAAATATTATTGTGAGTGGTTCAACAATTGTATCAAGCGATTCCTTAATAATTTTACTGTTAAAACCATAGTAGTCAACACATGAGGAATTTTTTAATTTGTATATGCATTATTTTACATCAGATGCTACTATTGGAGACATAAAGAACGAACTTGACCTTCTAGGTAGCCTGCTAAGATAGTAGTTTATGTCATGCTCAGAGTCTCCTATTGATTTCGATATAATATCTGCTATATTCGTAAAGTATTGGTTAATTTCTTCTGGTGTTAAGTTCAGATTAGACGTAGTATGTTCCTTATAGGTTTCTTTTTTAACAATACTCCATATTGTCTTACTTCTGTTGGGGGATTTGTTAACTATGTTAGCATAAGCAGTACGTTTTTCAGCTTTTATTGCTTGCTTATATTTTTTTCGTATTTGACAATATTTAATCCAATTGTCAATAGTATGTGTTTTTCTATATGTTGCTTTACAATCGTAGAGTTGTTTTCTTAAATCTCGAAGTTTCTGATTAAACCAATGAATAGCACTTTTTCTGCTATTCATGTTGTTTAAAGGAAAACAAATGTTGTATTCTTCACACATATATTTCATAAACAACTCTGTCATGTTGTTTGAATTACATTGGATATCGTCAAACACAGTCCAATCTTTGGAGTTAATTTTTTCCACAAAATTCTTAATATTTTTTTCATTAATTAATCTTTTTTTAGTCTTTTCTATAATTGTAGACACATTTTTTAAACCACTCACAATAGCAAATATACCCAAATGATCAGATATTACAGGATCGTAGACACCTGTATTTAAATTTTGTTCAGTAATATTAGTAAATATATTATCAAGGCAAGAGCTTGAAGTAAGTGACACTCTTGTGGGCGCTTTTATGAAATATTTTATACCGTACATGGTTAAGAAATTTCGTATTTCACAAACATGCCCTGTGTTTACTTCCATATTTATGTTAATGTCACCAAGTATCATTATATTTTCATATTTTTTAAAGGCGAAATCAATATATAACTTATAAATTATGTCTTTAATTACTATTTAAATAAATTTATTAATTAACATTGTATATCTGGTTGTATATATTTCTATGTTAATTTATTGTATTTCTGTTCTCATTATAATATATATATATATATATATATATATATATATATATATATATATATATATATATAAATATATATATATATATATATAAATATATATATATATATATATATATATATATATATATATATATATATATAACACTGTTTTTGATGGGTTGGAGTCAATAAAAGGGGCTATTTGTTGACTATTTTTTACTCGAGCTTTCAATTGTGATTACAATTTTTATCAAGAGCTTCTAAAAAATACAAAATGTCTTACAAAGTTGAACTAGAAATAAAAAATTTTTTGTTAACTCACCAAATAAAATTAGTTTCTTATATAAAACTACTGCTTACATAATAAATACAAAAAATATTAATAAAAAAATGCCTTATTCTAATAAATGTTTCTCTGAAAAATTTAGATGAAGTTTCTTAAGAAAAAATTGAATTTATAAACAAAAATAGAATAGCTACAACCAGCCTAAAATGACATAAATACTAACTTAAAAATTTTTATTTTTGACATATTGTCAAAAATAAAATTTTGTTTAAAAAATTCTTCTTTGTTAAGTAACAAAATAAAAGAAGATAATTTCACCATTGATAGATGCCCGAAAAAATGTAACAAATACATGGAAAATTCAAAATGTGATATTTTACTGACTGCATAAATTAAATAGAAATTATATAATTATAAATTTTGCTTAAATTTTGAATTTCTGACCTTTTGTTTAAATTATTATCACTTTTGCTAATACAAACCATTTCCAAAAAAGTTCTCTTAAATTTATTACTTTCATTACATAAAATTTTAATATTATCAAAACCATAATATGGTCTTTGTCTATTACATGCTCTGCCAAAGCACAAGATGGTTTCTTAATTCTACAATCACTCTTGTGAGAAATAATGCGATTTGAGAGATTTCTTCCAGTCTCACCAATATACTCAGCTTCACACTGAGTACAAACAATGCTGTATACTACATTTGTTTGATCTAATTTGTCTATAGGATATTTAGTTTTGGAATATAAAGATGAAATAGTTTTGATGTTCTTTGTTGCTATTTTTATATTGTCAATAACCTTTAATGTTTGTATTAATTTAGGAGTTAATGATGGTATAAAAGGTAGTGAATGATAATATATGTTTTGATTGTTGGATACAGTGTTTTGAGATTTAGCAAAAAATGGTGTTAAGTTATTTATATTTAATAAATTAGAAAAAAGCATCCTATGTAGCATATCAGGAGGATAAGAGTTTTCAATTAAAATATTTTTTAACAAATGAAGATCTTGTATATTCTTCATTTGTTAAAAAATATTTTAATTGAAAAACTCTTATCCTCCTGATATGCTACATAGGATGCTTTTTTCTAATTTATTAAATATAAATAACTTAACACCATTTTTTGCTAAATCTCAAAACACTGTATTCAACAATCAAAACATATATTATCATTCACTACCTTTTATACCATCATTAACTCCTAAATTAATACAAACATTAAAGGTTATTGACAATATAAAAATAGCAACAAAGAACATCAAAACTATTTCATCTTTATATTCCAAAACTAAATATCCTATAGACAAATTAGATCAAACAAATGTAGTATACAGCATTGTTTGTACTCAGTGTGAAGCTGAGTATATTGGTGAGACTGGAAGAAATCTCTCAAATCGCATTATTTCTCACAAGAGTGATTGTAGAATTAAGAAACCATCTTGTGCTTTGGCAGAGCATGTAATAGACAAAGACCATATTATGGATTTTGATAATATTAAAATTTTATGTAATGAAAGTAATAAATTTAAAAGAACTTTTTTGGAAATGGTTTGTATTAGCAAAAGTGATAATAATTTAAACAAAAGGTCAGAAATTCAAAATTTAAGCAAAATTTATAATTATATAATTTCTATTTAATTTATGCAGTCAGTAAAATATCACATTTTGAATTTTCCATGTATTTGTTACATTTTTTCGGGCATCTATCAATGGTGAATATATCTTCTTCTTTTTTGTTACTTAACAAAGAGGAATTTTTTAAACAAAATTTTATTTTTGACAATATGTCAAAAATAAAAATTTTTAAGTTAGTATTTATGTCATTTTAGGCTGGTTGTAGCTATTCTATTTTTGTTTATAAATTCAATTTTTTCTTAAGAAACTTCATCTAAATTTTTCAGAGAAACATTTATTAGAATAAGGCATTTTTTTATTAATATTTTTTGTATTTATTATGTAAGCAGTAGTTTTATATAAGAAACTAATTTTATTTGGTGAGTTAACAAAAAATTTTTTATTTCTAGTTCAACTTTGTAAGACATTTTGTATTTTTTAGAAGCTCTTGATAAAAATTGTAATCACAATTGAAAGCTCGAGTAAAAATAGTTAACAAATAGCCCCTTTTATTGACTCCAACCCATCAAAAACAGTGTTATATTTTTTCCAAACGAGTCACAAGTACTTCTTTTTTCTTATATATATATATATATATATATATATATATATATATATATATTATTGTGATATTTAAAGTCTTAGTGCGCCAAGCAATTAATTAGCTAATTAATTAATTAATTAATTAAAATTATTTAAATGATATGACTATGATTATATCACACTTTATAATTCTCTTATCTCAGGGTTCTATTCGTGCTTCAATATATATGCTATTACATGTAAAAGGTTAGGTCCAAAGAATACCGAAATAATAAAAAACATATAGGATCTAACATTATATATTGAAATAAAATAATAAAATAAAATTCACACTCAAAAGTTTTCAATAAACAAAATCTCATATAATGATTCTCAAAATTTTGTTCTACGTACGTGAACCATTAAAATTAATGGTACAAACAATATTAGTTAAAAACTCAAAATCCCAATTATTATTCTAAATCTTCTAATCAAAATATTTATATCTTTTCCAAAGTAATTGTAAAAATTGTGTTATCAATAAAAGAAAACTGCATAAAAACAAAACTATCTCTCTATGATGATGAGTTCAAATCCTTGTTCCTTGTAGCCAACACTATCCATTCTTAGCAGCTCCCTAGGTAATCAGCAATCTTACAACAAATTATTGCAAGTTTATCGTCCTTAACGATCTCCTTCAAATGCACGAATCGTTCGAATCATGCTAGCTTCTTCTCCTCTCAATAAACTGAATCTCTCGTTGGCCTGAGTGATATATGACTCTTGGAATATCTTCTCTTTACGATAAACTGAATCTCTCGTTGGCCTGAACAGTGACTCTTGGAATATAAGTAGAAAATATAACTTACAATCTTTTACTGGATCAGCTTCTGTCAGAGACACTAACTACACGAAAACTCACAAACTTTCACTGCTACTGCTTCCTACCTCTGGGAAACTACCCGAGAACAACGGCCGTTCGCCTTGCACCTTTGAAAACCAACTTACTATCTTTTCTTTCTTCCAAAACTAACTAACGTCTCATTCTCAAACCAAACCTCCCACCTTTTTCAATCTCATCCAATCAAAACGCGTCATACATCTCCTATTTCTTCATTTCGATCACAAACAAATTTTTACCTACAATTATCAAATTTCCGAACATTATTTAAAAACTAATCTTTTTCTACCAATTCTTAAAAACTAACAAAAACCTATCTTTCTAAAATCTATTCTATTGTCCTAATTACTGCACAACATTTATTTGAAAAAACCGCTTCAATTGTCTAGGAATTGACTTAAGCTTATGCGGGTCCCTCACATATATTTTAACAAAGAAAATAAATTTATGCATATCTTACGTTTTGTTTAATACAGGTAATCCAAAAATTTAAAGACTTTCCTTCTTCGAAATGTTTGTTATCTGAATTTTTTTAAATTTTTGGAACTCTGAAATATTTTAAGCAAACCAATATTTTTCTTGATTTTACATATCATAATAATATATATATATATATATATATATATATATATATATATATATATATATATATTACACACATATACCAATAACTAATTCAGTCTGAACTGTAACGTTGTTAATATCAGTGAAAGATAACAGTGAAATGGGAGTTAAGAGTTGTGTTGTTGAATTCCATAATAAGCAAAGAGAGAATGCCAGTACAAGACTCTTCACGAGAGAATTCAGTCGGTATCGGCAAAGAGATGAGGGCTTTCAAGCAGAACAACTAGGGAGGCTTAACCATATAGAACCCCATAGAGATGCTGATTACCCATTGAGAAGGAGACAGCTACCATTTCCAATCGAAGACATTAGAAGACAGTAATTTTAAAATTGTTTATGTAATTAATTATTAATATATGCTGTATGTTCTAATGATGTTTTATTTAATTAGATAAAAGACTTGTTGTTGTGTGTATTGTGGGTAGTTGGTTGAAAGCAGTCAAGATGGTTGGTAATAAGAAAAAGACGACCACCAAAAGAAAGGTTACTTCATCCTCCTCCTCCAAAACAAAAGGTCGTAAAATTTCAAAGCAAAAGTCTTTTAGTTTACTAAGAGTAATTAGAGACATTAGGAATAAACTGTTGGAAATCAAACCGAAAATTTTAAAGGAAGCTATTCAACAAGCATTACGAATTGTCAAATCTTACAAGAAAATTAAAAAACACCGTGGTCGAGTAATCCAAGTTCCAAAAACTGGGGGTATATTACCGCTAATATCCATATTTGCAGGGTCAAGCGCCCTCGGAACAATCGCGGGGGGTACATCGGCCATCGTAAAGACGATTAACTTCGCAAAAGCAGCTAAAGAAGATTAACTCGAAAAACAACGTCATAATCGTAAAATGGAAGCATTGGCAATTGGACATGGTCACGTCTTCTAACCCCCCGTCTTTATATCCTTTTTTGTTATTATAAAGCATTCTTTTTTAGTTACCGTCTCCTGTAAGCTTACCTGTTCCCATTTTGTTTTTTCAAATACTTTTTCTTCCAATTTCTTTTTTGTATTTGATTGAAGTTATTTATATCTAACCCTTTTTTTAAAGCGCTTATTATTTTTTCTGTTTCCTTTCTTTGTCTTTCTTGCAGTAGTTTTATTTTACATTGCTCACACTTAGTTTCTTCGTCCTCCCCTTTTGCCGATTTTTTTTTACTTTGGCTGGTCTTAATCTGAATTGTGTTAATTTCCCCTATTAGTTTGCTTGCTTTGGCTTTTTGTTCCCCCTCGATGGGCCCTTTTTCATTTAGAATATCCATTACTTCTTTTAGTTTCCTCTGTATTCTTTCATCTTCTGTCTCCTCTTGGTATCTCTCGCTTTCTCTTTCTTCTTTCTTGAGTTTTTTATTTATCTCAAAACTGTCCCGTTTCCTCTTTTTCTTTTTTTTCATCTTTTCTTGGTCGTCATCGTCGAACAGCGAAGCTGTGAGGATACTTTCCTCTATGTTCTGCCAGTTTCTAATTCCTTGTTCATTTTTCTCTTCTTCCTCTATGGCCACCACATCTGTGATTTCTATTGATAATTCCTCGTCCACTGAATTTTCTTTTTTTCCTTTGTCTTTTTTGTTGATTTCTCTTAAAATGTCCTCTCCCACCAACGTTGAATGTTTTGGAGGACCTGACCTGTTCATCTTCGGCTGACTCTTATGCCAGTTAAGCATCTCTTCTTCGAATTTCTTTTGTTCTTCCGCTTCGCTTAATCTGCCGTCTTGCGGCTGTTCTACCCCATTTTCGTTTTCATTCATCTTCATTTCTTTCTTGTTACTTTGCTTATATTTTTCACCGTCGTTTCCGTCCTTATTTTTGTGTGTAAAGTCCATGCAGTTCCCACGAGTGAGGACGTGCTATATGTCCGGCGCGGCAGTGCGCCCTTACCGCGCTAAGGCTAAGTCACTTCGGGAGGTCGCCAGGTATCCCGAAGGGATCGTTTGTGATGCTCTAACCCTCGCATTTCCCATATCTTTGGCACGATACCTTTCACCGTGATAGTGGGGATTTTTTTTATCGAGGTTTACTCCTCTAGGCTTTGTTTTGTCACGGTTGTCTCCGGACGCAGTGGCAGTCTCTATGAGCAGGCTGCTTGGAGTTTCCACGTAACTGCTGCCTCCCCTATTACGTGGGAGTTGGAATAGGACGTGTGACGAAAAAGGTGACAGGTGGGGAAAACATGTCGACTACTCTTGAGATTTGTTGGGGATTGAGAAATTTTCTTTTTGGGGTGGACGAGATTGGAAATTGGGATTGAGTAGCCGTAGGAGCGTTGGTAGGTAGTTGTGCTGCTGAAAGCAGAAGGCGTCCCAACTGCTTGCCTTGGTTGCTGCGCCTTTTTTAGCGTCCAGCGGCGGTGTCCGGCGCCAACCCGGTGCACAGTCGCTGGACGCTGGGACTGTTCTTGGTTTCACCGGTCGTGCTCCCCTCACAATTTTAGGGACCACGACCCGTTACTCGGCTCTCCCACCGTCGTCGAGGTAAAAATACAGTCCCGGGGAGAGACATGGTTTGTACTTGAAACCATACAAAAGTGGAATGGGTATTCTTTTATGAAAGATCAAATAAAGATTCCAAAACATGCCTTGACAAATGTAGATTTACAAAAATATGCAAAATTATTGAAAATCCCCCATTTCAGAGCTGTATTTATGAGAAATAATTTTTCGAAAAAAATTTGGCAACATGAGAGTGGAATTACTAATTTGGACAATAAAGAAGGGCCCGGAAGTCATTGGACAGCCTACAAAAAAAATAAATCCAAAGTTGTGTACTTTGATAGTTTTGGTAATCTGTGACCACCGTTGGAAGCTATATCATACTTTAATTCCAACGGCTATTGTCAAATTGTATATAATCACAAAATTTATCAAACTTATAATACTGTAAATTGTGGACAATTGTGTTTAGATTTTTTAAATAAATAGTTTGTTTAAAATATTTGTTTTTTATTTACTTTCTGGTTATTGCATGATCAACATGTCGTACAGTTTTGTGTTATCTGGAAGAGAGTCAGTGTTATCAACCAAAATATATCCTCCAATTATTTTAAATGAAAATGAACAGTATGTACTAGGTTTAATAGATTTTATGTCATACAATACAATTCCAAATGTAGACCAAACAAACGACAAGTTTCATATAGATGGTTATGATATCACAATTCCAGAAGGTTCGTATGAGGTGGAAGATCTTTTAAATTATTTAACTGAAAAAATAACCGAGTTGGAATTAAAATTAGATCAAACAGCAGAAAAAGATGAGACAGATGAAAAATACAAAAGGAAAGAAGCAAAATTTAGTTACTCAAGGAGGAAACGCAAAAGCTAGAAAACAGCATAATATGGATCAATCTACAAAGTCTAATAATGAGAATTAATAACAATACACTCAAATGTGAAATATAAAGCAACAAAGTAATTCATTTTGAAAAACCAAATACCATTGCTCCTTTATTAGGATTTACATCAAAACGACTCTCACCTTTAAAGACTCACGTAGCT
Organism: Diabrotica balteata; assembly: GCA_918026665.1. NCBI lineage: Eukaryota > Metazoa > Arthropoda > Insecta > Coleoptera > Chrysomelidae > Diabrotica > Diabrotica balteata. Next base: position 61,827,486 of record OU898283.1, read on the forward strand.
AAGAATCCTGTGCATATCACAAAGGTTAATTCAATTTGTGTGGAATGTATTCTAATCGCTAACTCATACGTCAATGAAAATCAAGGTCATATTATCCACATGTTTTATCCAAATGTTTTACCAGGTTACAATATTGTTGAAATTCCAAAAAAAGTAATTTATTTACCTGTCACCAATAGATACATTGATGAAATTTTTATTAAAATAGTCGATCAGGACGGTAATCTTGTCAATTTCACACGAGAAGTTATTACGTTAAGACTACATTTAAAAAAAGTATAAACAATGGTTGTTATATACAACTGTAGCAAATTTAATCCAAGGTAAAGTTTTGTTAAAAACATTAGTGATAAGCAGACGCTCAAGCCGTTAACAACAAAAAACAAAGTCTTTTTTGGTCACTAGGATTTAAAATAAAATATAACGACAGTGACAGGGAAAAAGAAAAGAAATACTTGGTGTAGAATAAAGTTTTATATTAATACTAGAATACTTGGCATTTTCTTGAGGTGTATTTGTAAGAAGAGTGAATATGAGTTTTAACATTTTAAATGTTGCAGATCGTGTGTTGGTTGACAATTCAGTTGTTAGTCGAAAAATGCACAGTCATTTAACCTATGCTAATGCAACTTTTAATCACTGTGATGAAATACGATTACCAATTCAAACTCAAGATATATACACGCTACCTTCTGAGAGTTATTTGTATATTGAAGGACGTTTAACAAATGAAGGGAAATAAAGCAATACTTTACACTTTGTTAATAATGGTCTGGTGCATTTATTTAATAAAATACGCTATGAAATTGGAGGCTGTGTAATAGATAGAGTGAGAAATGTAGGTATAACAACGACAATCAAAAACTATGCTTCGTTCACACAAACTGAATCTAATCGATAAAACTATATAGGTTGGAGTATTACTGACACACAAACTGTTGCTGATAAATCAGGAAATTTTAATGTTTGCGTTCCACTCAAACTTGTACTTGGGTTTTTTGAGGGTTTCACCAAAATTCTAATTAACATACGCCAAGAACTCGTATTGATAAGAATTTCAACAGATTTAAATGCAGTAATGTCTACAGGAGAAACTGAAAAACCAAAAGTGGAAATATTTAAATTAATGTGGAAAATGTCTCAAATTATAGTGTCTGATTCAGAAAAATTACGTTTATATAAATTTAATGAAAATGGATCCAATTTAGAGCTTGCATATAGAAGCTGGGAATATCATAAAATTCCTCTACTGCCTCAGACAATGAAATTTAACTGAAATGTAAAAACTACCAGCCTATTAGAGAGACCACGATTTGTTTTGTTTGCAGTACAAACTGCTAAAAAGAATGCAATAAAAGAAGACACCAGCTATTTTGATAACTGTAATATTACAAACTTAAAACTATTTCTAAATTCTGAAATGTACCCGTATGACAATTTAAACTTGAACTTTAGTAAAAGACAATATGCCATTGCATATGAAATATATGCACAATTTCAACCGTCGTACTATTACAAATCTGTTGGTGATTCATGTCTAACTATGTTACAATTCTGTGCTGTTGCTTCTATATTTGTTATTGATTGCAGCAAACAGAATGAAACAAATAAATCAGGAAGTGTTGATATGAGAATAGAAATAGAAACTACAAAGAATATACCAGCTAACACAACTGCTTACTGTATAATTATACATGACCGTATTGTTCATTATAATCCTCTAACCAATGTAGTTCAAATGTTTTAACTGTAGTTCATAGTAAATTTTTATTGTGGGTTTTAGTATAAATAAAAAGATAAAAAAAAAAGTTTATTCTTATTTAACGCCCTGTACACAATAAATTATTTCATAACCTTGTTGATGTTGAACATAAGTTGGGTAAGAAGTCTCTTTCTATAAATTTATTCCCAGTGACCTTCTTCAGTTGTATCACATTTGATATTACCAGGTCTCATTTCTTTCTTGTCTCATTAGCTCATTATCTCTTGTTATTGTTGTTTATATATTTAAAGGCACAATCCAGTGCATTGAAGCTAGCCCGAACACTCACTTGAGATTTAGTGTCTCTTTGGCCATTTAAATTTGTTCCTCTGAGCTTAGCCCTATTTTTAGTATTTTTTTTTTCATCACTTCTCTTTCAGTTCTTCTGAAATTTGGAAGTTCTACACTTCCAAAAACCCAATACTCCCGGAGTATTGAGTGTTTCAATTGGCTAGACCCAACGTGTGGCTTCTTTTCCACTTCTGCCTTAAAAAAAATATATATATATCTCCTTTAACTTTTGATTTTGATCTTGGGTTGTTGTGGTTTTCACTGGTTGTGCTTTTAGATTTTCATTTTAACGTTTTAAGTTCTACACTTCCAAAAACCCAATACTCCCGGAGTATTGAGTGTTTCAATTGGCTAGACCCAACGTGTGGCTTCTTTTCCACTTCTGCCTTAAAAAAAATATATATATCTCCTTTAACTTTTGATTTTGATCTTGGGTTGTTGTGGTTTTCACTGGTTGTGCTTTTAGATTTTCATTTTAACGTTTAGTTTTGTTTTTTCAATTTTTTTTGGACATTACCTTATATCTATATCTTAAATTGACTTGTTTTTGCTATATACTGTGTAGACTGAATAAATTGCTTTGTTTTTGATTGATTAAATAACAATTGAGATTAATAATAAATTAATTAATAATTTAAATAACTAAAGTTAACTATTTCACATATTTTACAAGTCCGGAGTAGCCAATAAGTTGAGTCACTACCTCGAAATAACAGTTTTGAAATTTTAGGTTCCTTAGGGTGTTGTAGCAGTATATGTCATTGGATTTCATAACTGGACCAAAACAATTAAACATTACTGGTATAGGTATCCCTTCAGAATATTAATTTGAGGACAGAGAGTAAGTTAAACTTTACCTACTTTTACTCATTCTCTTGTATATTTCTCAGTTGTGTAATATGTCTGCGTTCAAGGTAGAGCATCTGTTAGCTCCTGAATTAGAGTATGAGTTGAGAGTATGTCATCTAACCAGTCCCTTGTTAAAAAAATGTTTTATGATGTACAGAATGTACCAGGTAAATTTCCTGATTTTAAAGTTGAACATGGTGTTTTGTATAAACATGTCTTAAGTTCCATGGATACCCTTACTGGAATGTCGGATTGGAAGATAGTCGTTCCAACTCCTAATAGAGCAGAGGTTTTGGCCACTTTTCATGACCATCCTACTGCAGCTCATTTTGGTTTCTACAAAACTTTCCGTCGAATATCTGAACTTTATTACTGGCCGAAGATGCGTCAAACTGTACGTAGCTACATCGCTAAATGCAAAATCTGTGCTACATGCAAACCGACAAATCTTCCCCAACCAACTTAAATGGATAGTTATCGATGGATTGATTTTCTATTTCAACTTATATCATTAGACCTCATTGGTCTCTTATCACTTCTGTACCAGTTTGGTTGCTTAAGATCTGTTTATCTATTTTGTTTACCTGAAAAAAATGATTATGATGAATAAATTATGATGTTAAATGAGGATGGTAAAAAAAGAAAAATCAAAGAAGCGGCTCTAATTATGTTAAATGAGGCCAATTGTGTCGCAAATTCTTCGGCAGAATGTAGTAGGATCTGGTTACCAATATTGAAAGAGGAAGTTATTAATAAGAAAATACCAGTATTAGTAAGTCAGTAACATATAGAGGATACATCATTTATGTTTTTTAAATAACGTAACATATAAAATCAGAATTTTGATGTTTGTTGAAGGTAAACTAAATTCACGAACAAATACTTACAATGTCGGGATAGTATTATGAGGTTTTTTCCTGGTTTTCCCTCATAATTTACTATGGAATCACTAACAGGAGAATTTTACTGTCATCATGTCATGTGTTTGTCTTTTTAAAGACGAATTACATGTTATGATTTTTTCTGACGGATATTCTCAAGTTAAAGTTGATTTCATGTAATCGAATGAACTATCTTATAAGTAAAGTCGTCCCAGGAGCGCAACTCAACAATATTGGCAATATCATTTTAAAGTCGTCTACTTTAAAATGCATAATGTATGTCTGAATTGTCAATATAAATGAGTCAGATAAAATTAAAATTATTAGAAGAATTTTTCACTATGTAACAAAAAACAAAATTTGTTTAATTTACTGTTTATATTTTGAGAACGATTTCCGAAGTGGAAATTGAAACGTCAATAAATGTATTTTTATCTTTAATTGTGGCTTATTCCCAGTTTAATAGTAATTAATTTACTGTTCTTGTCGTGAATAAAGAATTGGACCACGTCTATAGTACAGTTTGGGTATTACAGTTAGGATCTCTTTTATCTTTCCTTCTACCAAGTGTATAGATAGTAGAAGTGAGTGTTGTGCATATCCTCTACCATGAGTAGATCTGGACTTGCAATTATCTGTTACCTTTTGTGCATATCCTTTACTATGAGTTGGGATTGCAGTTATCTTACTTACCTTTTTTTTAGCATACCCTATACCATGAGTATAGTGGGCTTGCTAGTATCTAGGCTTGTGCCTTTACCGATTGTGTGTTTTCCTACCTCTGCTAAATCAAGTAGGTGTATTGAATTATCTTTTACCTTGTTGTTGATATCCCGAACCATATATATGTTTAGGTTTGTAGTTTCAACTAGTTCTGAGTAATTAGGCCCTCATTGAACTCTATGGTGACGAATAGAATCGGGTCGCTCTAGTGTCAACGTTGGGTAAAGTTCATAGGACTTTGTTTGAATTTCGTTGTTATGAATGGTTCTTGGAGATATTGTGTTAGGGGTTGTTAATACACATATATAATGTAGTTTTAACGATGGTTGTTTTTACTAATACTTGAGAATGTAGATAAGTAGTGTTAAAAGTTAACTTGATCTGTAATGTTATAGAATTAAACTTAAAATGTATATTTTTTTTATCTTTGGTTTATACTAAATTAACATACATTATCTCATTAAAAAAAAAATGTATGACTTCGTCTCATATTCTTCGTTCCATATTTTTATTTCGTCCTTGATTTTGTTCCAATTCCTGAGCAAATGGTTGACTGGTGACGAAAATGTTCAATTTTAACGTATCAACGTTCATTGTCAGTGTTAGATCGTTCTGCCACAAAAAAAAAAGTTCCTAAAGTTCTTTTTTTTTTTGCTGGAGATGAGGGAGAATGTAGCGTTTACGCTACATCTGATTAACCCCTTTAGAAATTTTTATTACCCGCGTACGATCGATTTTAAATCGACATTCCTTCACCTACGCGCTGTTATCGCTTTGAAAGGAAGATCGATTTTATGCGGAAGCCGAACGATCAGTTTTGGTCAGAACTCGAACGCAGCCACGTCAGCCGGTGAAATTTTTCACCTTCAAAGTGACGGAATTGGAGCAGAAAAATAATTTGGGGAAGAATAAAATAGAAATATTTATAATAATAATTAATTTTCTTTAAAATAAGTAATTTGTATAATAAAATCAATATTCATTTATGAGTTCCACATAAAAGGAAGATTTTTTTGGCGTGCTGCAGTTCCATATTCCGTCACGTGAAAATATTAATTTCACTTCACTTGAGGATATTCTCTTCAGAATATTCCCTCAAGGTCTCAAGTAACTAAATTTCTTGAATAGTTAGCAAACCCGTGGATTTTGCTGTCACCCAGAGACCAGTGACTGGTTGTGGCTTTTGTGACCAGGATTCGTCTTTACAGCCCTAAACTGATGTAGCCGTGCCAAGAGGAGTTTTTCCTATGGACTTATAGTGCTGTAAAGATAAGTCGTTTAACTATTTGACTTTTTGTATTACGTATTACTTTCTATTTACTGTTAACTTCTCATATGCATATGATCAAGTAACTACATTTTGATAAAATATAATTTTGATATTATTGGGAGAGGGAAAATATATTACCTTTTTTTATTAGTTTTTTTTTAAATAGGATTTTAAGAGTACTGACCAAACTCACTTTTGCTATAATATTTTTTTTTATACAATACATTAGATATGATACAATTTAATATTGGGAAAGGGAAATAAATTTAATGTTTTTTTTTTTAAATATGATATAATGAGTATGGAACAACTCACTTTTTGGATGTAATATATATTTAATATAATTGTAATAGAGATTTATCAAGTTTGATATCTTTACAATATTGTTATTTGTATCTCATTTTAGTCGAACTATTTAAGTTAAATTACTATCTTTTGTGTGTTAAGACTTTGGCTACAATACGGACTATTCTAGGTTACTAATATTTTAAACTTTATTTGGCCAGTGGTAGTGATTATTCTCTTGTTGAGGGGCTATTTGGTCCTATTATATCTTTACACACCCACTACCACTGGGTGATACTGGGATCGAGACCTGATCAAGACCTGTTCGAGACCTGATCGAGTCCTGATCAGAACCCGATCGAGACCTGATCAAGACCTGTTCGAGACCTGATCGAGACCTGATCGAGGCCTGTTCGTGACCTGATCAGAACCTGTTCGAGACCTGATCAAGACCTGTTCGAGACCTGATCAAGACCTGATCTAGTGCCGTTTCTATGCCGCCATCGTTGTTTTTTGTGTCTACATATTCGTCTGCCCCTCCCCTTTTCATCGATATCTTACACATTGTTATACGTTGAGCCGTTTAGCCGGTAACAGCTTAGTGCCGTTTTGGCAATACCGCTATCTTTTGTTTTTCTTTCTATGTGTTCCCCGTCCCCTTCTTGGTAGTTTGGCGCCTCATACGTTGCAATCGGACCAATAGACCCGGAGATACGTTATAGTGCCGTTTTGACTATGGCGCCATCTTTGTTTTTTAATTCCACGTGTTCCCCGTCCCCTTCCTGTTCGTTTGACACCTCATATGAAAAACGTCAAAAATGAGCAGAATGAACCTTAGCTATTTCCCCATGTTAATTTCCATAAGAGTTGCGCTCGTTTCGGTGCTGCCCCTTTACTTATAAAGCTAGCTATAGATGCTGCTAAAATTAGTGACCAGGAAACACAAAGCGAAGAGGACCCATTTTTAGATTCTGGATCAGACTACACCCCAGAATATGATTTCCCCTCAGACGAAGAAAGTTCTAAAATTTTAAATAGAAAGAGAAAACGATCCGTTGTTAAGAAAGGAAAACAAGGTAATAAAATATTAAATCAAAATGCACGTACGGTTTTTAAAAACCAAAAGCAAGATGTAATACGACCTGGTCGTATTACTATGGTATTTTAGTAAATATGTAGATAATATGGTCGCTTTAGAAAACCAGAAAGTACACAGTATAAAATGATTGAATGATTGTCATTGTCAATGATTTAAAACAAAACATTGCTTTTCATCCCTAGAAAATATAACGTAATAAATAATCAAAATATTCTTTTTATTTACGAAAATATAAAAATAATCTAATTTTTGTCTCATGTGTTTTTACACAATTCAATATTTTCTTTAGAAGTCACAATGTTCTATATTTTGGTAAGTAAAAACTTTTGTATTTTTAGAACAAAAGAAAAAGCAAACACAAAATTTTATTGACGTAAACGACCCTATTCATATGATTGAAAATGAACCAAAAAATAATAAAATCGAAGTAGTAGAAGAACAAACACAATATGTTATTGACCTAAATGATCCTATTCATATGATTGAAAATGAACCAAAAAATAATATAACCGAAGAGGTAGAAGAACAACAGATTACTGGCAAGACTTAAGCAAATTGTATGGTACCTACTTGATAATAAAAATAAGCGAAGTTTGACATTATTTTGGTCAGAAAACTTGTTTTTCTGCTAGATAAATGTTTATTTTTTAGGCATTATGGGAGAAGAAAATGTAAACATTCCTAAGGTTAATGTCAACCAACGGCTAATAAGTGATAAAAAATCAAGGAAGCATAAAGCTCACCCACAAAATTGGAAAAGAAACATAAATATGTTAAAGAGAGAAAAAGGAGAAGCATATACTGACTATAAAAATAGACACGTCCCAAAAAAATCGTCTGCAGTTGGAATACCACTGTGCACAGCAAAATGCAGACTAAAATGCAATATCAGCTTTGACGATACGGATCGAAATACTGTATTTAATAAATACTATTCACTGCCTATCATTGATGAAAAAAACGTCTACCTCTTTGGTTGCCTTAAACCATTTGATGTTAAACAACTAAGTTGTACAAATGCTGTTCGCCAAAAATCGTTCAAATATTTTGTAACTTTAGATGGACAGTCAAAACAAGTGTGCAAAAGTGCATTTTTAAAATTATTTAATGTCGGAAAAGAGAAAATTGAGTGAATTCGTAATCAAATTTCTCAGGGACAAACTATCCCAAGTAAAGATCAGAGGGGTCGCCATATGACCCGCAAAAATCAAACACCCAACGAGCAGTTTGACATAATTCGTCAACATATTAAATCGTTTCCTGCAGAAATGTCACATTATTCGAGAAATAAAAATGAACATCGTCTGTACTTATCGCCTATGCTGTCAGTAAACAAAATGTATGAACTATATAAGAACCAGTGTTCTGAACAAAATCTGCAATTTGTCAAAAACAGTCGATACAGACAAATTTTTGTTTCTGAATTTATCTTTGGTTTTGGATCTCCAAAATCAGATACCTGCAAGGTTTGTGACTCTAAAGAAAATAATGACGAACACGTTAGGCGCTACAAAACAGCATTTGAAGAACAGAAAAAAGACAGAAATTTGGCAAATGAGGGTACCATTTTGTACATAAATTTTGATATGCAAAAAACATTGCCTTTACCAAAGCTGTCTACTAGTGTTGCCTTTTATCTTAGACAAGTGTGGCTATATAATGTGGGTATTCATTGTGTAAGTAAAGGTGATAGTTTTGGTAATGGGTTTTTTTACCTCTGGGCTGAGGACAAAGGTGGTAAATCCAGAAGAAGCGGGAAGTAGTATTTTATCGTTCTTTCAAAACATTAATATTGAAAATAATCATTTAGTAGCCTGGAGCGATTCTGCAGGTGGACAAAATAAGAACTTTTTTATAGTTTGTTTATGGCATTACCTAGTTCGCCAAGGGACTTTTAAAATTATTGACCATAAGTTCCCTGAGGTTGGCCACAGTTTTATGGATATTGACAGAGACTTTAAGGCTGTCGAGAAAGTTATCCAAAAAGCTTAAAATATTTATACGGTAGACCAGTACATGATGTTAATGAGGGAAGCTAGAAAAAGGAATCCATTTGGATTAACTAGAATGGAAGATAAATTTATTGATTTAAAAGAATTGCCACGAAAGTTAAGTTTGTTTGACAGAAAGAAAACTAACAAGGGGGAAAAGATACTTTACCGCAATGTACGATGGATAAGAGTTGATGAATTTGGTATAACAAAATATAGATATTCACTAGATCAGCACGAATAGTGGAAAGAAGTAGATATTATTAAACACAAACCAACCCGCGCAACAGAAATACACGAAGATCTGTTAGTTCCATCAAATAAATCAAGGTCTATAGCAACCAAAAAATTTGATAACATTCAAGAGCAGCTCCCATTTGTTCCGGAGAATTTACGGGGATTTTATATAAATTTAAGTCGATCTGAAAGTGATTAGTATTAAGTATACTTACCTACTTTTATATTTATAAATTACCACATTTTTGTATTTCTTTTTATCAATAAATATAAGTTAATTCTTTCTTTATTGGTCATTATTTCGAATAATAAAATAAATGACTGTGCATAAAGGTGCTAACTCAATTTTTTTGTAAAAAAAATTAAAAAACACATATAACATAAAAAAAATTTTGTACAATCTAATCGTCCTTTCAAAATTACTTTTATTGTCTGTATATTCGTGCAATTTGATTTTAATTTTATGTTAAACAAAAAAAGCTCCGACAATATAACTGTAAACCTTAATATCTCAAAAGTGTTAAAAAGTGACTTGACACCTTCATGCAGTTATAGCTTCAATTGTGTTTAGATTTTTTAAATAAATAGTTTGTTTAAAATATTTGTTTTTTATTTACTTTCTGGTTATTGCATGATCAACATGTCGTACACTTTTGTGTACGACATGTTGATCATGTACGACATGTCGTACACTTTTGTGTGTGGAAGAGAGTCAGTGTTATCAACCAAAATATATCCTCCAATTATTTTAAATGAAAATGAACAGTATGTACTAGGTTTAATAGATTTTATGTCATACAATACAATTCCAAATGTAGACCAAACAAACAACAAGTTTCATATAGATGGTTATGATATCACAATTCCCGAAGGTTCGTATGAGGTGGAAGATCTTTCAAATTATTTGACTAAAAAAATAACCGGGTTAGAATTAAAATTAGATCAAACACCAGAAAAAGATGAGACAGACATTGATAAAAATGCAAAAGGAAAGAAGCAAAATTTAGTTACTCAAGGAAGAAACGCAAAAGCTAGAAAACAGCATAATATGGATCAACCTACAAGTCTAATAATGAGAATTAATAACAATACACTCAAATGTGAAATAAAAAGCAACAAAGTAATCCATTTTGAAAAACCAAATACCATTGCTCCCTTATTGGGATTTACATCAAAACGACTCTCACCTTTGAAGACTCACGTAGCTGAGAATCCTGTGCATATCACAAAAGTTAATTCAATTTGTGTGGAATGTAATATAATCACTAACTCATACATTAATGAAAATCAAGGTCATATTATCCACATGTTTTATCCAAATGTTTTACCAGGATACAAAATTGTTGAATTTCCAAAAAAAGTAATTTATTTACCTGTCACCAATAGATACATTGATGAAATTTTTATTAAAATAGTCGATCAGGACGGTAATCTTGTCAATTTCACACGAGAAGTTATTACGTTAAGACTACATTTAAAAAAAGTATAAACAATGGTTGTTATATACAGTTGTAACAAATTTAATCCAAGTTTGGACAGTGTGTATAATATTAAAAGTTTTGATAAAAACATTAGTGATAAGCAGATGCTCAAGCCGTTAACAACAGAAAACAAAATATTTTAACCTGACTAGGATTTAAAATAAAATATAACGACAGTGACAGGGAAAAAGAAAAGAAATACTTGGTGTAGAATAAAGTTTTATATTAATACTAGAATACTTGGCATTTTCTTGAGGTGTACTTGTAAGAAGAATGAATATGAGTTTTAACATTTTAAATGTTGCAGATCGTGTGTTGGTTGACAATTCAGTTGTTAGTCGAGAAATGCACAGTCATTTACCCTATGCTAATGCAACTTTTAATCACTGTGATGAAATACGATTACCAATTCAAACTCAAGATATATACACGCTACTGTCGCCGAGCGCCGCAATCTCGCGCATCGACGTGCATCGTCCCTCCTTCTGGAAGTTTTAATAAATTCTATTGGTTAAAAATCGTAAAAGTTAAATATACTTTAAATATGGGACATTTTCGATTTACAGTCAGTGGTGGTTTTACTCTTACGGAGTAGCCGCAGGGCTCCTCGTTGGAGGACTCTGCAAAAAGTTTAAAAAGACTCTGAAGCTGAGTTTTTTTCTACTCAGAAATGGTTGTTTTTATTCCCTACAATAAATAACCCTTATGCATTTGTCTTTTTCAAGACAATGCCTCTACAAAACGTCCAGCGGATAAGTTTAATTTTATAAATACTTATCCCGCTCCGACGATACTACCTTCTAAGAGTTATTTGTATATTGAAGGACGTTTAACAAATGATGGGAAAGAAAGCAATACTTTACACTTTGTTAATAATGGTCTGATGCATTTATTTGATGAAATACGCTATGAAATTGGAGGCTGTGTAATAGATAGAGTGAGAAATGTAGGTATAACAACGACAATAAAAAACTATGCTTCGTTCACACAAACTGAATCTAATCGATACAACTGTATAGGTTGGAGTATTACTGACACACCAACTGTTGCTGATAAATCTGGAAATTTTAATGTTTGCTTTCCACTTAAACTTGTACTTGGGTTTTTTGAAGATTTCACCAAAATTCTAATTAACATACGCCAAGAACTCGTATTGATAAGAAGTTCAACAGATTTAAATGCAGTAATATCTACAGTAGAAACTGAAAAACCAAAAGTGGAAATATTTAAATTAATGTGGAAAATGTCTCATATTCAAGTGTCTGATTCAGAAATATTACGTTTATATAAATTTATTGAAAATGGATCCAATTTAGAGCTTGCATATAGAAGCTGGGAATACCATGAAATTCCTCTACTGCCTCAGACAATGAAATTTAACTGGAATGTAAAAACTACCAGCCTATTAGAGAGACCACGATTTGTTTTGTTTGCAGTACAAACTGCTAAAAAGAATGCAATAAAAGAAGACACCAGCTATTTTGATAACTGTAATATTATAAACTTAAAACTATTTCTAAATTCTGAAATGTACCCGTATGACAATTTAAACTTGAACTTTAGTAAAAGACAATGTGCCATTGCATATTAAATGTATGCACAATTTCAACCGTCGTACTATTACAAATCTGTTGGTGATCCATGCCTAACTATGTTACAATTCTGTGCTGTTGCTTCTGATTGCAGCTGACAAAATGAATCAATTAAATCAGGAAGTGTTGATATGAGAATAGAAATAGAAACTACAAAGAATATACCAGCTAACACAACTGCTTATTGTATAATTATACATGACCGTATTGTTAATTATAATCCTTTAACCAATGTAGTTCAAATGTTTTAACTGTAGTTCGTAGTAAATCTGTATTGTGGGTTTTAGTATAAATAAAAAGATAAAAAAAGTTTATTCTGTTCGAGACCTGATTAGAACCTGTTCGAGACCTGATCAAGACCTCATCAAGATCTGTTCGAGACCTGATCAAGACCTGTTCGAGACCTGATCAGAACCTGATCGAGACCTGATCAGAACCTGTTCGAGACCTGATCAAGACCTGTTCGAGACCTGATCAGAACCTGTTCGAGACCTGGTCTAAAGCTGATTGATTATATACCTACATTTTACGATGAATAAAGATTTGAAAAGACAACTTATAACTAAACGCAGAAACATCCAAAGTAAATTAAGACTATTAAAACAAGGACAAATAATCCAAGAAGATTTATTTACTCCAATTACAAAACACTTGAAAAATATAGAGAGTAAGTTAAATAGTTTGTAATGTGAGCGTAGCAAGTGAGTGAGAAGTTGGAATAAAGGAAGTAGCATAGAAAAAGATAATAATTATTCGAGATAATTATTATATATTCCAAATCAAATAAGGGATAATTATTACAGTAAAATTTGCATTTTAAATCACACAAAGAAATTGACCTAGTTATTGCATTGTTTGATAATTGTTTAAACGTATAAAAAGCACGAAACTATTGTTGTAAAAAAATAACAACACCCGTGACCCAAATAGGAGCAATAACGCCAAAACTACAATTCAGCAACCTTGGACTACAACCGGTCAATGAGGACACCATTTGATAAAAACCGAACTAAGGACGCCAGTGAGTTATTAGTGATACGGCGGTAGCCGTGAAGGCATCAATTGCCTGCTCCGGGTACTTTCGACGCGGTAGCGTCGGGTACGAAGTAGTTAGTAATCAGTAGTCAGTAATGGGCAGTCAGTAATTGCTGAGCTCCGGCTCGGACGCGATAGCGTCCTGTACGCGTCCAGTACGGGCAGTCGGTAATTTGAAACGCTCAATACTCCGGGAGTATTGGGTTTTTGGAAGTGTAGAACTTCATAATTCCAGAAGAACTGGAAGAGAGGTGATGAAAATACTAAAGATATGGCTAAGCTCAGAGGAACAAATTTAAATGGCCAAAGAGACACTAAATCTCAAGTGAGTGTTCGGGCTAGCTTCAATGCACTGGATTGTGGCTTTAAAGATATAAACAACAATAACAAGAGATAATGAGCTAATGAGACAAGAAAGAAATGAGACCTGGTAATATCAAACGTGATACAACTGAAGAAGGTCACTGGGAATAAATTTATAGAAAGAGAACAATAAGAAGAGAAAAGAAGGGCGCCAACTCAACGATAGTTGAGATTTTGAAGTAACAAATGAATCTGGAGATAATACTCTGAAATACAAAAATACTAAATAATAATCTTGTTTTGCTATGTTATATACTGGTTAGTAGAACTGAAATAAAACTCAAAATAGTAACAATAAATATATTTATAAAAAAGGTATATAGGTATATGTGTATAAACAATTTACATATAATGCAAAGCCAAATAACAGTGGTAGTGGATGGTGTACACATACAGTGGGACCTAATAGCCCCTCAACAAACGAATAATCACTACCACTGGCCAAATAAAGTATAAAATGTCAGTAAACAACAAGAATAGTCCGTATTGTAGCCTAAGTCTTAACACAAAAAGGTAGTAATTTAACTTAAATAGTTCTACTAATATGAGATACTAATGACAATATTGTAAAGATATCAAACTTGATAAGTCTATTACAATTATTATATTACATCCAAAAAATGAGTCTTTAATACTCTTTATATAATGTTTAAAAAAAACCACATGAAATTTATTTCCCTTCCCAAAATCAAAATTGTATTATATCAAAAATGTATTCTATTAAAAAAACTATATATGTATTAAATCAACAAGTGAGTTCGGTCAGACTCTTGAAATCCTAACTAAAACCTAATAACACATGAAGTGTCCTTTTCCCTCCCCAAATATTTTATAATTAAATTATCAAAAAAAAATGTTCACCTTGTCATATGCATATGAAGAGGGTATACTACTAAATAGGAAGTAACAAAAGTTAAACAATTAAATAGATAGTAACAAAAAAAAAAATTACACAGTCAAACAACTTATCCTTACAGCCCCATAAGTCCATAGGAAAATTCCTCTTGGCACAGTTACATCAGTTTGTGGCTGTAAGGACAAACCCAGGGGAGTCTAATTTAGTCAAACCAGGCACTGGTCTATCTGGAGTGACGGCAAAATCCAGGAGAGTTGCTAACTGTTTAAGGATTTAGTTACTAGTCCTTGAGGGAATATTCTGAAGAGAATATCCTCAAGTGAAGTGACGGAATCTAAAATTATTATTTAATTTAATAAATACAATTCAATAGGTGTAGCAGCATGGATTGACTGCACCAAAACAAAAACATCAAAATATCAGGTATTAGGTTAAGTCAACATCATGTCAAATTTATGAAGTTACTTTCGTAGGCATGGCAAGCTTGCGCCATGAAAAGAACATGCGCAGAATATAGAAGGCTGTCCACATTTGTAGAACCTTTTATATTCCACCAAAAAAAGTTAGGTAAAAAAAAACCAAAAAAACTTAATGGTAACGACATGGAATAAAACAGAATTTAAGTTTAACTATATATAAAAAAAATGACCTTCTGTTCTTTGCAAGTAAATCAAGGAAATTTTATATTTAAATTATTTCGGAACTCAAAAATAAATCTCTAAAGAAATACTAAATACAATGATAAATTTGATTATATGATAAGGAGATAATACGTATGAAATGATTTACTTACATGGAGCTGCAGCACGCCAAAAAAAATCTTCCTTTTATGTGGAACTCTTATAAATGAATATTGATTTTATTATACAAATTACTTATTTTAAAAAAATTAATTATTATTATAAATATTTTTATTTTATTCTTCCCCAAATTATCTTCCTTGCTCCAATTCCGTCACTTTGAAGGTGAAAAATTTCACCGGTTTGACGTGGCTGCGTATGAGTTCTGACCAAAACTGATCGTTCCGCTTCCGCATAAAATCGATCTTCCTTTCAAGGCGATAACAGCGCGTGTCGGGAAAAATGTCGATTTAAAATCGATCGTAGGCGGGTAATAAAAATTTCTTGAGGGGTTTAAATTGGACTAGTCAGTAGCGTAAACGCTACAAATTCTCCGGGGGACGCTTATCATCCGGCCTAGTATCGCGTGTAGTCCGGTTATTGTGGCAGCTCGTAAGTTCGTAACTCAGGAGGAGACCCTCAACTGACCGAGTTCCAGAAGACTGAACGTGTCGTGGTTGAAAGCCCTAATACGCACATAAGGTAACAGATTTCTTTATACTAACCTGTGTAATTATATTAGTTGTACTGTCAAACTCATCACTCTTCACTCTCTCGCTCTGCTCGTTACAGGACCCTATACATAGAAGTCCTTAATACCCTTAACCCCTATCCCGCTTCCTTACCTTCACGTAAATCTAACCCAATGTATTATTACACTGGTGACAGCGGTCCCGGTTTGGGGGAATTTCGGAAAATAGGGATAATTAAGTCACTTCTTCAGTATCCTTGTAAACTTTTGCAAGTTTTATAGTTATAAGAAGCCTTCATCGTTAAAATTTCATTTCACCATCGACATTCGAATATTCTTTCTCCTAAGACGACAACAGATTAAAGAAACAGTGAGGTATCCAGTAAATATTGTGTGGAGTGCAGGACTCCCTTTTCTGGAAGAAAATCCTTTTTCTCTCTTTTCTTTTTCTCAACATTGACGTTTTAGAAGTACAGACTCCCGTGAGGTTTTGAAAAATTTAGGGTATAAGCAAATTAGTTGGCCTAGATAATTTTCCAACAGATCCATTTAGTACAAAAAAAAGTATATAAACTTGTTAGGGGTTTTACACAAATTATTCGTATATAGTAGATTTTTTTTCTTTCTTGTATCACTAGAAAATTTCCGCATATCAATTCCTTCCTGAGACCTAGAATCCTAAATTAACGTAGGTGAATTGCTTTTATGATATATGTGAAGAGATGACATGTACAATTTTTTTCAAAAATACATACTAACACATTATATGATGTTCTCAATATAATTGTTTTTTTTTAACTTCGTAAATTGCCATAATATTGCACTAAAAATATAAACTATACTGTCTAACAGAATATAAGATTTGAATTTAATTATTTGAAGAAATAATTATTACATTGTTACTTAGTAGTTAAAAGTACAGAATTTAAGTGAGTAGGTCAAGATCAAGTTCATTTGAGTGTACAATTTCATTACTTTAAAAAAAAAGTGCAGAATATTATTTCTTGGATTATTACGTTACTAACTGTTTACATAATATCAAATTCTTTTGTTTAATGTAACAAGTGAAAGTGAAATATGATTTGCGTTTGAAAAATATTTCTATTTATATAAACACGCTTGGTCAAGTAATATACATTGAGAAATTAGATACGACTTTGGTTAACTAATTAATTAGAGTAAATTGGGATATTTGGATTTATAAATAACGTTTGATTTGTAAAAAGGAAAAGAATTTAATAGAGCTTAATTTTTCAAAAAAAAAAAAGAAAATAAATACTAACACCTTAGTTGATATCTGAGTATTGATTGATTTATCGATTATTATTTGATTTGATTATTTAATATTTTATACAGATTTGTTTTATACAGATTTGTTTTATAACTTCGGCAGCGTATATTTCTAAGTTCTTTTATTTCAACAAAAATTTAATTCTTTATACAATTGTTGGTTAACTTCATAAATTGGCACATCATACGGAGATAAACATATAAACAAAAAGGGAAAAGAATTTAATGGAGCTTTGGAAGATAATTGACCGTGGCGTCAGAAAATCTTTTTCACTATTTTGGAATGATTTCCACGAACATATGAGTTCGGAAATGGATGCATCGCAAGGAAAATGCATAGAAGCACGTAAAGTGGTTCTTTGGGCTGTGGCCCATATTTAAGGAAAATTTAAATGGGATGTGGCGTCAGAAAATCTTTTTCACTATTTTGGAATGATTTCCACGAACATATGAGTTCGGGAATGGATTCATTATGGAAGAGTCAAGATTTAGTAGACGTAGAGCTTGCACCGCATGGAAAATGCATAGAAGCACGTAATGTGGTTCTTTGGGCTGTGGCCCATATTTAAAGAAAATTTAAATGGGATGTGGCGTCAGAAAATCTTTTTCACTATTTTGGAATGATTTCCACGAACATATGAGTTCGGGAATGGATCCATTATGGAACAGTCAAGATTTAGTAGACGTGGAGCTTGCATCGCAAGGAAAATGCATAGAAGCACGTAAAGTGGTTCTTTGGGCTGTGGCCCATATTTAAAGAAAATTTGAGTCGAATCGTTGTCAACGTCCTATAGTGATTTTGACAAACGTAACTTGCGAGACACTAGGAGGCTTGCTGTAGTTTATGTACCAGGGAAAAGTGCAAATTGGACAGGAAGACCTTAGGGCCTTCACTGAAGCGGCCGAATCGTTGCAAAGGCAAGGACTCGCTGGAGACGGAAAAAAGTATAATAGTTACTATCATTTAAAGTAACTTTGCTACAGTTTATGTACCAGGGAAAAGTGCAAATTTGACAGGAAGACCTAAGGGCCTTCACTGAAGCACTGAATCGTTGCAAAGGCAAGGAGTCGCTGGAGACGGAAAAGTTATAGTAGTTACTATCGTTTAAAGTAACATTAAAAAAAACTTTGGACGAAGAAGGTACTCTGAATGTAGAAGAGTTTAAGCCAGTTTCTTTGCTTGAGACAAAGAAGCAGAACCATAAAGAAGAAAGAATAATCAGAGGACACAGGTGGGATGCCACAGAAATAGAGGCGAATCTCACATAGCATGCGAAGATGAATACAGTGCCAGAGGTATATTTTTTTACAGGAATGTGGGCAAGCTGTATATGGTTCGACCTTAAGGGGTGAAACTTACGTCAAGTAGGAGGCTGCTAAGGGGATAATCTAGGGTGGTACTGGAATCCCAACCCGCTAAGAGTCCCGCGGCTCCAGCACGACAATACAGTATCTACAGGATGTAATAAAAATGCGAAACGAATCTGGAATTATGAAGAAGTATTGAGAAATATGTGAATAAGTAAAAGAAGAGTTATAATTAATACCTTCCACATGTTACAGGAAGGATATGGAAGAATAAATAGGATATATGTATAGTATAGAAATATAAGAAAATATTATTTCTAGAACGAATTATGAAGAAGTATTGAGAAATATGTGAAATGTGAAGAGATGCGACGACTGCCAGGGGCACAAGCACTCAATCGGAAACCCATGGACACGGACATGGATGAAAAATGAAAATAGTGTATAGAAAAACACAGGAGAATATAAATATATAAAATTTGAATCTGAGAGAATTCAAAGAAGGAGACAAGGTATATCTGAGAGACTTAAGTAGCACGACAAGTCTTTCAAATAAGTTACAGAAAAAAAATGGTACTAGCCATACCATTTCAAATTATAGAAAAAGTTGGACCAGTGACGTATGCAGTAAGTACAAAAAGGGAAAAAATAGACAGGTAGTGCACGTCAACAGGTTAAAGAAATATTACGAGAATGAAAAAATGGAATACTCCACAGAGGAAGAAGAAGAAATAGGAGAACCAGAACAAGAAGAGACGGAAGAAGAAAGAGTTGACCCGTCTAAGGTGGCAACACTGCCATTATGGGAACCAGGAACCCCAATTAGCAAACCGCAGAGAAGAAAAAAAGGAAGTCAGGAAGACACCAGCCAACCAAAAAGATCAGAACGAATAAAGAATAGACTAGGCAAGATGCCCGAAAGAAAATGTTGCGGCATATTCCACAAAACGAAACAGAAAGGATGGAATACATACAACAGAATAATAAACAAGAATGAGACAGCAATAATAACACAGAGCGATGAGGACACAGACATGTTTTTCGACGCAATAGATGAATAGAAAAAAATATCAAAACAACTATAAGAAAAGTTGAAAGCTTGGTATTACAAGAGACGGCCGCTCGAATAATACTAAAATTTTAACAAGGAACGAAGGACAAAACACAGGTAATATAAGCATTCATAGTTAAATATTAGCACAGTTTAATGAAAACAAATTTTTTTGAAAACATAATAGTACATCATAACTAAAAGCAAGTTTTAAGAAATAGAAATAAGTAAATTAATTTAAAGTTAATAGGGGTCTAAGCTGCTGTTGATTAGTAAGAACTGGATCGGTAAGATACCCTACGCCAATCCTTTATTGCTATGTCAAAACTGATTGACAGACTTGAATTCCTATCAACTAAGAAAGTAGTACAAAAAGTGAGTCAGAGCACTGGTAAATAAACAACTAATAAAGGTCAAGTGTACAAAACGTTTTTTAATTAAATAAAAACAAAATATTGTAGTTTATAACAGACACCAAGAGTTCATAACATCAGTCAATATCAAATTTCATTAACAATGTGAGGATATAAAAATTCAGCTCTCAGCAAAATATTATTAACTAGCCTTGAAACATAAATATCATAACACTGAAAACGTGTTTGATGAGAAAGATAAATTCTATCTTTGAATTATTTTGAAATTTTGAGAAAGAGTTAAGGAATAATTTTGAATTTTAAGAAATACGCTTGAAAATAGTTTAACTAAAAACATTCTTCAAATAAGGAAAATTCGTTACACATACGTAACTATAAACAATAAGTGATGACAAGTTGAGAATTAAAAATATATGACTCTAATATACAGGGTGTATATATAACAGAAAGATGATATATTATATTGTAAATATTTAAAAAGTACAAGTCTCAATTATTAACATATTAATATTGGTTTAGATATCAATTTATTTATCAATTTATAGTCATTAGGCACAATAATATGCAATACAATGTAGGTTAGTTTATAAGTCAGATGTAGGTAAAGCTATCACTAAAATTGTCTGCAATAAGCAGCTATACATGTATTTATAGGTTAAGGTGCATTTGAATTACGCGTAAAAAGTACTAATGCGAACTAAAGTCGGCTTACGGGAGTGCGATCGTTCGGGAAGTAATAACAGTGCGATTTGTGACACTGGAGAGACTCATCACGATGGAGAGACTCATGTTTCACTGTTTGATGTACAGCCACACGTCCATAGTCGATGGAGGACTAGACAGCTACATCAAGAACCCTCCCGGTACTGCAATTTTACCTCGACGATGGTGGGAGGGCCGAGTAACCGGTCGTGGTCCCTGAGAATGTGAGGGGAGCACGACCAGTGAAACCAAGAACAGTACCAAGCGTCCAGCGCCTGTGCACCGGGTGAGCGCCGGACACCGCCGCTGGACGCTAATAGGGGCCGCAATAGACCCAATTGCGACGCCTTCCATCCCTTACATCTGGCTGTGCCGCATCCCGACGAACTTGAAGGACTTAGCGCTTTCACTGCTACCCCCTTAGTTTGTAGCACCATCCCAGTCAAAACATGGTCTACGACCACATCTTCGACGGCCGTTTTTTCTTCCACAAATACTTCGAGTACAGCCAGTATGATCCCCTCCTTCCCCGACCAACATCCTCAGGAGAAAACCTAGGCCAAAATCCGACGGAGTAAACCAGCGGGAAAAAATCCGTAATCCAAGGTGTTAGAAACCGTGCTGAAGGATGAATGACCACACGACACGGGGTCACAAACGGTTCCCTCGGGGAGTATGGCGAAACCCCGTTGTAAGCAGCCTTACCACCACATGCGGGGCTCTGTGATGGAGGACCTTTTTATTCCCTAGCTACTCGTGGGATTTAAATGCTTAATAAATTCTCTAAAGAAACCGCGGGCGACCTGGGCGGCAATCCAGGAAGAAAACTAGACACAGCCAGGATGAGAACAAATTCTCTTCCTGACGACCATAATCTAAAGAGAAAAGCCTCGTACGTTAAGTCGATCTCCGAAGTATACAAAAAGAGACCGTGCAGTCAAGCAATGGAGATACTCGACTACATAGATGATATGACAAAACAAATAGAGCGGCTTACTTCCTTAACACAGGAGTACCCAAATACGGCAAGACCTTTAAAGGAACTTCATAGGCAGCTCCACAAGCGGCATGCACCCCATCGTATGGAGCACATCCGCGAATGGTTGCATAGTCATGCTATTGAGCCTATCGAAAAACTAACTGTGGACTCAGACGTCCAATGTGACCTTCCGTGTGCCGAAGGCCCTATTGTGCCGAGACCCACCATGACGGATTGCGGCACGCAGACCGATGCCTGTCACGGACCTCCCGCGAGGACCAAGGTGAGCCTAGAAGGCGTCAACACCTTTGCAGACTTCCAGAGGCACGCTCGCTTTGAGTGGCCTGAGAGGTTATATCAAAAAACGACCATGGAGGTCTCAAACCCGTTGGACTCTAAGTGCCGCGTAAAGGTGGTAGCTCTGGAGCCCAACGACAGAAATATGAACTTTAGTATTCAAAGACTTTATAGAGACCGATACCCCGATCTATCGTCACTTAAAGGGGACTTCGAGGTAATGGAAAATTCAATCACCATCCGGGAAGGTGACGGAAAAAAAAAACAAAATCCCACAAAGTGATTAAGGTCACAGCCGGTACACCGGAAGAGCTCTGGCACGCACTCGAGCGCGTCAAGGAGGAAACGCAAGAAAATGACACTGTGGCCCTGCACCATGTCAGCTACATGCCGGTGGCTAATATGAGGAAGATGGCGGAAGTTATCTTCCGGAAAACTACCCGTGTCTCCGTCTCGATATACACTACAGCCACCAAACGGGAAAGGCCGACGTATGGATTTATTGTGTCTAAGAAGGACACGACCTACTCCCAGCTGCTGACTGGAGTAGAGGAAGCCGTATCAAACTGCGAGGCAAAGGAGGCTGTTCTTAGCCTTAGAAGCACCCGTGATGGTAACCTACTCATTACAATCGACAAGGATCAGGACGCAGCCTCGATGATCAAAAAGGCTATTATTAAGGATAGCGGTGTATCGGCCAAATTGATAGGCCAGGAGAGGCAGGCAGTCATCCACGTTAGAGGGATGACCTCGAACACGAATAAAGAACACCTCAAAGTGGCTCTTACAAGGGAGCTGGGTAAATGGGAACCTAGCTACTCCATCAAACAGCTGCGTCCCATGCGGAATAACACCTTGGCAGCGACGGTCGTCCTTTCCGCGGAAGCGGCAAGGCGAATCATTGATAGGGGAAACCTGAAGGTCGGCCTAGTGAGATGCGAGGTGGAAAGGAGGTATAGCATCAGGAGGTGCCAGAGATGCTGGTCATATACACATGATGTGAGCAAGTGCGACGGTCCTGACCGTACGGGATCCTGCCCGAAGTGTGGAAAGAAGGGTCACACCTTCGAATCTTGCAATGAGGCAGATTGGTGCGCAATCTGCGAAGATCCGCACCGTATTGGCAGTGGCAAATGTAAGGAGTTCAGGTCGGCTCTCCAGAGAGCTCGATTGGCGGACCAAACAAAGTCGCTGGAGACTCCCCCCCCACAGGCATACCAGCCACCTACTCCTACAATAGATATCCCTTCCGCTACCCCCACCCCGACTGAAATGGACATGGGCTCAGAGAAAACTGACAAGTTAAAGGTTGAGGTCCCAGGGCCGTCATATGAAGAGGTCGAGAAAGCCGACGACGAGGTCTTTCATGGAGCTATCCACTCCACCCTTATGGAACAGTTTGGCTCCATGTGCGACAGCGTGGCGGCCAAACACTTGCAGCAGGCCGAACGGCTCAGTCGTTCATCTCTCCCTCCCCAGAATGAGGAATCTGATGTAACCACTACACCCTCCTTCCCGTGGGATGTAGAGAAAAACACCCTAGATAGTAGTCTAGAAAAGCTAAAGTCTCTCACCACCGACTAAGATGGCTTCGACCGCGACCGGTGCGAAGACTCTCAAAATATTACAAGTTAACATCGGAAGAGCCAAGGTGGGACACGATCTAATTCACGCCAAAGCCCTGGAAATAAAAGCAGATCTCATTATAGTTCCTGAACCTAATAAAAATATTTCTAAAAAGTTTGGCTGGGTCGCCGACAAGAGGGCTGACGTCGCCATCCTCTTGGTGAACAAGAACCTATCCATAAGCAAAATCACCAAGAAAGAAAGCTTCATTAAGATAAAACTCAATGATGTAGCTATTGTAGCGTGCTATATATCACCAAACATCAACATGACACAATATGAAGAGAAGGTCGAAAAAATCATAGAGGCGGCACTAACAGAGAAGAATTATATAATTGCTGGCGACATAAACGCCAAATCGATATGGTGGGGGTCCCCAAGAAATGACGTCAAAGGTAATATATGGAACGAATGGATTGCGTCTACTGATATGGTAGTGATGAATAATGGGAAACACACGTTCGAAAGAGGTGAATCGCGGAGCCACATAGATGTTACCCTGGCATCCAAAAACTATGCCAACAAGATAATGAATTGGGACGTTCTAGATGATAACATCTTTACGTTCCATAAGTACATCGTCTTCGAGATTGGCACAAAGGTAACAAAAAAGAATGGCAGAAAGGTACTTGACTTCAACAAAGCAAGATTTGTGGAGACGATTAGCAATCTACAGGAACAAACTACTGACTTTTCCACCTTCAGGAATTCCATTACTAGGGCATACAAATTAAGCAGCAGGAGCAAAACCGCCTCATACACCGTACCCTACTGGTGGAATGACGAAATTCAGTCAAAACGGACAGAATGCCTTAAATCCAGGCGAATCGCACAGAGAACCAGGACTCAGCAGACGAAAGAAGAATATAAATTCGCCAAGAACGAATTAAACAAACTCATAAAGAGGGCAAAGCGTACATGTTGGCAGGACCTGTGTGAGGCGCTAGAAAATGACGTGTGGGGCGAAGCCTATCGAATAGCCACCAAAACGCTAAGGTTCGAGACCCCATACAACCTGTGCGATGATAGAAGAAGAGACATAGCGAACACCCTCTTTCCCAACAAGCCCAGCATTGAACATACGTACAATACACATATGTGTCCGGAGGAGATAAGTAATGCGGAACTCATCAAAGCTGCAGAGTCCATTAAAGTAGGTAAGTCCCCTGGACCCGATCGTGTCCCACCAGAGGCGATAAAACTGATAGTTAAAACACAACCAGAAGCTACCAGAGCCATGTTGAACCAGCTGCTGACAAGACAAGAGTTCTCTAACCAGCTCAAGCTCGCAAGACTAACTCTAATACTCAAACCCGATAAAGACCCGGAAGAAGCCACATCCTATAGACCGATATGCCTCCTCGACTGCCTGGGAAAACTATATGAGAATATTGTTAAGAACCGCCTTGAAGAAGAGCTAAAAGAAAATGACATCATCTCAAGTAGACAATACGGGTTCAGGAAAGCAAAATCTGCTATAGATGCGGTCAAGCATATTACAGACACTGTGAAAAACAGCAGAAAAAGATGGGCCGCTCTAGTAATGTTTGATGTCAAGAACGCTTTTAACTCTGCCAACTGGAACCATATTATTACTAAATTAGAAACCGCTGAAGTCTCGGGATATTTGATCAATATTATAAAACGATATTTATGCGAGAGATATGTCTTAGTGGCCAAAAATGTTGAGATGAAACTAACAGCCGGCGTACCGCAAGGTTCTGTACTAGGCCCAACGTTGTGGAATGTCTTGTACAATGGGGTCTTAAACATCGACTATGGGAGAGACACCATGGCAGTAGCCTATGGTGTCTCTCCCATAATTTTGAATATATAATCAACCATATAACAGGTATCATGAAAAGGAAGACTATAATAGAAAGAGCCGAATAAGCTGGGTGAGGGGGCAAATACAAAAATAAATAAAAAAAAAAAAACATAAACATTCCTTTTTTTTTCTTTCTTTTTCTTTTCTGTACAAAAATGTACCAAATGTTACCCTCTACGGTAACCCCCCTTTTTAAGCTCCTCCTTTTTCCCTTTTTTCCCCTTTTTTAAGTTCTCTCCGCTTGGGAACTAGGTCTCTACACGCTTACTGCTTTTAGGTAAGTGCTGTAACTGAAATAAATAGCCATAAGGGCACCTTTAACCCAGTCTGCGCGTGGTATCCCCATGTTTCGTTCGCTAATGAACTCGTCCAGGGATACCACGGGTCGAAGAGGGGGTGGTTTTAGTTGGTAGGCGACCTGGCAGGGATGTACGAAGGGGGCCCTCTGTCACATAGTTTGACATCGTGCCGCCGGCGTATGTCTCTGGTCCTTATGGTTGAATCCAACAGTACTAGGGACACCTTCCCTAGTCGATTTCGAATCTTTCCACCTCAGTCCAAAAAAAAAAAAAAAGCTACATCAAGAAGACAGGAGCAGAAGAATGCTGAAATATACGCCGCTACCGATTGATACGACTCTACAATAGGCGAAATAACATGGAAAACAATACAAAGATAGCAGTTGTGAAAGTCAATTGTCACAACTTTACAGAGGACACGGTGAAAAGATCACTAATAAACAATCACTAAAAGAATTGGTAATAGTAGAACAAGATAAAAACATATTTGCTCTAATGCTACACAAAAGGGCTATAATATGGAACACAGAAGTATGGCAAACTGAACACCCCGAATCCTAATAAATTTCCTAGTAAACAACAAAATAAATCCTAGTATGCCACTCCTACCTCAAAACGTAGACCTAATGACCTACATCACTAGCAAATTCCTTTACACCGAACAATCCTACCAAAGAGAAATAGAAAATCTATACTTAGATACAGTACTACGACGATGCCAAACAAAGAGATGCAGCAAACACATACCAGATACCAATGTAGCAGAAGTATAATGCGACAAAGCAAAGCAGTATCAACCTGAGACGACCACCCAGCAAGGACAAACCAATAGAAACAGACAGCAGCAGTAACGCATCAATATAGTTAACTCGACACGTGGAATTGGCAAACGGACATTAAAACAGCCAAGACGACGCGAGTGAAGTGCGGATAATCCCTACACGGATACGCCAATAAACGCAAAACGCGAGTACAATCGTATAGAACAATTAGAATACGCTTGTCGTAATGGACACATGTAATCACAAACAATTGTAATAAGTTAGGAAAGTTCTTTCACTTGTTAAGTTTCAATAAGATTAATACAAGATTAACTCAACTTGTCATACACATAGGTTCAATACGGGGGCAGCACGATACATTCGCTGACCACTGTACAATAGTCTATAAGAAACAGTAAATGATAAAATATAAATTGGGACTTATAAAGAAATATATATATATATATATATATATATATATATATATATATATATATATATATATATATATATATATATATATATATACATATAGTAGGATATAAGTAATAATATGTAAGTAGAATAATTTATTGTTGGAAAAGAAAAAGGCCCCTCGGCCCTTTTCTTTTTTTGCGTAGGGAGTAATGTAATATGAGCGTAGCAAGTGAGTGAGAAGTTGGAATAAAGGAAGTAGCATAGAAAAAGATAATAATTATTCGAGATAATTATTATATATTCCAAATCAAATAAGGGATAATTATTACAGTAAAATTTGCATTTTAAATCACACAAAGAAATTGACCTAGTTATTGCATTGTTTGATAATTGTTTAAACGTATAAAAAGCACGAAACTATTGTTGTAAAAAAATAACAACACCCGTGACCCAAATAGGAGCAATAACGCCAAAACTACAATTCAGCAACCTTGGACTACATCCGGTCAATGAGGACACCATTTGATAAAAACCGAACTAAGGACGCCAGTGAGTTATTAGTGATACGGCGGTAGCCGTGAAGGCATCAATTGCCTGCTCCGGGTACTTTCGACGCGGTAGCGTCGGGTACGAAGTAGTTAGTAATCAGTAGTCAGTAATGGGCAGTCAGTAATTGCTGAGCTCCGGCTCGGACGCGATAGCGTCCCGTACGCGTCCAGTACGGGCAGTCGGTAATTCTCCGGGGGACGCTTATCATCCGGCCTAGTATCGCGTGTAGTCCGGTTATTGTGGCAGCTCGTAAGTTCGTAACGCAGGAGGAGACCCTCAACTGACCGAGTTCCAGAAGACTGAACGTGTCGTGGTTGAAAGCCCCAATACGCACATAAGGTAACAGATTTCTTTATACTAACCTGTGTAATTATATTAGGACAACTGTCAACTCTTCACTATCTTGCTTCATCGTCTCCCGACGCGCAGAATAACGTGTTAACGATTGTATTTGTAACTTCAGGGTAGATTCAATATATTGTTGACTCTAAATTAGTTTTTTTTATGTTCCTTTCGTCCGACTCACTAGAGACTAGGAGAACACGAGATTCTGCGTATGCATATCTCCGGCTTCAAAAGTAAGCCCATAACCTCTGCTCTTTACAGGACCTGAGACCTAGGAGTCCTTACCCCTATCCCGAAATCCCTTATCTTCTCGTAAATCCACGAAGACGAGCCAGCACTCCAGACCAGTGTGACCAGTATTCCTTGCAGCCGCTCGCAGGGTTAGCATCCCTTGAGGAACTATTGTGTATTACATTTGGGGACAGGTTTTTCCTTACCTTCATATAACGCTCCCATTCCTATTATTTTACAGTGGTGACAGCGGAGTCGACTCATATTATTACACTGGTGACAAAATTCTAGTCCAGAGAATGAAACAAAAAACTATGAACCTTTAGGGTACATTAAAAAAGATGATGATGAAACTACTGACTTCGAAACAAGTGAAATCAAACAATCGATATTGGACAACATTGAAGTGGATGATATAAAAAAACAGATTAAAAATTATTCTGAAAATCGATTTGAAGATATTGCTAACCAAGCGCGTGCAGACTACTGGGATCAATATGATTCATTACCTAGGAAATATATTACAAATATGCAAGCTGATGTTTTCAACAAAGAATTTGATCATAAATATGGAATTAGATTTGATGAAACATCTGAAAAGCTACTGATTGGAATTCTGAAATAAATTTAGATGGTGCTGATATTATTTTAAAAAAGAAAAGGTACAGGGGAACACCAGGTTTATATGAGCTTTTGTTTAAGAAATATCCAGCTAGTTTTACAGATGAAGATGAGAATAACTATAAAAAGATAGTTGTAGGTAGATGATAGTTGTTGTACGAATGTCCACCGAAGACATTACAGATCAAGTAAACAGATAGATGGTAGTAAATTAGAAAAATATAAAAAAATAATTGCTCCAATAGCAGAAGGCAAAGGAATGTTTATGAAAGTAAACAACAATAAAATAGATTACGTCCACTGTGATGACCCAAACGAACTTGTAGACAGATTACGATTATTACTTGCATCACAGATAGCTGGACATACAGGACATACAAATGAAATAAATTCAATTGTTGAAGAACTAAAAGAGGCAAACATTATAGACTAAATATCATGTCTGTTAAAATAGATATTGTTAATGACTTACACAAACCTGCAAGAATTAACTTTAAACGACGAAGACTTATTCTAAAATCTCTGAATGATTTGTTTTAAGCCGACTTAATTGATATGCAAAAGTATTCAAATACAAACAGAAATTTCAAATATATTTTGGTTGTAATAAATTATTTTTCAAAATTTTTATGGGCTTTACCACTAAAAAATAAATCAGGTGTTGAAGTAGCCAAATGTATGGAGTATGTGTTTAAACAACAAAAACCAACTAATTTTCAAACAGATATGGGAACTGAATTTTTTAATCCACATATGAAAAAATTGATGAAAAAATATAATATAAATCATTACAATGTATACAGTGAAAAAAAGGCTGCGATTGCTGAGCGAGTTATTCGTACGATTAAATCAATGATTTGGAAACAGAATAGTTTCCATGGTAACTACAAATGGATCGATAATTTACAACAAGTTGTCATTGAATACAATAATAAAGTTCACAGAACAATAGGAATGAAACCAGTGGATGTTAAGAAAAAGCATGAAAAACTATTGATACACACAAATTTTCCAAATTTCATATTGGTGATTATGTACGAATTTCAAAATATCGTGGAGTTTTTGACAAGAAATACAATCCAAATTGGTCTAATGAAATTTTCACTGTTTATAAAATAAAACTGGGAAACCCTATTACATACTATTTAAAAGACTATAAATGTGAAAAAATTATTGGAGGATTTTATAAGGAGCAGCTACAAATAGTTAAACATAAAGACAGTTATTTAGTTGAAAAGGTATTAAAGAGAAAAGGAAATAAAATTTTTGTTAGGTGGCTAGGTTTTGATAGTTCTCACAACTCATGGATAAATAAAAGTGACGCAATATAATAAAGAGGGGATAGCAAAATATGTAAAAGACGTTCCACCTGCAAGATTTTGTTTGTTCTTATTGAATATCGAGAGAGAAAACATGTTCATTGTGGATATCCAAGGTTTCTCTTTTCCCGGAGAAGATGTCTTTCTTTGTAGGGAAATTGCTATTTTAGATCTTACTACAGAAAAGATTATACACAGACTGGTTGATTTACCGGTAACAGAAGCAATGGTAAATAAATCATATATAAAATGTATCGAACAACAGATTGTGCAAAACCACGGTTTAAGTTGGCAATCTTGGCATTTTTGTGATGATCAGCTAAAATATAAGAAATTTCAAAATTTTTACACGACAACATGTTAGATGAAACAATATTGGTAAAAAATCGGGAAACAAAAAAATATTTGGAACAATTTATGGAAAACCGCATTGATTGTATAGAAGATGAACCTAATGTACTTTCAGATGAGACTATGAAACATATTTTTAAATCTCACCCGTGTTTCACCATACCAATGAAGATTTACAATGTGCTCTAAACAATGTGTTTAATATTCATTATTGGTATAAGTATTGTAGAAAGTGTTTACAATAAATATTAAAATCTAACAATAGTCTTTTATTAATCGACGACCACCACATTTATCTTCAAATTCATATCAACCATGAAGCTTATAAAACAAGAGACTACGCTAGATGTAGAGAATAACTTATTGGAACCAACTGAGAATAAGTTTAAAAAACATGGAGATTTGTTCCCTTCAACTATTAGATGTATTATAGTTGGCCCTTTAAATTGTGGAAAGACAAATGTGATGATAAGTTTATTAGAACATGCTAATGGATTAAAATTTGAAAATGTATATATTTATTCAAAATCGTTGATGCAACCAAAGTACAAATATTTAGAGACATTGCTAGAACCGATTAAGGGAATAGGATATTATACTTACAGTGGAAGTACAGATATAATGCATCCATCTGAAGCGAAACCCAATTCAGTTTTTATCTTTGATGATGTTGCATGTGACAACCCAGATGTTATTCGGGAATACTTTAGCACATTTGAGTCAAAGTTATGCAAAAATACCTAAGCATCTTATAAGAGACAATGCAAATGTTTTAATTATATTTAAACAAGACCATTTAAATTTAAAACACATTTACAATGACCATGTTGGCACTGATATCGACTTTGAAGAATTAAAAAGGATATGTTCAGTATGTTGGCAAGAGAATTATGGATTCTTATCAATTTTTAAAGATAGTAATATAAAGGACGCTTGATATAGAAAAAAATTGATCAATATTTTTTGTTAGAATAAAGTTGAAGTGTATCTAAGAAATAAATAAATACATAGTATTTAAAACTATTTTTATTATAATCTATATACATATCACCTTACTTTTTATTGTGTCCGTTGACTTAAAAAATGTTCAATATTTACATCATCCACATCATATTCATCTACTTCTTGTGGAACAATCGTTCGTTGTTTCTTGTACTGTGGTGGTGGTTGATTGGATGTTGATGCCATCTCCTCAATTGTGTCTTGTATGTATAGGGGTCTCTTTAAACCAATTTGTTTTTGAATTTGCTGATGCCTCTCAAACTCTTCAAACTCATCATCCAACAGGTTGAACCTATACCTCTTGGCGACATCTTCCAAAATTTGGAATTCCTCATCAGACTGGATTTTTGTACGCATGTACCGAACGGGAAGAGTTCCAAATTTCCTCTTCAAGGTTTTACTATTTGGTGTGTAGGTGAGGCTTATAAATACCTTATTTCCCTTTAATGAAACCTCTTTAACACCATATCTGGAAAAAGTTTGGAGATAAACCAATAACATATTACCAAAATATATTATATAGATAAACCAATACCATCATGGTAACGAGTAGCATAAGTAGAAAAAGTGAATAACTAATATTTACACAAACAATAATAAGGTAATATATAAAATCAATATGGTGAAATAAACAAGTAGAAAAAAAGTGGATAAATAATACTTACACAAATAATTCCTTCAGGATCACAAAGGCCTTCTTAATCGGAAAATCAACAGGATCTTCAGTTAACATAACTAGTTGACAGGGTACTGTTGCCATTGTACTGCTTGCTACTCACAATTTGATTATCCTTAGACACCCGAATATATTTATATAAGAGAACGAGAGAAAAAAACCTTTTAACATTAACATGACTTTGTAATTGAAAAACAACTTATTTGCGTCAGAGTTGATCTTATAAAAATTCAATCACGATATCTTGTTTTGCATAAAGTTGAACTTTTGTGACCTATAAAAATCTTATCAGTGTTATTGACAACTAATCTTGTTTTGCATAAAGTTGAACTTTGTTGACCTATAAAACTCTTATCAGTGATACTGACAACTAATTTTACATGTACTAAATTTTAATTTGTTGCTTCTACAAATTAAGTCACGGTGACTAATCACGTTTAATAACAACTAGTTTACATTTTGTTGAATCTTGGAAAATAAAATCACGTTGACTAACCAGTTACAGAAATACGTCAATTGATTTTTTATATGACTATGGATAAATATGAAAGCATCCTTCAACTTTGGTTTTATTTGAGTTTTCTTTGTGTTGTGAACGTACACTCATCAACCATGAGCCAACAAGTTGTTGATCAGATATCCAACGTAATTGTGGAGAAAATGGAATCAGTAAGTAGATTAATTACGAGAAAATCTTATTTACAATATATAATATTAAATTATTTATTATATAAGATATTTAAAAAAAAATTATATTAAATAAATGTTTAAAGAATAGAGCTGTTTGTGTTCGAAATTTTCATTGTATAGAAGAAAATTTAACCATTCTTAGAACGTATCTTGAAAACTTTAAGAACAGATTAAAGGCTAAAAAAACTCTTAAAAGGACTTTATTGTGGCAGGATGTGGAATCTTGTTTTAATAGTAGAATAAAAACAGGTCTAATAATTAATTTAAGATTTAAAGAACAAAAAAAATTTTTGGAAAAATCTTTTAGGAGTTTTTCAATTCAAATTAGAAAAAGTTTGTTGTCATGTCTTTTAAAAGTTAATTTGATTTTTTATGGTGTTTTTATTAAACTACAAAATGGTGAAACCTCTATTAAACATTTTTCAACCAAAAATGAAATAATTGATCAAAATACAAACCTCAAGGATTGGTATAACATTAATTGTATAAATGTGATTTTAAAAAAATTTGAGGAATTTCAAGAAAGAGACAGTGGTTGGGCACTATCACAGATTCTACATTTAAAAGTAAATATAAATAGGTATAATCCAATACTGGGTGGTATTTCCACTTATGTTGAATTACCTAAATGGATAAAAAACACAAGGAGTGTAATTAATGTTATCCTCATTTTAGTAAGGTATTAAAATTCCATAATATTAGTTTTCCCATGGATATAAAAGATATCCTCAAATTTGAAAATTTAAATAAACTTTCGATAAATGTTTTTACAACAAAAGGAAAGGAAATTTTACCTTTGATATTACCCTCATATAAATTTACTTTTAATTCATTCTTATGACAATAGTACAAACAATAATAATAGTAGTGATGATGAAGACAATGATCTTTTGTGTAGAAAAGGCCTATTTCATTTTGCTTATATTAAATATTTTTCACGATTATTAAATCAGCAGGTTAAAAATGTTCGAAACAAAAAATGGTTCTGTGAAAGATGTTTTAATCACTTTAGTAATAATATTTATTTACAAAATCATTTAGAGGACTGTATTAATTTAAATTCAGTTAAGATGGTTTTACCAACAGAACAGAATTATATTATGAAATTTAAAAATTTTAAACATAAAGAACTTGTTCCTTTTGTTATCTATGCTGATCTAGAAAGTATTCTTATAAAATGCACTGCCATTGACAATGATCCTAATATAAAAACTCATTTGTCTCAAAAACATGAAGCTTTTAGTATTGCTTATTATTTTAAATCTTCTTATTATAATTCTTTATCATACTATAAATCATTTACCGGTCACGATTGTCAAGTGTAATTTGTAAGAGAACATGAAAAGATAGCCAAGAGAGTAACTAGAGAAAATTTATTTCAAAAATTTAAAAAGTTGAATCCATTAACTGATAAGGAAAGACATGATTTTACTTTTAGTTTTGTTTGTCATATTTGCACTAAACCTAAAGTTGATCCATTGGATGAAGTTAGAGATCATTGTCAGATTACAGGGAAATTTCGAGGGGCTGCTCATAGATCTTGTAATGCTAACTATCAAAATTTTTATACAATTCCTATCGTATGTCATAATCTCTCTGGTTATGACGCGTATTTTTGAATTAAAAGCCTTAATACTTACATTAAAGGGAATATATCACTGCTTCCTTTAAACAAAGAGAGGTATATATCATTTACCAAATACATTCAAGATACAAATATTTGTTTTAGATTTATAGATTCTTTTAGATTTATGTCTGATTCATTAGATAAACTTTCCTATAATCTAGATGATGATCAAAAACACATAACGAGACAGTACTTTGACAATGAGTTTAAATTTAATCTAGTTAAAAGAAAAGGTGTTTTCCCATATGGATACCTAGATAATTGGAAAAAGTTGCAAGATACTTGCTTGCCACCTATTGATAGTTTCTTTAGTACAATTAATAATGAGGGAATAACTCACGAGGACTATCAACACGCCTGTACTGTTTGGAACACATTTGAGATAAAAACATTGCAAGAGTACGCCGAATTATATTTAAAAACTGATGTATTACTTTTAAGTGATATTTTTAAAAACTTTAGACTGATGTGTTTAAAAACATACGGGTTAGATAGTTTGCATTATTTTACTTTACCAGGGTTAGCGTTTGATGCCATGTTAAAAGTAACAAATGTAGAATTGGAACTTTTAATAGATATTGACATGGTTTTGTTCTTTGAAAAGGCAAAACGAGGAGGAGTGTCACAATGAAGTAATAGATATGCAGAAGCCAACAATAGATACATTGGGGATAAATATAATCCTAGTAAGAAGACCTCTTATGTAATGTACTTGGACGTTAACAATCTGTATGGTGCGGCTATGAGTTATTATCTTCCTTATGGAGGATTTGAATGGATACCCCTAAATGAAATTTATAATTACAACATATTAAATTGTCCCAATGATAGTGAATACGGATACATACTGGAAGTTGACATTGACTATCCAAAAGAACTTTTTAATTCACACAAAGATTTACCGTTGTGTCCAGAACATATAACTTCACCAACTTCTAATTCTACCATTAAAAAGCTCTTAACTACATTGTATGATAAAAAAAGTATGTTATTCACTATATGTACTTAAAACAAGTTATTAGCTTGGGACTGAAGCTTACTAAGATTCCATGCAAACGTACGGATGGCCTAGTTTGACCTTGAGGGCGTACAAGAAGTACAAGAAGTGATCGACAATGACCAGAAGGGGTAGTTGAAGCCAAGAAGCAACAATGACCAGAGGACCGTCAGAACTCATCGCTTATCTCTAGATCTCTTCTTCTTTCCCGAAGACCCCGTGTCCTCTGTCACCTACCTGTTGTCACTTCTTTGTCTAACCTACCTACTCTTTGTCACTTCTTTGTCTAACCTACCTACGTAACTTCTTTGTTCCACCTACCTGTTGTCACTTCTTTGTCTAACCTACCTACTCTTTGTCACTTCTTTGTCCTACCTACCTGTTGTCACCTCTTTGTTCCACCTGTCACTTCTTTGTCCCACCTACCTGTTGTCACTTCTGTGTCCCACCCAGCTGTTGCAGACAATGACCAGAGGACGAACGCTCTCCACCCTGTATGTTGAGTGCAAAACTGATCCCTTATCTCTAGATCTCCTCTTCTTTCACGAAAGTTGTACAGGGTGATCGCGTTTGGTAAAAAGTTTGTACAAACTTGTTGCTTAGCCCTAACTACACAGCCCAGCCTAGCCTAGCCAGATTAGTCTAATTTGTACTCATAAAAAAAAGGAAAAGAAAATGCATAGTAATATGTATATTTAATAGAAGTAGGTAAATAAAACAATAGACGAGTGATATTTTAAA
Organism: Diabrotica balteata; assembly: GCA_918026665.1. Classification (NCBI taxonomy): domain Eukaryota; kingdom Metazoa; phylum Arthropoda; class Insecta; order Coleoptera; family Chrysomelidae; genus Diabrotica; species Diabrotica balteata. The sequence continues at coordinate 61,863,593 of OU898283.1, forward strand.
AATAGGTTATTGATTCTATTGTACTCATAAACTCTACGGTTATATTTTATACTCCTGGCTATCCTACGATAGTAGTCGCGAGTTACTGAGTCCATATAACTAGCCTCCATGAAATTATCATGATGTAATGGATCTCCAAATGGTATTTGGGAATTAAACATTCTTCTATAATTTTTTACTTCTTCAGTTACTATATTCTTCTTAATTTTTAAAAGTGCTTTTTGGTTGTTAGGAATCGACAAGTCTAGAGGCTGAAATCAAAACATAAAAATAAGTAATAAGGAATATTTTGGTTTTTTTGTTTACAAATACCTGTGTGTTATGATGTAGGCATGGTTTTCAAACATTTTAAGTCAGGTAAAATGTCTGTATGCATGTCTACAGATGTTTTACAAAAACAAAAAAATCTCTTACACCCAATACATGGTATTGTTCCATACATTTTGTTATACCAGGTAGGTATAGTTTGAGGTATTATCGTTTTTTATGTCTTAAATTTTAAGGCTGCAAATCTTTTTTGGTCAGTAAAAACTTTTTCCCATTGTAATTGGAAACTGTTCTAAATGAAATACTTATTTGTAGATTAATCAGATAAAGAAAATCTGATGTACAAAATAGAAAGAGAAGTATTACTAAAAATATTTTAAAAAAATTATTTATCATTAAAGCCCCATGGTAAGTGTCAGTGCTGAAATAACTAACCATTCTTTTATCATCATATGAACTAAGTGCAACTTTTCTTTGTATTATTGTATAGACGTCATGTTTTTTAGAGACAATAGAATTTTGGGAAACCTCTACAATGGTTTTTTTAAATAAACTTTCGTAATAATCCTCATAGGACAGTGTCTTTAATGCAGATTTTTTATTCCTTTAGCCTTTTTAATTTCCTCATTCTGATTTAAAATTTTCATGATATACATTTTTGATCTTAAACCTATAAAGTGTGTCATGATTTGACCTTTGTTTTCATCTTTCATTAGACCTAGTACTTTTTTATTCCGTAAGGGAATGTTATAGACATTATTTTCAGTGTACTCTGATGTATCAAACTTATGAATATCCTCTTTAATATGAGTATATATATGATCAACAAAAAACTGATATATTAAACTATCTGTGTCAGTGTATTTGGCTTTATCCTGAAATTTCTTTTGAATATAATTATAATGGAAGTCGTATAAAATGGTTTTTGAATATCTAAAATACACATTCCAATGTAAATAAGTTTATTTAAATTAATTTTTTGTTTTTGCATTTCAATTATTACCATATTTTTATCAAATATGGTACAACTATGAAAATTCGATTGGGAAATGTAGTAGTTTGCACCGTATCTACCACCAGGTTTGTTTACAATCTTTATGTCCTTGTATTTTCGGACATTTTCGATACTTTTACCATACGGGGCATTTATAAACATTTTAAACAAGTTTTTTTCAAATTAATTTTTGCTCTCCTTTCTCAATTCAATGTTTAAATCAATATATTTCTTTAACCAAGGTGATTGTTTAAATTTTAAACATCGGTGAATCTTAGTAAGCTTCAGTCCCAAGCTAATAACTTGTTTTAAGTACATATAGTGAATAACATACTTTTTTTATCATACAATGTAGTTAAGAGCTTTTTAATGGTAGAATTAGAAGTTGGTGAAGTTATATGTTCTGGACACAACGGTAAATCTTTGTGTGAATTAAAAAGTTCTTTTGGATAGTCAATGTCAACTTCCAGTATGTATCCGTATTCACTATCATTGGGACAATTTAATATGTTGTAATTATAAATTTCATTTAGGGGTATCCATTCAAATCCTCCAAAAGGAAGATAATAACTCATAGCCGCACCATACAGATTGTTAACGTCCAAGTACATTACATAAGAGGTCTTCTTACTAGGATTATATTTATCCCCAATGTATCTATTGTTGGCTTCTGCATATCTATTACTTCATTGTGACACTCCTCCTCGTTTTGCCTTTTCAAAGAACAAAACCATGTCAATATCTATTAAAAGTTCCAATTCTACATTTGTTACTTTTAACATGGCTTCAAACGCTAACCCTGGTACAGTAAAATAATGCAAACTATCTAACCCGTATGCTTTTAAACACATCAGTCTAAAGTTTTTAAAAATATCACTTAAAAGTAATACATCAGTTTTTAAATATAATTCGGCGTACTCTTGCAATGTTTTTATCTCAAATGTGTTCCAAACAGTACAGGCGTGTTGATAATCCTCGTGAGTTATTCCCTCATTATTAATTGTACTAAAGAAACTATCAATAGGTGGCAAGCAAGTATCTTGCAACTTTTTCCAATTATCTAGGTATTCATATGGGAAAACACCTTTTCTTTTAACTAGATTAAATTTAAACTCATTGTCAAAGTACTGTCTCGTTATGTGTTTTTGATCATCATCTAGATTATAGGAAAGTTTATCTAATGAATCAGACATAAATCTAAAAGAATCTATAAATCTAAAACAAATATTTGTATCTTGAATGTATTTGGTAAATGATATATACCTCTCTTTGTTTAAAGGAAGCAGTGATATATTCCCTTTAATGTAAGTATTAAGGCTTTTAATTCAAAAATACGCGTCATAACCAGAGAGATTATGACATACGATAGGAATTGTATGAAAATTTTGATAGTTAGCATTACAAGATCTATGAGCAGCCCCTCGAAATTTCCCTGTAATCTGACAATGATCTCTAACTTCATCCAATGGATCAACTTTAGGTTTAGTGCAAATATGACAAACAAAACTAAAAGTAAAATCATGTCTTTCCTTATCAGTTAATGGATTCAACTTTTTAAATTTTTGAAATAAATTTTCTCTAGTTATTCTCTTGGCTATCTTTTCAAGTTCTCTTACAAATTACACTTGACAATCGTGACCGGTAAATGATTTATAGTATGATAAAAAATTATAATAAGAAGATTTAAAATAATAAGCAATACTAAAAGCTTCATGTTTTTGAGACAAATGAGTTTTTATATTAGGATCATTGTCAATGGCAGTGCATTTTATAAGAATACTTTCTAGATCAGCATAGATAACAAAAGGAACAAGTTCTTTATGTTTAAAATTTTTAAATTTCATAATATAATTCTGTTCTGTTGGTAAAACCATCTTAACTGAATTTAAATTAATACAGTCCTCTAAATGATTTTGTAAATAAATATTATTACTAAAGTGATTAAAACATCTTTCACAGAACCATTTTTTGTTTCGAACATTTTTAACCTGCTGATTTAATAATCGTGAAAAATGTTTAATATAAGCAAAATGAAATAGGCCTTTTCTACACAAAAGATCATTGTCTTCATCATCACTACTATTATTATTGTTTGTACTATTGTCATGAGAATGAATTAAAAGTAAATTTATATGAGGGTAATATCAAAGGTAAAATTTCCTTTCCTTTTGTTGTAAAAACATTTATCGAAAGTTTATTTAAATTTTCAAATTTGAGGATATCTTTTATATCCATGGGAAAACTAATATTATGGAATTTTAATACCTTACTAAAATGAGGATAACATTAATTACACTCCTTGTGTTTTTTATCCATTTAGGTAATTCAACATAAGTGGAAATACCACCCAGTATTGGATTATACCTATTTATATTTACTTTTAAATGTAGAATCTGTGATAGTGCCCAACCACTATCTCTTTCTTGAAATTCCTTAATTTTTTTTAAAATCACATTTATACAATTAATGTTATACCAATCCTTGAGGTTTGTATTTGGATCAATTATTTCATTTTTGGTTGAAAAATGTTTAATAGAGGTTTCACCATTTTGTAGTTTAATAAAAACACCATAAAAAATCAAATTAACTTTTAAAAGACATGACAACAAACTTTTTCTAATTTGAATTGAAAAACTCCTAAAAGATTTTTCTAAAAATTTTTTTTGTTCTTTAAATCTTAAATTAATTATTAGACCTGTTTTTATTCTACTATTAAAACAAGATTCCACATCCTGCCACAATAAAGTCCTTTTAAGAGTTTTTTAGCCTTTAATCTGTTCTTAAAGTTTTCAAGATATGTTCTAAGAATGGTTAAATTTTCTTCTATACAATGAAAATTTCGAACACAAACAGCCCTATTCTTTAAACATTTATTTATTATAATTTTTTTTTAAATATCTTATATAATAAATAATTTAATATTATATATTGTAAATAAGATTTTCTCGTAATTAATCTACTTACTGATTCCATTTTCTCCACAATTACGTTGAATATCTGATCAACAACTTGTTGGCTCATGGTTAATGAGTGTACGTTCACAACACAAAGAAAACTCAAATAAAACCAAAATTGAAGGATGCTTTCATATTTATCCATAGTCATATAAAAAATCAATTGACGTATTTCTGTAACTGGTTAGTCAACGTGATTTTATTTTCCAAGATTCAACAAAATGTAAACTAGTTGTTATTAAACGTGATTAGTCAACGTGACTTAATTTGTAGAAGCAAAAAATTAAAATTTAGTACATGTAAAATTAGTTGTCAGTATCACTGATAAGAGTTTTATAGGTCAACAAAGTTCAACTTTATGCAAAACAAGATTAGTTGTCAATAACTCTGATAAGATTTTTATAGGTCACAAAAGTTCAACTTTATGCAAAACAAGATATCGTGATTGAATTTTTACAAGATCAACTCTGACGCAAATAAGTTGTTTTTCAATTACAAAGTCATGTTAATGTTAAAAGGTTTTTTTCTCTCGTTCTCTTATATAAATATAGTCGGGTGTCTAAGGATAATCAAATTGTGAGTAGCAAGCAGTACAATGGCAACAGTACCCTGTCAACTAGTTATGTTAACTGAAGATCCTGTTGATTTTCCGATTAAGAAGGCCTTTGTGATCCTGAAGGAATTATTTGTGTAAGTATTATTTATCCACTTTTTTTCTACTTGTTTATTTCACCATATTGATTTTATATATTACCTTATTATTGTTTGTGTAAATATTAGTTATTCACTTTTTCTACTTATGCTACTTGTTACCATGATGGTATTGGTTTATCTATATAATATATTTTGGTATTATGTTATTGGTTTATCTCCAAACTTTTTCCAGATATGGTGTTAAAGAGGTTTCATTAAAGGGAAATAAGGTATTTATAAGCCTCACCTACACACCAAATAGTAAAACCTTGAAGAGGAAATTTGGAACTCTTCCCGTTCGGTACATGCGTACAAAAATCCAGTCTGAGGAGGAATTCCAAATTTTGGAAGATGTCGCCAAGAGGTATAGGTTCAACCTGTTGGATGATGAGTTTGAAGAGTTTGAGAGGCATCAGCAAATTCAAAAACAAATTGGTTTAAAGAGACCCCTATACATACAAGACACAATTGAGGAGATGGCATCAACATCCAATCAACCACCACCACAGTACAAGAAACAACGAACGATTGTTCCACAAGAAGTAGATGAATATGATGTGGATGATGTAAATATTGAACATTTTTTAAGTCAACGGACACAATATAAAGTAAGGTGATATGTATATAGATTATAATAAAAATAGTTTTAAATACTATGTATTTATTTATTTCTTAGATACACTTCAACTTTATTCTAACAAAAAATATTGATCAATTTTTTTCTATATCAAGGGTCCTTTATATTACTATCTTTAAAAATTGATAAGAATCCATAATTCTCTTGCCAACATACTGAACATATCCTTTTTAATTCTTCAAAGTCGATATCAGTGCCAACATGGTCATTGTAAATGTGTTTTAAATTTAAATGGTCTTGTTTAAATATAATTAAAACATTTGCATTGTCTCTTATAAGATGCTTAGGTATTTTTGCATAACTTTGACTCAAATGTGCTAAAGTATTCCCGAATAACATCTGACATGCTAAAGTATTCCCGAATAACATCTTGGTTGTCACATGCAACATCATCAAAGATAAAAACTGAATTGGGTTTTGCTTCAGATGGATGCATTATATCTGTACTTCCACTGTAAGTATAATATCCTATTCCCTTAATCGGTTCTAGCAATGTCTCTAAATATTTGTACTTTGGTAGCATCAACGATTTTGAGTAAATATATACATTTTCAAATTTTAATCCATTAGCATGTTCTAATAAACTTATCATCACATTTGTCTTTCCACAATTTAAAGGGCCAACTATAATACATCTAATAGTTGAAGGGAACAAAACTCAATGTTTTTTAAACTTATTCTCAGTTGGTTCCAATAAGTTATTCTCTACATCTAGCGTAGTCTCTTGTTTTATAAGCTTCATGGTTGATATGAATTTGAAGATAAATGTGGTGGTTGTCGATTAATAAAAGACTATTGTTAGATTTTAATATTTATTGTAAACACTTTCTACAATACTTATACCAATAATGAATATTAAACACATTGTTTAGAGCACATTGTAAATCTTCATTGGTATGGTGAAACACGGGTGAGGTGTTTGTTGTGTAATCTGTGGATAATCTAGATGTGATTTAACAAAAGTTGGCAACCATACGTGTATAATGTATTAATATTTGTATGTATAATGATTGTTTGTTATGAATGGACACTGTAGAATATCTCAGCAGCTAATACATTTTCTTATATCTAAGCTCCTTCCTTTTTTTAACATTTACTATGGAAGTCTCAAGTGCAGTGCCTATGTATTTTGTAGAGGATGCATAAGGTAATTAGACATCGTTTTTTGTGAAATGAATGATTTTTAGAAGTATAAACTTCACGTTAATTAATTTGGACTCATTTAGTTTAATTTTCCAATTTTAAGTACATATGAATTCTATTTATTAACAATTATAATTTTTTGCTGATACTTTGCTGTTGTCACATACTGTTAGTATGATAGTGTCATTTCCAACTGTTATCATGTAGGTAAACTATTTGCAGGTTAAACTCAAAAAAGACTAGCACAAAATTTTTTGTTCCAAGTATTTCTAAACAAGTTTCTCACTTAGCTATATCGATAATTCTATATATTTAATTAATCATAGGATATTTTTTATCTCTGAATAAAAATTATCGGTTTGGAATCACGTCTTTTCTTTTATTATTGGTTTCATTTAACCTAAGGGTCTCTCAAACAGTTTTAACATCACTGTTATAAAAAATATAAACAATTTGTTGTATATTTTGAATAAATCGAATAGGAAAGAATTAATCAAAATAAGCAATTAATTTATTTTGAAAAATTATGTACATATGTAAGTATCACCATATTTTACTGATTCTTCATCATCATTCACTTTGCCTTTATCCCTATACAGGGATATCTTTCTATTTTTCGCCATATCAAGATGAATTCCTTTCATACCCATATTTCTCCTATCCATTTCCCGTCATCTCTTTTCCGGTCTTCCTCTCCTATTTCTTTGACTCTACTATATCTCCATCTATTTCCCCATTACTCTGTAACATCAAATCTAGATTCCTACCCAAAAAGATTTGTTTTCAATAATTTTACCAGTCAACATTACATCCTGATTTGCAGTGATAGTTTGATTTTTAAATGACCAATATAGATACTCTGTTTTTGTCTGACTTAGTTTTAGACCGTTTTGCTCAAGCGTCCATCTCTATTATCCCAATCATTAATTCAATTCCCTCTTTACACTAATTCGAAGAGATAAGGGATTCGCACTGACCCTGATGCAATCCTACTCTCGCATGAAATTTATCAGTCTCACCCACACCTGTTCTAACATTAGTTCTCCATTACTTGCCTCATTATTAAAATTGCATCCGTTGTTGATTTGCCTTGTATGAACTTAAACTGATTTCCTAATATTTTTGTTTCTTCCCGTATCCTACTATCAACTATTCTCTCCCACAATTTCATGATGTGACAGAGTAGTTTTTTAGATCTATAGTTTGTACATACTTTAACATCTACTTTGTACTGTACTGTATTTTCTATACAGGTAGTAAAATGCTACTTCTCCATTCATCCGGTATTTGCCAGATATCTTTGCTTTACCTATGCCTTTTCTTTTTACATCTTATGTAACTCTTGAATTACTTCTGCAGTCGTTATTTTCGGCACCATTGCTACTACTGTCTCTGTTGGCTCTATAGATGCTTTTTAAAACTCTTTATTTAATTGGCCGTCAAAGAACTCCTTCCAGCGCCTTTTTAAGTTCTTTCCTTGCATAAATAGTTTATTGTATTTATCTCGTATACATCTAAGTGATTAAAATCCTTGGTTTTCTTTGCTCCACTTTTAGCAATTTTGTATATATTTTGTTCTTATTATTCACTTTATTGTACAGCTTTTAATACGCTTCTGCCTTACATTTTGCAACCGCTACTTTTGCTTCCTCTTTAGGTATTTCATACTTTTGATAATCTTAGTCTGACATATTTTCTTGCCCCTACTTATATAACCTTCTCTTTTCTTTTATATTGTCTTAAACATCGTCTGACTACATATATTTAATAATTTTTAAGTCTCTTTCCTGAGGTTTTTCCAAGTATTTTAGTTGCACCCTCTTTAATAATTTTGACACATTTCTCCAAATTTCATTATTACCTTTTTCCACGTTCCAACACATTCTCTATCTTCTATATCTGTTCTAAATTGAATTTCTTTTTCGCTTATTAACTTCAATTAATTGTTTTTGTGACTCTTCTCGATATTTTGGTTTTATTTCATGTTTTACTTGTATGTCTAGTATCAGCACTTTATGATGTTGGCTTAAAGTTTCACTAATTATTACTTTACACTCTTTTATATAAGGGATTGATTTACGATCCATATTTGGAATTAATTTTGTCTGCTTTTGAATTTGATAAGTTGGTTTTTTCTTTTTTAAAAGCATGTACTAACAGTGGCTGTACCTAGTGCTACTGCTAACTCCAGTATATCATCTCCTGTGCTATTTCTAGTTTCAATGCCGTATCCGTCATTTAATGTTCATTTCCTCTGTTTAATTAGCCTACGTAAGCATTGAAATTACCTCCTATGGTGAGTCTTCTCTTAGTTGGAATATTTCTAAGTTTACCACCTAACTGATCATAGAAGCTTTACTTTTATCGTCACCTAGTCCCACTTGTGGCACATACCACATACTATATTCAACTTTTCTCTGTAAGTACAAATTTCAAGGATAATATTCTGTTAGTCGTTTTTATCACGTTTACATTTTTCTCTTTCATTTCTTTGTTAACAAATACCCTTATATCTACAAAATTTGAATTCTTCTTCTTTTCAGTGCATCAACTAACGCCATTTTGCTCACCGCATCATCAATAGGATGTGTTGTTAGTAAATGACCGAATCTGCTAGGAGCAAGGGATTTGGATAGTCCCACATCCACGTAACAAATTTCTTTTCTTTATACTTATTCCTACCTCTCTCTCTTTACCTATCCGGCGTAGTACCTCTTCGTTGGTCACGTGCTCAGTCCAGGATATACGTAATATACGTCGGTAAGCCCACATTTCGAAGGCCTCTACTTTTTTCATCAATGTTGTGGTCATTCTCCACGCCTCCATTCCACATAACAAAACCGGGAATACATAACATTTTAGAAGTCGAATTTTGAGAGGTAGGGTGAGGCTTTTAGAGGTGAACATTTGCTTCATGCTAGTGAACGATGCTCTTGTCTTTTCTACTCTTATACGTATTTCCTTCGCTTGATCCCAATTTAAGTTAACTGTTGTTTCCAAGTAGATGTACGAATCCACGTGTTCAATTCTTTCATTGTCTAATATCAGTTGCTGTGGTGGTTGTTGGGTTTTGCTTACTAACATCCATTTGGTTTTTGTGATATTTAGTCTGTGTCCGTATTGTGCACTTGTTTTTTGTATCTTACTCATTAGGCAACTCAGTTCCTCCATGCTACTTGCTATAATCACAGTGTCATCGGCATACCTTATGTTATTAATTATTTCTCCATTTATGTTTATGCCTTTTGTGCTTTCCTCCAGCGCTGTCTAAAATACTTCTTTTGAGTATATATTAAAGAGAATAGTAGAAAAGATACAGCCTTGTCGTACCCCTTTCTTGATCTCAATTTTATTGGTCAATGTAGATCCTACTTTCACTTTAGCTGTTTGACCCCAATAGAGACTCGCTATTGTTCGAATGTCTCTGTAGTCGACTCCGATCTTATGGAGAACTTCAATTATCTTTTCGTGCTTTACGTTATCGAATGCTTTTGCGTAGTCTATAAAGCATATGTACACGTCTTTGTTCATAGCTCTGCAGCGCTAGATGAGTACCTGTAGACTAAAAAGTGCTTCTCTTGTTCCAAGAGAATTCCGAAACCCAAACTGCGAATTTTCAATGTTATCCTCGCATTTTTTGCTTATTATGTTGTAAATAACCTTGGTGTATGCCTTCGAAATGTTGTTAATTAGACTTATCATCCGATGTTAATATCAAGACTTTGCTTTTGGTTTTTTCGGTATGGCAACAAAAGTTGATTCTAGCCAGTCTTCAGGAAACTCCCCGCTGCATAAATATTGTTAAAGAGTCTGACGAGTGAGTCTAGAAATTGACAGTTTGTTTCGCACAGCACTTTCAATACTTCCCCGTATACGTTATCGTTGCTTGGTCTTTTGTTATTTTTAAGACCCTTTATAGCATTCTTCACTTCTGATTTTAGAATAGAAGGGCCAGTATCATGTAAATAATAAATTTTAAAAAACTGTCACAACTGTAATGATTTAATTATTTTGTTTTTTTAGAATTTTGAGAACTATTTAAACAAATTAATAGACGAGTCCATTGAGCTGCTACATTCTGATGTGCTGAACAAGTATGCTTTTCAACATCTAAGTGAAGGAACCTTTTGTAGTGTGCTCCTGTTTAATAGAAGAATAGTTGGAAAGCTATAGAGGGTTACTGTTGAAGATTTCGAAAAAAATTATAACAATACTTCCTCTTCGGAATTTCAAAAGTTCATAACAGATACAGAGAAAATTTTGTTGAGAAGCTTAAAAAGAATTGTTGTCAGAGGAAAACGAGGACGGGATGTTCCAATTTTATTTCATATAAGACATTTAAATGCCATAAAATTTTTTATATCCGTAAGAAGTAATCATATAAAAAATAATCCTTTTTTGTTTGCAACCTCTAAGTCAGAAAATTCCATAAATGGTTACAAAGTGATAAAGAAGCATGTAACAAAGGCATTAGGAGATGCAACAAAATCGTTACTATTCATCTATAAAAACATCTACAAAACTAAGAAAACACTTGGCAACTATTACTCAAATTTTCAATATGGAAAAGATTGAGCTGAAATAGTTGGCATTATTTATGGGTCATATGGAAAAAACACACGTCGAGTTTTATCGGCTTCCAAACGATATATACCAAACAGCTAAAATTAGCAAACTACTTCTTTTATCCCAAATTTGTGGTATAGAAAAACATAAAGGTGAAAGCTGAAATTGTGACTTAGATGATGAAATCGTAGATATTGAAAATGATGATTTTGAAAATGGTATTGATATTGAAAATACTCTTGATGAAAGTAAAATACCACAATCATCCACAATGATTCCCGAGCCAAAGAAATTCAAAAAGAAAAGATTAGTGCCTTGGACATATCTCAAATCACAATTGTTGTTCTAAATCTCCTAATCAAAATATTCTCATCTTTTCTAAAAGCAATTGTAAAAATTGTGTTGTTAATAAAGAAAACTGATGAATAGCAAAACTATCTCTCCGATGACGAGTTGTCCAAATCCTTGTTCCTTGTAGCCTACTCTATCTATTCTTAGCAGTCCCCTAGGTAATCAACAATCTTACAACAAATTGTTGCGAGCCTATCGTCTTTAATGATCTTCTTCAAATGCATGTATCGTTCAAATAATGCTAGCCACTTCTGCTCTCGATAAACTGAATCTCTCGTTCTGGCTTGAACAGTGACTCTTGGAATATAAGTAGAAAAATATAACTTACAATATTTTACTGAATCAGCTTCTGTCAGATACACTAACTCCACGAAAAACTCACTAACATTCACTTCTACTGCTTGCTACCTCTCGGGAACCACCAGAGAACAATGACTGTTTGTCTTGCACACTTAGAAAACAACTGCCCAACTTGTTTTTCCTCAAAAAACTAGCTAAAGTCTCATTCTTACAAACCATCCCACCTTTTTCAATCTCCTCCAATCAAAACTCGTCATACATATGCCCATCTCTTCATTTAGATAACAAAAAACAATTTTACCTACAATTATAAATTTTCTAAAAACTATTAATAAACTAATCAGTTTCTAAAAATTCTTAAGGAATAATAGAGAAATATATTTCTAAACATCTATTCTATTATCCTAATTACTGTACAAATCCATTTGGAAAACCCGCTTGCATTGTCTTGTAGGGGACCATCAGTTTGTTTAATTTCGGGTTTTGAAATAAAAACAAATAGTAAAGTCCTCCAAAATCTGTAAAGGCTTGTATTGAAGGCGTGCTGTACACGTTTTTTAGTGGTTTGATCTTATGTTCAACGCTATTATATAGTAGTTATATTGTCAAATCCGTGTGTTTTAATAGTAAAATATTTTGTATTTCAAAAACAAATTAAATGAAAATAAAAATATTTTTTTCTGGAAACCTAGCAAAGGAAAAAAATCGGAAGGAATTTATGACTACAACTCTTTCAATAATGCACTTAAAATAAGTGATCGTTAAAAAATTTAGTGGGCTTTTTACACGCATTTTCTGGTTGTGATACAACCTCTTCATTTTTTTATCAAGGAAAAAGTAAAATTGTTAAATTGGTTTCAACAAATAATGATATATGGCAAGAAGCAATCATTTTTAATGAAAAAAGTGCCACTAAGGAAAAAATTAAACGCAGCGGATGCAAAATTATATCGGCATTGTATATGGGCCACTCAAAGTGTGATTTTACATTGAAAAAAATTCGCAACTTGTGCTTTAAAAAAGGTTGCAAAAATAAAAATTTTCAATTGTCCATGCTGCCAACTACACAATCTGCAGCTGAGCAATACTCGCTTCGTGTATATTTCCAAGTACAGCTGTGGCTTGAAAATAACCTGAATGCTACTGAGTGGGGGTGGGAACTAACTCAAAATGGTCTTGAGCCAATACAAACTGAGCAAGTATTACTACCTGACTCATTATTCAGAAATATTATTTGCAAATGTAAAAAACTTTGTACAAAAACATGCAGTTGTATCAAACATGGTCTCAAATTTTCTGACTATTGTCTTCACTGCAATAGTCAAACGTGTAAAAATATTGATCACAGTAAAATATTGTAAGAAGTTGAACGAGATATGGATATGGAGTCGATGGATTCCTTAGATTTTTTGGAGGCACAAGATAAAGCTACAAATGTAGAAGAAGAAACATTAAATTTACAGATCGAGGATGAAGATATTGAAATGGAAAATGAAGGTTTTGAGGAAAAAATAAGACCTGAAGATTCTTGTCCTTCCAAAAAAAGAAAATGACTTTAAAAAAATTGTTGAAGATTGAGTCAAAATAAAGTTTATTTATGAAAAGAATTTTTTTTTTCATTCGCCTTTGTTTTAACAATTTAAATTATTTATTAACAATTTATAAATACATATTTGTTTACTAAAAGTAACAATTTACATCAATGTATAAATTGCAAGCTCAAAAAAAAACAGTTTCGAGCATTAGACAGCAGTATAATAACACGCCAATATGTAATATACACGTCACTTTCGAATCAAAATATATTCTCAAATCAAATAATGTCATTATTATAATAAAACTGCAGAAATAAATTATTTTTAATGTTAATTATTGTTAAAGACAGTTCTATTTATATTTTAATATAGACGCGGCAACCGCGCACCGCGAAGTTTGTACGTCGGCTTGGTTCTTAACCGTCGTTGAGAACAACATTGTAAATCCGAAAGTCAGACAATAAAGACATGTTTCTGTAGTTCCTTAGTCAATTAATTCAATCCAACTAAATCGAAAGTAAAATCCCACATAGCGGGAAGTAAAACAACATAACATTTGGTCCTTCGTAGCCACATAACCAGTAAACTGTGGAAATCTTAGTGAAATCCATTAATTACTCAAATTAGTGTTCAAAACATCGAAAGTGATATGCCGGCAAGAAGCTACAATTCGCGCCATTGAAATCCAGAATCTACGAACCTCAATCAATTGCAGTCGCCCAACCATATATGCAAGGTGGAGAGACAGAGCTGATAGCGAGAACCATACATTTTAAACGTGAGTTTTTCATATTCCTGTACTTTTCTTTCATTTTACCGAATTATTTCAATTGTATATAAGCGAATTCAGCACTCCTTAATTTCTTAACGTCCAAAAACAAATAAATTCTTAGAATGTAATTAATATGCCTAATGAATTCAGCTATTATTATTTATCTGCTATCTATTTTTAAATAAATAAAACGTTTGTATTTTAATTTAAAACATATTTTAAATATATTTGAGGTAATTTTGATATCGAAAGGTGTAATTATGGCGTCAAAAGGCTTAGGGAAATTATTAAAATAACGTGAATCTCAAATTTCTAAGCTGGAGCAATTTAAAACATATTTAGACGACTTTAAACGGTTGTTAAATGGTAGTTCAGTGGCGGCGGTCGATGAGGAGCGTATAATAGAGCTAGTGTTAAGGCTAGAGAGACAAGTTGTTTTGTTCCATGAGTTCGAGCAACTGCAAGAGGAGATCGAAAGTATAGAGGATCCAATTGATGATCAATTAATCAAACAACGTGATGACTTCACAAATAGTCATTATAGTCTTGCAGCCATAAGCAAGAGGTATATAGGATCGTTCTATGATGCAAAAAATCAACAACTTGCCTCTCAGTCAGGGTCAATTAATAACGGAAAGGCGTCTAATCATGTAGACGACGTTTTGGTCGCGAATGTTCGCCTGCCACAGATCAGTTTACCGAAGTATTCCGGAGAGTCTAACAGCTGGTTGGAGTTTAGGGACATTTTCGATAGTCTTATACATACAAATTCATCTATTAGCAACATTCAAAAGTACCATTATCTGCGTGCATCCTTAGAGGGCGGTGCCGCACAAGTCATTCGGTCTATAGAATTTTCAGCTAGCAATTATACAGTGGCGTGGGATACTCTATTAAATAGGTATAATAATGACAACCTATTGATTCACAATCACGTCAAGGCTATATTTGATATTTCAAATATACAACAAGAATCGGCAGCTGAACTTAGACGAATGTTAGACAGCTTATCAAAACATTTGAGATCGTTACAAATTTTAAACCAACCAACACAACATTGGGATACACTGTTAATATACATTTTATCCAATAAATTAGACAAAACAACGGCCAGGGAGTGGGAAGAAAGCAAGGTCAAATGCGAAAGCCAAACGTCATCCAACAACAAAACGGTGCCACCTACTTTAGAAGAGTTTGCATCCTTTATTAGAAAGAGAGCAGATCTTTTGGAAACGCTATCCTTGACAAAGGACTCAAAAGGTAACAAGTCAAGGGTATCGTATCACATGCAAACAGGGGAAACTCAAGGTAAGGAACATAATAGACAGGTTACTTGTATTTATTGTAAACAGCGTCAACATTTTATACAGGGTTGTCCGGAGTTTCTTCACTTATACATAGAGCACAGAACACAGGCAGTAAATAAACATCGTCTTTGCGTAAACTGTTTGCGAAACAATCACAATGTAAGGCGTTGCTTTGCAGGTTCTTGTCGAAAGTGTGGTCAACGTCATAATACGCTACTTCATGTAGAGAAAGCCAATACATCCGTAAATCATGTGTCTTCTGTTTCGAATGTTCCTCAGCAATATTCTCAAGTAATAAACGAAAGTATTCCTCTACAAACTCTTTCTTATTGTCAGAAATCAAGCGAACCGAAAGTTCTTCTCTCAACAGTCCTAGTTAATGTTGAAGGTTAGGAAAGTTAGGAGGTTTGGAAATCTACAAATGTGTAGAGTCCTTTTAGACTTAGGGTCTCAGTCAAACTTTATAACCAATGATACTGTCAAAAAACTAGGTTTAACCACATCTATGGTAGACATATCCGTGACAGGTATCAATCAAACTACCTCAATTATAAACCGAAAGTGCCAGGTCGCAATTCAATCTACTCAAAATTCATTTTACTTAAATCTAACTTGTCTTGTCGTACCTAAAATAAACGAAAGTTTACCAAATCATCCTATAGACACTTCAGCGTGGAATATTCCCTCCAATGTGGTTCTTGCGGACCCTACCTTTAATCAAGTTACGGAGGTTAATATGTTGATTGGAGCAGAGTATTTCTACAGCCTAATAAGCATCGGTCAAATTAAACTGGGTAAGGACTTACCTGTCCTCCAAAAAACTGTTTTTGGATGGGTGGTGTCAGGTCCAGTTCATACCGGTCAACCTCGAAATGTACATTGTCACTTAAGCACAAGTAACAGTGACGAGGATATTCATAACTCTATTCGTAAGTTTTGGGAAATTGAGGAACCGTTTTCTGATACTCCAGAATGGTCAGAAAATGAACGAAAGTGTAAAGAGATTTTCACCAAAACCACGTCTAGGGACGAAAGTGGACGTTTTGTGGTACAAATCCCTTTAAAGGACTCTCCAGCTCTTCTTGGAGAATCCAAGCAAACTGCCATTAGCCGATTGAATTCGGTAGAAAGACGTCTATCAAAAAATCCAAAGTTACAATCAATGTATACCGATTTTATGATGGAATATTATAATCTGGGTCATATGTCTAAGGTCAACAACTCGAAAGTGCTAGAGGTAGAATACTTTCTCCCTCACCATGGCGTGTTCAACGAAAGTAATCAAACGACAAAACTTAGAGTCGTTTTCGACGCCTCTTGTCGAACGACGTCCGGTCTGTCATTTAATGATATCCAACTAATAGGCCCTACAATCCAACAAGATCTTATCTCTATCTTGTTAAGATTTAGGCAATACCCAATAGTGCTTTGTGCAGATATCATTAAAATGTATCGCCAGATCCTGGTTCAGTTAAATCAACGCCCTTTACAACGTATTTTTTGGGGGGATGAGTCGACAGACAATATTCAAACATTCCAGTTAAATACGGTTACGTACGGCACTGCTTCGGCACCATGGTTAGCCGTCCGTTGCCTCAAGGAATTGGCTTCAGAAAGCTCAGTTCAATTTCCTAAAACTTCGAAGGTTATACTGGAAGACTTTTATATGGACGATGTACTCACTGGTTGTTCCACTGAAAGTGAGGCCAAACAGCTATGTGATGAGCTACACATTATCCTACAAAGAGGCTGCTTTCAACTACAAAAGTGGGCATCTAATAATCAAAACATTTTGAACCATGTTCAGGCTACCAACCCAGAAGCTTTATTAAAGCTCGGCGATTACGAAGGTACTAAAACATTAGGTCTCTTTTGGGACTGCAAAGGTGATAATTTGACCTACAAAATCAAAATAAATCAATCAGATGGATCCGTATGTAAAAGGTCCATTTTATCAGACATATCTAAAATATTTGACCCGCTTGGACTAGTCAGTCCTTGCATTATAGTGGGAAAAAATATTAATGCAACAGCTTTGGATGATCAAAGTTAGTTGGGATGAATCACTCCCAACTGAAATACATACCAAATGGTGTAAGTTCCGACAAGAACTAGAACATCTAAATCAATGTGAAATTCCAAGACACATTGTATGCGAATGTCCTACCAAAATCGAAATCCATGGTTTCTGCGACGCATCGCTGGAAGCCTATGGCGCGTGTATATTTTTACGAAGCATTGATCTCTCTGGTGATATTAACGTTAAGCTTCTTTGTGCAAAGTCTAGGGTCTCTCCCTTAAAATCCCTAACAATTCCCAAGCTGGAGCTGTGTGGGGCGCTTCTTTTGTCACAGCTTGTGAAGAAAACAGAGGCTTCCTTGAATTTGGATTTCAGCGAGATCTTTCTTTGGTGTGATTCCTCCGTAGTGTTGTGCTGGATCAAAACGCAACCTAATCTTTTACAGACATTTGTTCAACACAGAGTGTCACAGATTCAGCAGACCACAACTCCAGATCGTTGGTTCTATATCAGAACTAAAGAGAACCCTGCGGATATCGTATCGCGAGGGTGTACCCCACAATTCTTATTGAAATCGTCCCTTTGGTGGTCTGGTCCACCATGGCTATCTCAGTCTTCAGATTCTTGGCCAAGTCATAAACAAGAACTGTTGGCATCAATTCCAGAGCTTCGTAAACAAACCGTAACATTTCTAGTTACTGATCCTGCCATAACCTTTCCGTTTAAGAACTTTTCTAAGTTCAATCGTTTAAGGCGAACAATGGCATATGTACATAGGTTTATTTTTAATCTAAAGGCAAAACGTTCCGGTCGAAAGGTAGGGGTCTTGACGTCAGTCGAACTCAATCAAGCTCTTCTAACCTTGACAAAACTAGCTCAAATCGAAAGTTTCAGAGAGGAAAGGCAAGCTTTGTTAAATCACAAACCATTACCCAAAACATCTCGTTGCTCCGATCTCAACCCTTTTCTGGATCAGGAGGGCATTTTGAGAGTTGGGGGAAGATTGCAAGCCTCTTCATTTTCTTATGACAAAAAACACCCGATCTTACTACACCATAAACATGTTTTAACCAAACTCATTTTCAAACATGAACATACTCGGTTATTCCATGCATCACAACAACTTTTATTGTCCTCAATTCGAAATAAATTTTGGCCCTTATCTGGACGAAGCTTGGCCAGAAAAACTGTTCGTTCTTGTATGGATTGTTTCCGAGTTAAACCATATCAAACAAATCCTATTATGGGAAACCTGCCGCAAGCTAGAGTTTCCCCGGCTCCTTCATTTAACACAACAGGTGTTGATTACGCGGGTCCTTTCCAACTCAAGGAAAGAAAGGGTCGAGGAGTAAAATCATTTATTTGCTTCACAACTAAAGCGGTTCACTTGGAACTCGTAAGTGACCTGACTACGGAAGCCTTCTTGGCCGCGTTTCGAAGGTTTTGCGCCAGACGAGGTAAGCCGTCGTAGATTCACTCAGATAATGGTACTAATTTTACCGGAGCAAATAATGAACTCAAAGAGTTATCAAAATTCTTATACGCTAACGAAAATACCTTGGGTGAGTCTTTAAACGATATCGGTGTGTCCTGGAGCTTCATACCAGCTTATTCGCCGCACATGGGGGGGGGCTTTGGGAAGCAGGTATCAAGTCAGCAAAATTACACCTTAAACGCGTAACAAAAAATATAATTTTTACATACGAAGAGTTATCAACTTTGCTAGCTGAGATAGAGGCAGTGCTAAATTCGCGACCCCTAAGTCCGTTATTCAATGATCCCAACGATTCCCTAGCACTAACCCCAGCTCATTTCCTCATTGGTCAACCTTTGACATCTATACCTGACCCAACACTCGAAAGTATTCCTATATCCCGTCTTTCTCGCTATCATCTGGTGCAGCAAATCAACCAGCATTTTTGGAAAAGATGGTAGCAAGAATTTGTCAGTGAGCTTCAAAGGCGAACCAAGTGGAAGTACCATAATCAACCTGTGAAGGAGGGCATACCCGTCGTTATCAAGGAAGATCATTTACCTCCACTAAAATGGATGCTTGGTCGCATCATAGAGTTGCATCCGGGTAGCGACAAAATTGTTAGAGTCGCCTCCAGCCGAACCTCCAGTGGTATCATCCGCAGATCAGTTGCCAAGATCTGCCCGTTACCAGTAGAAGATAGTGAAGATTGAAAACTTCTGCAAGTTTCCAATGGGGGGAGCATGTTAAAGACAGTTCTATTTATATTTTAATATAGACGCGGCAACCGCGCACCGCGAAGTTTGTACGTCGGCTTGGTTCTTAACCGTCGTTGAGAACAACATTGTAAATCCGAAAGTCAGACAATAAAGACATGTTTCTGTAGTTCCTTAGTCAATTAATTCAATCCAACTAAATCGAAAGTAAAATCTCACGTAGCGGGAAGTAAAACAACATAACAATTATTTTAAAATGTTTGATTTTTACAAAAAAAAAAATTTTCTTCGTTTTAACAATTCAAATTTTTTATTAACAATTTATAAATACATATTTGTTTACTTAAAGTAACAATTTAGTTCAATGTATAAATTGCAAGCTCAAAAAAAAACATGAAGAAAAAATGCAATTACTTGTATAACATACAAGACTTCAATGGTCCCCTACTTGATACTCGCCGATTCACATTTAAAGTAAATGTCCCTCACCACCACCTCTCATGCATTCCGAGCGACATTTTACGCATTACGTAAAACTTTTCATATAAAAAGTATTTGGCAAGACGAGGGTATTTGTTTAAAAACGAGCCCTCTATCACTTATGGTTACATGGCAAATGTATGCCAACTTTTACCTTTAATATCTCGGCAACCAGTAAGCCGAATGTATCTTTTTGTTTTTTAAAAGAAGCGTCTTTTAATGTTCTTTAAGTTTATACATTTTGAAATTGATATGTTTAAAGCTCGTAAAGTTATTTAATTTGTTTATAAGCCCAAAAAATGTTTATAACTATAAAAAAATTTTTAGGCTCTCCTAGTAAACCGATTTGAATTTTACAAAAAGCGTTGGAAAGTTTGAGACGTCCTTTATATGTAAAAAAAATTGCAACTATCTGAGGGCCTTATTTAGGACCTATTATGAATTTGAAAATTTGCGATTTTTTTCCAGTAGGCTGGATTGCAAAATTATTATGCAAAACCTATCCGACCGATTTTAACAAAATTTAGCACACGTTTTAAACATATTAAAAAGTATTTCTAGGCGGAATATGGAACTTGTAAGTCAAGTTTAGAAAGTCGAAAACATTAAAGGATTAACTTCATTTTTTTGTACTTTTTTTTCCAATTATTGCTATTTTTTCAACAATAATCATTAAATTTTCAATTTTTAGCTAACAAAATATTGTGTAAGATTGAATAACGAAACTTTTAACTTGTTATAATTTTTTCTCTAGGATCACTATTTTCCGAATTATAAATGAAAATAAGAGCAAAAAATGAGAAAGTGTTAATTGTTTTCAGATTTTGTTAAATAAAAAATTTAGCACAGGGTTTGCGGCTGGGCATATCGTGATTATCGATACTGGACGTATCCTGAAGGGATTCCAGCAAAAAATAGCTTCCTATGGAAAATGTCCAATCCAAAACAGATCTCGCCTAGACTATATGGCCGATAAAAGAAAAAGGTACACCACAACATTTAATTTAGCTTATAACTGCACTGTACAAATACACTACTTGACCATTTAAGGTAACATTAAAAGTAGAATAAAAGTCAAATAAGAGATTAGGTAACAAAACGGAAGTAATTCGAAAAAAATTCTGAAGCGACATTAGTATTGAAGAATACGTTAGAGCATGTGACAAATCATGCCGAACCGACAATGCGCCTCAACCACACAATATGGATATTTAAGATAAATTACAGCCCGTTCCAGAAAGAATTGTAAATATAACATGTTATAGAGCTAATTATATAAACATAAACAGATAATTCCGCTGGAATCCGCCGAACACAGTCCATCCGATGAGAAGGTATAATTAGGCCTGCACTTGTTTATAATATTCATTCATTAATAAATAATAGTTCAGTTAATTGTATTATTAGCGTGTATTTGTAGTTCGGTAATAAGTATTTTGTATTGTATTTTGAAAATAAAATTTTTAAAAACAAAGTGTTTCCGAAACTAAATTTAATTGGCGCAGTCAGTAGGATTCCTGAAGGTTGAAGCAGTTTCCTGAAGGCGAATTATAAGAAAATTCCCAAAGAAAAGCAAGAATCAGCCGTTGGTTTCCACCATTTATCTGGAGAATCTTCGTACCAGTATAAAAAAGTAAGTTACTGAGAAATTTTTATATTCCTGTCTTACTTTCCTTTACTGGTTATTCTCTTTTATGAAATTTTGGAATTAACTAAGTTTTTGCCGAAAAAATTAAAATATATTTTTCTTTTGTATACTCTTGTTAGAGATTTCTAATTTTGAATTTTTTTTTCTACAGAGTAGATTATTTTAAACTATATTATATTTAAATTTGAAAGAAAAAAATTTATATATTATAAAGAATATTTAGATGCAAACTGATATTGAGGATCTGGTTGGTAATTTAAACAAAATGGCACTTAATCAAACTCCTACTATTCAAGCAGCTAAGGCTCTTGCAGACTTTTTACCTACATTTAATGGCGATTCTCTGAAACTGAAAAGTTTCGTATAGAGATTTGATAAATACTATCTTATGGACCGACAAACCACACATTAAATGATTTTCCCTTCAATATTATTTGTTGCCGAAATTGCAAGACAATGTTTTAAATTTTGCTATGTGCCGACCAGATTTAAATACCTGGCCTCTAGTCAGAGAAATGTTAAAAAATAATTTTAGCGATATAATTGATAGACAAACGTTCAATAAAGACATTTTACAATTAACTAAAGGTTAATGAAAACATTCTTGATTTTGTTGCAAAAATTTCCCAACTTAAATCAAGAATTGAAGTTAAAATTAATTCAGAAACAGAATTAAATGCGGATAGAAAATTAATATTATTATTAATATTATTATTATTATTGGATATTGGATATATTATTAGCCAATGTAGATGAAAAAACTAGAACTATTTTAGAAATTAGAGAACCTAGAACGTTTATTCAAGCTTCAGATATTATTTCTAGACAATTTTACAATGATCAAAGAATTCAATCTTTAAATCCTTTTAAACTTTAAATCCTTTCTGTTAAACAAAAATTTCAATTTCAACAAAGGGCTCCTCAAAATTTTCAAGTAGAAGAACTTTATAATCTGTCAGAAGACGAAATAGAAAATAATCTTTGCTTATGTTCCCATTCTCAAAATTATCGGTATTCTCAAAATTACGAATACGAATCCCAAGATCCAGATCAGTCAAATTTTCCCGAGCGTATTCAGCAAAGTCCAAACGATTAGGAAAACAAATTGATCTTAATAATATAGTCCCCAATTCACTGCCATATATTCAAGTTATTTTCTCAACTCCTATAAAATTACTAATAGACACAGGATGTCACCCATCTCTTCTTAGACCTTACATTGCAGAAAAATATTTTCCTGAAAAAATTACTCGTCATACAACTCCTATAATTACTTGTGCAGGATCAAGAGAAGCACAATTTAAAGCTAAAATTCCCCTTTTAAAAGAACACAAATTATTGGATAGCCTAGATTTTGTACTATTAGGAAATCGGAATTAGAGATTTACGGAAATTACATTTAAATTTAGATATAAATTGTGGAATTCTTTTTAACAAAACCGCAATGATACCGCTTAACTATAGTAAAAATTTTAATATTCAAAAAATCGAAATCCCTGCTTTATCTACAATAATAAAGGAAGTACATACCTCATTGCCTAGTGGTGATTTATATTTACAGGAAATAGAAAACGAAAGCAAAACAATAAAGATAACCTCTTGCCTAATAAACATAAACAACTGAAAAACCAAGATTGAATTTATCAATAAATCTTTCCGCACTGAATTAATCAGTATAGATGATAATTTCTTAAATAATTTTGTGGAAAATTTTGAAACAAATAATTATAATTACATTTTAATGGAGGAAGTTTGAATATTTCCACAAATAACAATGATTTTAATATAGAAGAAATAAATGATAATATTAAAGAAAATTTCAGAACAAAACATTTAAACGTTAGAGAATATCTAGACATATTTCACCATCCTAATAATAAATTAACGTTTACGAATGAATTAAAGCATAAAATTAAAACTACTGATGAAATTCCTGTATCCTCTTAAACTTATAGATATCCTTTTGTACATAAAGAAGAAATAAGAAAGCTATTAAGTAAAATGCTAGAAGATGAAATAATACGACCATCTCAAAGTCCGTGGAGTTCCCCAATTTGGATTGTTCCCAAAAAGCTAGATGCTTCTGGAAAACAAAAATGGAGAATTGTAGTAGATGACAGAAAACTCAATGAAAAAACAATTGACGACCGCTACCTTTTACCCTCAATTCAAGATATTTTAGATAAATTAGGACGATGCCAATATTTCACTACATTGGATTTAGCCTCCGGTTTTACACAAATCAAAATGGATGAAGATTAAATTCCGAAAACACCGTTTAATGTAGAAAATGGACATTACGAATATCTGCGGATGCCATTTGGTCTAAAAAACGCACCGGCTACGTTCCAAAGGGTAATGGATAATGTACTTAAAGATGTACTAAATAAAATATGCTTCGTATATATGGACGACATAGTTATATTTTCAACTTCTCTTCAAGAACATGTCAGTAATATTAAACAAGTTTTTAAAAGATTAAGAAAAGCTGGATTAAAAGTACAGCTTGATAAATCTGAATTCTTTTGTAAAGATGTTGAATTTTTAGGACATGTTATAACTCCCCAAGGTATTAAACCAAATCCAAAGAAACTATACGCAATAAAAAAACTTCCAAATTCCAAAAACAGCAAAACAAATTAAATCATTCTTAGGACTTATCGGTTATTATCGATGATTTATTAAAAACTTTGCTAAATTGACCAAGGCTTTAACTTCTTGCCTTAAAAAAGGTGTCCAAATTAAACATACCCCTGAATTTATTGAAAGTTTTGAACTTTGTAAAAATATTCTAATGAATGATCCCATTTTGCAATACCCTGACTTCGAAAAACCTTTTAATGTAACAACCGATGCCTCCAATTTTGCAATCGGTGCTGTTCTTTCCCAAGGCCCATAGGTAACGATTTACCTGTTGCTTTTGCGTCTAGAACCCTAAATTCCGCCGAATGTCACTATAGCACAATCGAAAAAGAACTTTTAGCCATAGTTTATGCTGTTAAATATTTTCGACTCTATCTATATGGTACAAAATTTAATATTGTCAGTGATCATAAACCTTTGCAATGGCTTTTCTCATTAAAAGAACCGAATTCCAAATTAATAAGATGGAAGTTAAAACTAGAAGAATATGATTATAATATTATTTACAAAAAAGGTAAACTAAATACAAATACAGATGCACTTTCACGAGTAGAAATTCATCCTCTCGAAACTGAAGATGATAATCTCTCAATTTTAATGAACTTAGACCCTAGCGAATTTATCGGTTATGAAACTGAAACACAACTTAGAAATTTAGACTCACAAGAAATTATATCTAGATCTCCTTTTAATTTTGATAATATTTTATCAGAAAATATAGATATTAACCCTTATCAAGATATCACACAGGAATTTATAGACGAAATTATCGATACCGATACCGAACCTATACCAGAGTTACCGACATCATATAATATCTCAAAAAATATTGAAAATAAAACATTAGCACCTGAACAAACACCTGAATTAAATTCCAGTCCAAAAATCAAAATCCTTCAAGATTTTGTTATTCTTAACAAAAAAGAAAATAAGAAAGATTCAGATGACTTAGAAATTGTTCATACGAGTTTAGAAAACCCTATGTTAAAAATACCTTACACAGAAAAGGCTATAAATGTATATAAAAATCAGATTATAATATCCTCTAGTAATATCACACGACCAAAAAAAACACATATGTAAAAATATTTGATAAAAATAGGTACTACTGGCAAATACCGAAAAACATTTTAAAGAAAAACAATTTTTATGCTTAGTAAAAGAAAATATAAGACCCAACAAAACATATTTTTTATTATTTAAAGATAACAACCTAGAAATACCATTTATTCGTTTTATTTAAAATAACTTTAAAAATAATGCATTTTTCCTTATTATTTCAAACAAATTCTTAACAGATATACCAGACGAAGAAGAAAAAGCAGAAAAACTTAAATTCTATCATGAAATTAAAACAAGTCACAGAGGAATTAATAAAAACCTCGCTGCATTAAAAAAGCATTTTTGTTGGCCAGACATGGACAAAGATATTTCAAATTTTGTTAACACTTGTGATTTATGTCAAAAATCAAAATACGAAAGACATCCCACTTCTCTTGTTTTTAAACCAACACTAATCGGAAACTCTCCCCTAGAACATCTATATATTAACACATTCAAATTTAGTAGTCAAACTTTCCCAACAATCATTGACAGTTTTTTAAAATTCCGTCAAGCATATCCTATTAATTCTATAAATGCTGTTGAGATAGTAAATAAATTAATATTCTTTATTAGTCATTACGGAATTCCTAACAAAATAACTTGCGATAATGGCATAGAATTCAAAAATAAAACTTTCCAAGATCTCTGTCTTCTTCATCGTATAGATATTCACTATACAACTGTGTATAATCCCAATAGCAATAGTCCCATCGAAAGATTCCATTGTTCTATAATTGAAAGCTTAAGAATATTGAAAGAAGAAAAAGAAAATATTCCTATTAATATTCTAATCAGTTACGCGATATTAGCCTATAATATTAGTATTCATAATAGCACAGGCTATACTCCTTTCCAAATTATGCGAGGAAAATAAGAATATAAAAATCATTTTGAACAAGACGAAAACGAACGCATAACGCAATATATCTATGAACATTCAAATAACTTAAATATTCTTAATGATTTTATTCAAAATAAATTAACAAAAATGCAAAAAAACAATTTAGAAAGAGCCAATAGAACAAAACAAAGAGAGATAAAATTAGATACAAATCGCCCTTTATATCAATTAAAAGGCTCAGATCAGAGATTAGTAAAATCAAGTCAACCATATAAAAAATTAACCAATCATAAGATAGTCGGAGATAATGAAATATTATCAGAAAACAAAATATATCATTTACGAAATATAAAACCACAACGCTTTGTTACAGATACTAGTAAACAAGATGTAGCCCAGGGAAATAAGCATTTTTTCATGACACTCGTCCGGCCAGGCAAACGACAGTTGTTTTGAGTAGTACGGACCTCTGTAACAAAAACCTATATGTTTCCTGCAGTCGATTTTTTGGATTTAATTAATTATTAGCAAATTAATGTCAAAAAACGGACAATTTTTGATTTTTTCGTCTATCAGCAAAAAGTGAAGCAATTTAAACAAATTTTAGAAGAGAGAAAACTTATAAGTTATATAAAAACCTTCAAAATGGCGTTTTTCTTAATTTTTCTATCCTTATTTATTACTTAGAAAGTTGCAAAATAAGTCAAAAATTTCGGTTTTCTATAAATGTTAATAACTGTTTTGAAAATAAACTTATAATATTTATATTTCATTAAATGATGTGTTTTGCAGTGCTTAAAATAGGGTTAAAATTTCAAAGTGATCGGTTTATTAGTTTAAAAGTTATTTTATTTGTTTATCCCAAATTAACATTTTTTGCAACAATATAGGTCAGAAATTTATACAGTTTTAGTAATTCAAGGGGTAGTTTCTGGTAGAAGAAGACTTGTTTTATTATTTACATTAAAAAAAAAATAAGAAAATTAATTTTAAATATTGCAATATAATTTTGCAAAAACATGTCGATTTTTTGCTTATAAACAATTAGAACAACTTTTTAACCATTAACTGCAAAAATATTATTTTTATATATTTAAAAAGCCTGAATTTTTTCACAAATTTAAATAAAAAAAAGTTTGTCTTAAAATAATTTAGTACAAAGTTGGCCTCTTTTTTTTATTTATTTCATAGCACCTTTGTTTATAACAATTAAGAAATCTAATTAGCGCTATTTGAAAGAATGTACATTATAGTTTTAAAGTACTAAATTTTAAAATTATTACCCTTTAATGGAATCCTCCACAAAGCTTCAAAATGTATGTAAAATCGGTCGGCTTTGAAACTCTCGGGAGCAGAAGGGAGGGGGAAGGCGCTGTTAACTGTATCTCTGTTCATTTTTTACGTATTTCAACGTTTCTTTTTGAACTTGTATGTACTTTTTGCGTACATTACGAATATGCATTATTTTAATAAATAAATTGTCAAATAAACCACCTAATTTGTTTAAAAACAATTTTTTTAAATTTTTTTTAGTAGTATTTAAGTTAAGTTTGAATGTAAAACAGAAGTATTTGTCATTTCCTATATTTTGGGGAATAGGTCACAATTTAAGTTTATAATAAGTTTATTTTTGATGTTTCGATTTCTACTTCGGAAATCTTTCTCAGAATACAGAACATTAATAAGTTAATCAAATTTTGTTTTTGGTTACTTGGTAGAAAATTTGATTGGAAAATTTTTCTGATAACTCTTCTGGGTGATTGATTAGGGTGAGGAAGCTCAGTAGATCTGTTACAGTAAAAATTAAAAAAAAAAGTTATTGACAAAAATTGTAGACAGCTTTAAACTCGCCATTTTAAAATTAGTTACAATCTTACAGGGTGTTATAAGATGGTGGCAGACCAAACTTATATTTTTTAAATGAAACAGCCTGTATTTTATTTTAAATTTGAAATCTGCTTCACTTCCACATCACAACAATGTAAAGTTTTATTATGTTATACCGGGTATTTAAAAGGTTATAACCAATATTACCTGAAAATCGTATCAAGTTTACCTCCCTGTATAATTAATAAGGAGTATAGGACCATTGATCTATTGCAACCATAGTTTTTAAATAATTGTTAAAAATTATAAAACATATTTATTTTCATAATATTCGTTAAATCAAATACATGATAAGTCAAAATGCATGTATCGAAAAGAAAAATGAAAAAGCACTATCGAAAAGTACTAATATCGTACTTCACATTTTATGGAATACTCCCTATACCTAAAGTTATCAACTTTCTAGATAAGTATTAATTTGGTAGATTATTTTAACTTTTACCAATAATTATTGGGAGTTGGCCGTGATTGATTTGTCAGAAACTGACAGTTCGACAATATTTTTCTTTAATTCAGTAACGAGATAACGACACAGAAAAGAAAACAATTTGTTTCAAATAAAATTTATACAAAATAAAAGACAGAAAATAAAAAAAATAACAACACATAAAAAAATAAAAAACAACTGTAATTTTAACTAATCATACTTAAGTAAGGTGTTCAAAATGACCTCCCCAAACATCTATGCATACTTGAAAGCAGTCATTAAAAGAGTTACTTACATTACTAAGCATTTGTAAAGAAATATTTTGAAATGCAATTCGGATTCTATTTTTTATATCCCTTGTTGTTGAAGGTATTTTATATACTTCGTTCTTAACTTAACCCCAAAAAAAATGAGTCCACTTTATTGAATTCTGGTGACCTTGGGGCCACCCCTTAAGATCAATCTTTTACCAAACTGATCATTAAGTTCACCACGTACTAATTCGTTGTGGTACGCAGAAGCACCACCATGTAGAAACCACATTTGTTCACGTATAGTAGAACCTCTTTTAATAATATCGGTAACTAATGTACGATAAAATCTAAATAAATCTTACCATTTACGTTATATTTAAACAAATATGGTCCTACTACATGGTTACCTACGATACTTTCCCACACATTTAAAGATTATCTTGTTTGACTATGTGTTACTATTTGGTATGGATTACTTGTTGAATATTAGTGAAAGTTATTTATGCCTATTAACAGAACCGTTTCAATGTAATGCAGCTTCATCACCAAATATGATATAATCAAAAAAAATCTCTGTTCATTAATTTTTTTAATGCCCATTCACAAAATACTATTCGTTTCTGAAAATCATCACGCTTGGTGCTTTTGAATATGATATGGGTGCATCTTGTTTTTAGATAGAACGTTTTAAACAGAGTAGTAACTTCTTGCTTATTAGAAATATTCCTTATACTTGTGAGTGGGTTTCCTGTAACTGCCATCAACACACTCATTTCGTTTTCCTCTGTCACACTAGTTTTTTTTTCGTTCATGTTTTTCATAATTCACTGAATCAGTGCGGTTAATCTTTTAATTTTTCAAATGTATCTTGTCTAGGTTGCCGCCTATCTGGAAACCGTTCATGATAAATTCTAGCTGATAGTAACGAATTTTTATTGCATTCCCCCAATATCCAGATCATATTTATCTATCATTTCATCAGTAGTAAAATTCATTATTGCTAATTTAAATTGAATAAATTATTGAATTGCTAAATAATAATTGTTGCTAATTTACGATGTACCCCAATACTGAATTAATAAACAATAATGTCAAACTGTCAGTTTCTGACAAATCAATCATGGTCAACCCACAATAATTATTGGTAAACGTTACAATATCTACCAAATTAATACTTTGATGAAAAAATAAAAATATCTAGAAAACTGATAACTTTATGTATGGGGAGTACTCGATAGTGATATAAAATACAGGGTGTTCTATTTAAAATTACCAAGAAAATAATATACTTGCATTTTGACTTACCATGTATTTGATTTAACGAATATTATGAAAACGAATATGTTTTATAATTTTAACAATTATTAAAAAACTATGGTTGCAATAGATCAATGGTCCTTTACTCCTTTTTAATTATACAGGGAGTTAAACTTGATACAATTTTCAGGTAATATTGGTTATAACTTTTTAAATACCCGGTATAACATAACAAAACTTTACATTGTTATGATGTGGAAGTGAAGCAGATTTCAAATTTAAAATAAAATACACTGTGTGTTAGTGCCAAACCGGACCTGTTCCGAATTCCAGACGATGGGACGAAGGGTGCGGGTTGCTCTCCCACTCACCGAGAAACGACACAGTCCACTACAAGCTTTCGAACAGCAAAGACAATTTAAAAATATATTTGTGTATCGCTATTGTTTTTAAACTTTATAATAAAAACGTGAAATTCTCAAAACTTACACTATTTATTAACATAAAAGTTGGTCCTTCGAGCCGGATTTGAAACAAATTAGTTTTTAACCCGATTTGATATCGACAAACCGCTTTTTACTTATATTGGATAAGTTACATTTATTCAATACAACAACAGAAAAATTCCAAAACAGTTCTAAAAAAACTTATCCAGCTCGTTAAAGTTTGTGTAAATGGCTGTAGATCTAGAGTGCGGATAGGTAACAAGCTCTCAGAGTCGTTTGAAATAAACAGTGGACTGAAACAAGGAGACGCGCTGTTACCTCTTCTTTTTAATATAATCCTGGAAAAAGTAGTAAGAACCGCACAAATTAGAACAGAACTACTGACAGTAAATGGACCAAAATTACTACTAGCATACGCGGATGACATTGACATTGTAGGAAATACCGTCACCAATGTAAAAGAAACCTTCAATAAATTAGAGAGAGAGGCAAAAAATACCGGTCTAAGGGTCAATGAAGAGAAAACCAAATATATGTGCATTAACAGACAAAAGAGACGGGATAGTATAGGACAAAATGTAACAATAGACCGCTATAACTTTGAAAGAGTGGAGAGTTTTAAATATCTCGGAGCGACTATCACCACAGATATCGATATCACCGAAGAGATAAAAGGGAGAATTCAGGCAGCAAACAGATGTATGTATAGCCTTCACAACACTATTAAATCCAGGAGCCTAACACGAACATCAAAAATCAGGATATATAAAACAGTAATTAGACCGGTGCTCATGTATGGGTGTGAGACGTGGACGCTGACAAAAGCAATGGAAAGTAAACTCAGATGCTTTGAGAGAAAAATCCTCAGAAAGATCTTCGGTCTCTATCACGATCCGAATACTAACCAATACCGAATGAGAACAAATGCCGAGGTCAAACAAATGTATAGCGCTAGCGACGTAGTCCAAGAGATTAAATCCCAACGTCTAAGACTCCCTCTGACCATGTTCATAGGCTCCCTAATAACCGCCTTACCAAGTTAATCTGGGAACAAGTCCCGACGGGGAGAAGGCCCTTAGGACGTCCACGAATGCGATGGAGAGATAATATATGGTCAGATTTGAGAACAATGGGACTACCCACTGACTTAAACATCATGGACGACCGTTTGAGATGGAAGCAGGTTGTGCAGTCAGCCAAGACCCACCCCGGGTTGTAGTGCTACCAGAAGAAGAAGAAGAACAGAAAAATACCTGCATTGGACCTTTTATTGACGACAGCGGATTAATTTTGGCTGGACGTGCCATAAATCAGGTTAGTGTGCTTTCATTCTGGTGTCCGTTCGTTTCTATCTGACAATATTTACTGTATTTTATTCATATTCTAATTTGAAATTTTACTTACTCAATTTTTACATTCATTTTAGAATAACGACACAGTAATTATTACAATCACATAGATTAACTTCATTTCGATAATCATTTTTAACATTTCTTTCACTAAACATATAGCGATATATTTCAATTTGTCTTTACTAAAATACATATATACAGGGTGTAATATTATACAAATTTAAAATGTTTTCTGCTAAAGTCACTCGTACTTTAATTAAAGCAACCCTTACTCGTTTTAGTAACTATTTTAACACGATTAAAGATTTGAGTTGTGATGAAATCGATTTATACGAACTGCAACAGCGATTAAATAAAGCTGAAACACCGCAAGATACTGATTTTGATGCTAATTGTGAGGTTCATTCCCGCGAGAGAGAAATTTGAAAACGATTTTTACAAAATTATTGCAGCTACTAAAACACTAACTACTTCTCTTACTAATACCAATAATACACTTGATAACAATGATAGAATTAGCTCTGCAGAAAGTAACCTTTCAAACATTCGTTTACCACAGTTAAACTTACCAATATTTAATGGTTCTTTTGACCAATTGCTTTTCTTTAGAGATAGTTTTACATCCATTATACATGAAAATTCATCTATGTCTAAAGTACATAAATTTCACTACCTGCTGCTTTCCCTACAAGGAAAAGCAGCAGACAAAGTTAAGTCATTACAATTGTGTGACGCAAATTATGACATTCCTTGGAAGCTACTTAAAGATCGTTTTGAGGACAAACAGATTCTTATTAAAAATCACATTAAGGCTCTTTTTGATCTTTCTGTTTTAACAAAAGAATCTTATCATGGTTTAACATCAATTCGCGACGGAATCGAGAAGAAATTGAACGCATTAAAAGTGCTACAACGGCCTACTGAACATTGGGATGATTTAATTATATACCTTGTTACCAATAAATTTGATAACATAACAAAACGAGTCTGGGAATCGCGTACTGATGCAAAGAACATTCCAACATTGCAAAATTTACTCACTTTTTTGGAAGAACGTTGTCGTATCTTATCATCATTAACCCAGCATCAGGACGAAGATCACACGAAACACACTGGATTGAAACAATCACATAGGCACACAAAATCATTTGTTTCTACCACTGCAACTACTTGCACTTTGTGCAATGCTAGTCATAGCTTGCACACTTGTGACACATTTTTGAAATTAACACCTGTTGAAAAATTAAATACTGCGAAACGTTTGAGGTTATGTATCAACTGCCTAGGCAATAATCACATAACACGAAACTGTAAGTCTTCTGGTTGTAGAAAATGTTACATCACACTTTGCTTCACTTTCAAAATAATGAAAGGGAGCAGATTCAAGCTACTCATAGCACAAAAAACGATATTGGATCGATCCCCAGCACTTCAAATGAAATTTTCAGCTTGACATCTAGTATTTCCACACCATCTCAGACACTCATTTCAACTGCTTGCATTACAGTGTTTGACAACTTCAACAATCCACATTAGTGTAGAGTGCTTCGTGATAGTGGAAGCCAAATAAACTTCATTTCTGACAAACTTGCAAATATTCTACAATTGCCTAAAATTTAAATTGATAGTTCCATATCCGGAATAAATCAACTGCAAACTAAGGTTACATACTCCATTTCTTTACCGTTCAAATCCAACATCAACAATTTTCAAAGACGTATAACTTGCGTTGTCTTAACTCGCACTACTGGTAACTTGCCATCCTTGCCAATTAGTACTGACAAACTAAACATTCCAGAAAATATTACTTTGAATATTACTAAGTAAATATTACTAAGAATGTGGTCTTAATATATTATACTACTTTGTGCAGAATTTTTAAGATGATAGAACTTTCAAAGTAATTTTGAACGGAAAGCTGTCATCTGGTCGTGTTCAACCTAATGGAGTACCACAAGGTTCTGTTATAAGCACAACTTAGTTTAGTTTGGCATTTAATAATGTAGGCAAAAGTATTCATCTTCCAGTTCAATACGTATTATATGCTGACGACCTTGTACTCTTTTACAGGGGAAAGAATATTGAAACAACTTGTCGATTAATGCAAACAGCCATTGATAATATAGAAAGGTGGTCGAGGCATATTGTCCTTTTCTTCTCATCTCAAAAAACTAAAATCATGAAATTTAGCAGAAAAATGACAAAAAATAATCCAATTTTGACATACACCGGAGTATTACTAGATGTTATTGTTCATCATAAAGTTTTAGGACTAACTTTTGAATCCAAACGTACTTGGAATACACACATAGAGGACCTGAAAGGCAACTGCTTAGAAAATATTAATATCCTAAAAGTTTAGCACATTTCCAATTGGAAGCTGACGAAGAGGTAATGCTTACAGCTTACAGATCCATTATTCGCTCCAAAATAGACTATGGTAGTTTTGTCTATAAGTATATCTGCATCCAAGTCAGATCTAAAAGTTTTTGACTTCGTACACAATACGGGTCTTAGGATCTGCTTAGGTGCCTTCAGTGCCTTCTTGTCCAGCTCAAAGTATGTACTGTGAAGCTAACGAACCGCCACTCTGGTTAAGGAGACATCTTCTTTTGTCATATACAGTTAGCTTATCAGCCAATCCCCACAATCCAGTCTACCAACTACTGATTTAACCAAATAATCTCATTCATCATTTTCAGACCACAAGAGCTGCACAACCTCTCTCTTGTATTCTACGACTACCATCCTACGACTAAATTCTATTCTCGACGGTTTTGATCTTGCTGCAACTTCACCCTTTCATATCTCTACACATCCGTCATGACATAAGCAACTTTCGAATGTCAACACCTTTCTTTGCTCTTTTAATAAACATGAAACTCATACAGCTATAATTAAACAATTGTTCCTAGACATACTTAATCGAAATCAGTTTCATAAAGTTTATTATACAGATGTCTCTAAAAATGATGTAGAGGTGGGTAGTGCTGTTGTTTCCTCTTTTAGCATTACAAAATGAATCACACTTCCAACCGTTTGTAGTGTATATACTGGAAAACTATATGGTACCGTCGAGGCTTTTCGTAATTTGGAACCAACTGACTGCAATGTAGCGATTTGTACAGACTCCGTATCATCAATACAAGTAATTAAAAACATGCTCACAGATCATCCTCTGGTAAATTTAATACATAACATATATAATAAACTTATGTAAAATAAAGAAATCGGGAATTGGCGGCCATATGAAGCCATAATACCACGAGGAAGACCGCAAATGCGATCGAGCGACGACATTAGAAGAACTGTAGGGCCAATGTGGTAACGTCTTATAAACAACAGAGATGAATGGCGAGAATTAGGGCCTATATTCGGCAATCCATAAGGAGAGAAGGGCTTAAAAAAATATATAATAAACTTACGGACCATGGAGTAATTGTTACTATTGTCTGGGTACCTTCACATGTAGTAGATGTACGAAATAAGGTTGCAGATGTAAAAGGAAGCTTCTACTTTGGATATACCTATATCAAATATCCAGTTGCATGATATTAAAAAAATATTTAAAAAGCGTATATGACAAATGACGAGCTAATTGGAACACAACCCCGAGTAACTCACACGATGTACAACCAGTTATACTTACCTTAGAGTTACAACCTGTATCCAGAAGACACAAGGTTATTCTAAGAAAATTGGACACACTTGTCTCACACATGGCTTTCTCATGGCATCTACCGATCCACCTGCATGCAGCCATTGCAGTAGTCCCTTAACCATCAATTATTTCTTTAAAGCATATCCATATCTTTCTACTAAAAGAAAACAACACCAGTTGGGAGGTAGTATACAAGAAATGTTGAGTGAAACTGAGAAATTTGTAAGCCTGTTTAAATATTTTTAAAAAACATTCAAGTGCTTTATAAACAAATATTGGCCTTTCAGATGATCACTTATGTTAACAGAGGTCATCATGGGTGCATAAAGCAACAGAGTGATACCTGATATCTTTCGAGTGCGAAAGATATCAGGTATCAGGGGTGGTATTTAAATGCCGCTTACGACACCTTAAATTAGAAGGCATTTCTCTAAAACTATATGACATCCCCTTAGATGATAAATTCACTTGTATTATCCGCGTATACCTACAGAACAGAGAATTTTTGTATCACTCAATGGTAAGAATAGCAGATAGAGAACGCAGAAGGACGCTTGGGGTAGCGTAATGCGCAATGTCACTCATATAAACCAGAGTTTCCAAGAATAACAAAGCGAAGCAGCATAGCTCTACTAATAAGCAAAACCAGACAAATAACATTGATATTGTTGACTACATCTCCAAGCAAATCCTAGTGGATGAAACACGAAACAATATAGATTAAAAATAATAATTGTGTACGAGACCTAAGAGAGTAAGTCAATAGCACTCAGAGTTAAATATTATAGAGATCTTGAAAATATGGTGGCAATAAAAACAACATTTGCATTAATCATCATGGAAGATATAAATACAAGATTTGGCAACGACATAGTACCAGGTAGGGTACATGAAGTAAATATGTAACAGTATAAACATAAAAATTTAAAACCCTTAAAAATGTTTGCGCACAAAATGAATACAAAATAAATAATAACATATTTCAATAACCAAGATCAACAAAGTGTACTTTAACCAAGCAGATACAAATCAGTAATATTGTCGCTGAGTCGGTTCCACGGAAGGCTGTGGATCGCCCTCAGTCGCTCTGTTCGCTAAGGCAGACGATCGGAGTATGCGTTGTGATTCCATTTGGCTGAAACAATAGTCAGAAGCAAAGGGAAAAACAGGAAAGGAATAAAGAAACTCAAAAGGCTTTTATTTATTTTTAAAGAATTTTGCTCATCAGCGTCAGATCGTCACTTTCTTCCCTACTGCAAGACGTGCCTCTAGGTTTCTCTGGATGACGTGTGTGACCGCAGAAATGGTTGGAAAGCACACTTCTTGCTTGTTCCGAGTTGCCTGCTTATAGTACGTTGTACGAAGTTTGTATTTCGGAATTTGGAATAATTCGGAAACCGTCGTTTCGAAAACAGGTTAACAACTCACGGGTCAAGCTCTAGAAAGTGTGTTGTTGCTATGCCGCAAAGGCAGAGCAGAAATACGAACTGACGCGACTCGCCACGTGGAGGACCTCTGAGGTGCCTACAACAAACGGTAAAATAAGGAATGTGCAATAATAGTTGTAAATAGTATGCAAGTAGAAGCGAAATAGAATGTGGTATTAAGAACTGTAGGAATAGCAAATAATATACACACAAATATATTTAGATACGTAAATGAAGTACCAATAGAAATACGATCAGTAAAATAAGCTGTAAGAGAAGGGTTAAAGTTAAAATACGAAATGCTGGAAAAAGAGATGTAAATGCTATAAAATGCCCTGGAGCAACAGTGTTGCGACAGAGGAAACAAGCACATAAATATATAGGTAAAA
Organism: Diabrotica balteata; assembly: GCA_918026665.1. Taxonomy (NCBI): domain Eukaryota; kingdom Metazoa; phylum Arthropoda; class Insecta; order Coleoptera; family Chrysomelidae; genus Diabrotica; species Diabrotica balteata. Next base: position 61,901,138 of record OU898283.1, read on the forward strand.
ATGTGTCAAACGACAAAGTAAATTCAAATTAATAATATATACGTTAGGTTAGATGTCAAATAAACAAGTAAATTCCAAGTGCACAGCAATGAGTAAAATGTGGTACATATAAATAGATAAGGTAAAATATCGACAGTAAAATGGATAAATAATACCCTGAAAGAAAAAGTGTAAAATAAAATACCAAAAATAATATTCTACAAGAATATTGGAATAATAGCAAGCTGGAACGAGGAGCGGTTAAGAAGTCTAATTCTCAACCAAGGTTTCGAGTAAAAGAACTAGTGATTTAACATAAATGGGTATTCCCCAACCAGAGGTCTTAGCTAGTTCAGACTCAGAACCGAATAGGCCTTCTGGAAATTGTGCACGTTCTTTTATCCTATTTTCGTCCTTGGTGAGGTGTGCAAAATGGGCGTGACCGGCAACTCACCAATCAGAAAATAGGATAACGTCCGGAGCCAATCAGAAGGCGTAGAGGTGCGAAATGAGCAGATCCGGATGCGCACTGGTTCAAGTGACGCGTCCGCATCTGGTGACAATATACTAAATTTTGATAGACAAAAATTTTCATTACAAAGAAGTATTAAACAGGAAAAAATTAGTTGTGGATAAAATTATTTTATTAACAAAAATATAAACAAACCATGACAATTTGATAATTCAACGGAAATCTATCAAACTATGTTAAATGAGTTGACATCTAGAACTCATTTAGACATGGTCTGAAAGTCAGCAATACCTCTTATTGTGAGTCTTACGTTGCCATGCAGGATATCTGTTAAATACTTTAACATCACATCTTTTCAACAATAATGTAACACATATTAAATTTTCTAACTTTTTAATCGTTTTTTACCTAGATATTTAGTAGCTTGACTCATGTATACCTAGAAATAATACACTGATGTTGGACTTTCTAGTCCGAAAATATTCTGTGATATAGCTGGAAAGGGCTCTTTTTATTTATATACTTTGTATAAAGGATTTTTAAATTAAACTTTTGTGATTCATGGTATACAGCCAACTGCAGTAATTTTATTTTACTTGTGAATTAAATTAAAATTTGCATTTAAAAAATGAAATTTTCGCTTAAAAAATATAATATTTCGCTTAATAAACGCTTAAACAAATCATCCCAGAAAACATACTTCAGAAATATTGACATGCACTTTTTAAAAAGATGAAAGTATTAAAAAGTAATTTACGTGACTGAATTTCAATAAGAATGAGAGCACAAAATGCAGAAATGGCAGTATAACCTCACATTGTGAAAATATGTTTAAAATTTTTTGTTTGAGCTTTTTCCTATTGAATGTATTAAAAATTTTCTTGTAACGAATAATTATATTCGCCACTATATTAAAGTCATCGTTCGAAAATCCCTATAATGTGAGATTCTTCATTTTTTTTTATTTAGAATAAACGTGTCTCGACATCTTTGTCTTTGTCATTGACACGCGAGCAAAGGTTTACAATAGTAAAGAATAACTTAATTTAAAGTCAATTACATGTAATCAAATGCACTAACCTTAAACATAGTCATTTAAGAAAACAAACCCCAAAAATATTACAAATAAATTAAAAATAGCTTAAGCGTTAAAAAAATTAAACGCATTGTAAATCGAAATATGGAAGACATCTATAAAAGACGCAGAGCAGCATAAGCTCACAGCCTAAGAATATTGCCTTGTACTGTTATACATTTTTTTATCACAATTTTATAGTTTTTTGAAAAATGAACTCCGATTTAAGAAAGATTAAATTAAATATAAAAATCCATTGAACCTTATTCTCAGCATTATCTCCAACGGCGACACAACGCCACAAGAAAATAATTGAAAAAAATAATAATAAGAAATATTGCGAAATTCAAAATCCATATATATATATATATATATATATATATATATATATATATATATATACCGCCATTTCAGAAAAGAATAATATTTGTATAAGGCATGTATGGCTCAGTCACATTTTGCGGTATAAAATCTTCAATTCAGAGATTAAACATTCTTAGTAAATATATAATCTAATATGTAAGCCTGTTGATGTTTTACACACTTAGAAAATACTGAACATACAAATATTTATTCCTTTATTTACTAGGTTTAAAATAAGTATACTCAAAATAAATGAATATAATCTACCAAGTATTCTACTCCAGTTTAATATCAATTCAAGCCCTAGGCAACACTATAATTTCGGGCCTATTTTTCATATGACACATAATTGCTTTTGGTAGTTTGGTTTCAAAGCATCTAGTATGTATTTCTATTTATTTATCAGATTCCAAAAAAAAAAGAAAACAAATAATATACATGTACAAATATTAAAGAAACGCAATTTATTAAAACAATAATACTTAAACAAATATACCCAGATTGATTAGTTATATTGCCTGTTCTCTTACTTTTAATTTTGCAACCTCGTCAATTTTGTCAAAAATAATAGAATTATTTAATAACTGTTGTTCTATATAAAGAAAATTTAAACTATTAAATTTTGGTTGTCCTAATGTGGATCTTAAATTTTGTCTTATTCTGGATATCACTGAGAATGATCTTTCACCTCTTGAATTACTTATTAAAAGAGTTAAATACATTCTCCAAAAGCGAAATAATATTTCCTTTACTTATAAAATTCCTTAATTCTCTGAATTGTATTTAAATTTGGGAATGTTGCAATAAAATTATTCCGGAGTAAATGACCACATGGATACAGGCGAAATAATATTTTCTTTACTTATAAAAGCGAATTTATTGTTATATATCCATCAAATATTTTTTTAATGTTTCTAATTAAAAAATCGTATACAACAAAAAAAAATATTGCTGTAAAATGTTTTTGCCACTGAATTTAAATTTCATGTTCTAAAATTTTATTATGAAATAGTATTTATAATTTCTGCCGTTTTTTATCATTAGTATATGCAAACCCCTTAATATTTTCTGCTTCTTTTTCTAAATTGTCAAAATCATCTTTTTATATGAAATCTATCAATGAATATATCAAAACTGCTGTATCTAGGGATTGTTCCTTTTGTTAAAGAGTGTTGTTTAAAACATTTATTTCTTTCTAAAATCTTTTCCCAAATAGTAAGTAATAGTACATACTCAAATATATCATGTTTTTTATGTAAACTGGTAGCTTCGGACATTATTAATGGTTTTTCATGATGATTTTAAGGAAAAATAATGTAAACAATCTTTAATTTCATCAAAATTTTCCTTTTAAATCATCGGAACGAGCAGACATCCTGGTGTCACAAATGGGTTTAATACTACTTTAATACAAAAATTTTTAAATGCATTCCACCTAATTGTAGAACTTGAAAAAATATGTACAATTCTTGAACGATATTGAAAAAGTGGTCCTTTCCGTGCAAATGTATAAAATAATTAACAAATGTATGGAAAATGCAAATGAGGGCATAAAAATAAACGGCGAGTTAACGAATAATATAATATATGCCGACGACACGGTGATCCTTGCCAGTACCATAGACGATTACAACAAGTAATGGAAAGACTTTATTCAGTTAGTGAGGAATACGGCCTGAGCCTCAACTTCAAGAAGACAAAGTGGATGCTGATAAGCAAAAAGCAACAACCTGCTCGACAATTACGAATAAGTAACATACTAATTGACCATGTAGAATCTTATGTGTACCTTGGCACCATTGTAAATGCAAAATGGGAACAGACCATAGAAATTAAGACGAGAATAGAACGAGCTAGAGCAGCATTTAGCAATATGAAAAAGCTCCTCATAAGCAAGGATTTGTCTCTTCCCCTAAAACTTCTTTCTTCTTCACGTGCCATCTCCGCTACGAAGGTTGGCTATCATCATGGCAATTTTGACCCTGTAGGCTGCCGCTCGGAACAATTGTATGGAAGTGCAAGCAAACCACTCCCTGAGGTTTCTCAACCATGACATTTTTCTCCTACCTATGCTGCGCCTACCTTCAATCTTTCCTTGCATAATTAGTTGTAACAGTTGATATTTATTCTCACGTGTAATATGTCCCAGGTATTGTAGTTTCCTCATTTTCACACTCAATACGACCTCCTTTTGTTTGTTCATCCTGTCTAATACAACTTGGTTAGTTATCTTATCCTTCCAGGAGATTTTTAACATTCTTCGGTACGTCTAAAACTACGTCTAGTTAAATGCTACATTTTTCCGATCTTGCTGTATGGCGTGAAGGCCTGGACGCTGACGGAGACGCTAACGAGAAAATTAGAAACATTCGAAATGTGGGTGTACCGACGCATTCTTCGTATATCCTGGACCGAACATGTCACCAACATAGAGGTACTCCAAAGAATCGGAAAGGAGAAAGAGATCGTGAATACAATTAAACAAAGAAAGCTTGAATATCTAGGCCACATATTGAGACACGATAATTACCGTCTGCTACAATTGATTGCCCAGGGAAAAATAGACAGTAAGCACGGGCCAGGCAGGAGAAGACACTCGTGGCTCCAAAATCTGCGGAAGTGGTTCGGGCTCATATCGGTCGAACTATTCAGAAGCGCTGCAAACAAGATCAAAATTGCCATGTTAATAGCCAACGTTCGCAATGGATAGGGCACTTGAAGGAGAAGAATAAAGTGGACGGAAAAAAATATGTTCTATTCGAGATTGGAGTCCATAATATTTACCTGGTGTACTTATTAACGCGTTACTAAATGCATAATTCTGTCTCCGACAGTTAGTGATGTCTAAGCCTAAATTATTTTAAAATTCTAAAATAATTTTCTTTTAAGTTTTCACTAGTATTAGAAAATATGGGTAGAAATCTCAAAAATCCTTCTTTTATACCACTTAAAAGAACATAGTGAACAATGACGGTACGCTGATCTATGTGAGATATATCAGGTGTTGAATCAATAATTAGAGAGTAAAATTTCGTTTTCTATAATTTGTTCACTCTTATGAGTTGCAAATCTTTCAATACAATAGAAATAAATTCATCACATTGTAGGGACAAATAGTTTATTGTACCAATGTTGCAGTTTAATTGAACTCGATAAATATTCCAAAGCACCTATATAATTACCATTATTTTCACACAAAATACTTTATTTTAACACGAAACGATAAAGTGTAAGAAATAAATTTGATTATCGCTACCACACGTTAAAGTACTTTCCTTCAATATTTTTTTCCATTTATTATTTTTAAATACGTGCGTAGTAAACATAGTAAATAGGGATGGGAACAATGTATCCATACAGTAAATATATCAATATCGCTCACACAGCATTGGTGCCAGTGCACTTATTATCCACGCTAATTTAGTAATTTGAGACATATTTTATAAAACAAACATATATATTACTACTAACCTTTTAATTATATCATATTAGTGTGTAATAATTAGTAATTTTTATTAGAACATTCGATTATAATAAAATAGTGGTTGAGCGAAATGTAGGTATTTGTCCTTACACCTTTGTCTTGATGGCTTTGTTGCACGCACCAGTAATAGGTCGCTGGTTTTCTTGGGGAACAAGGTTTTTCCTTAGGGAAGTAGGTTCATTATATATATATATATATATATATATATATATATATATATATATATATATATTTCTTTGAAGGACCACCCAGAAAACTGGGAAAAATGAAGATTCGAAAAGAACGTTTGAACAAATATATTTAAACAAATACAATGTATTTTAAACGCCGATAACTTGACTAATACAATATTGACACGAAGTTATTAATATACCGACTGGTTTAAAACACTAATATGCCGCTGGGGCGAGTAGAGCCTGACGCTCCTTCAGTGCTGGAATTTGAACTGATACTGATTTGATGGATTTGAACTGCGAACTGATGTCCACACTCTCCCCTCAATCACAAACATTCCGAAATCTCCCCCCTGACCCCTCGACGTATTAAAAGATATGTTTATTTTTCAAATACCTTTAACTTTCAAATCATTGATAAAAACTACCTGATAAGGGTATTTGTCTCAACTTGCGGAATTTTGGAATGCGTCAGAGGGTAATTTGGAAAATACTAATCCTTTCATTGTTACGATTCTATGAAGGTTTTAGAAACTTGTGTAGAAAGTTATTTAAATGCAAGATAACGGCGCTTTACAGATTATTAGTTAGTACAAAGAAATTTTATATATCTAAACTAATATACAGTATGATACAAAAATAAACTAAATAATATGATACACAAATAGACTAAAAATATTAAGTATTGTTGTTACGCAACATAGTCCCCCCGTTGATGTGACCTACATCTAAATGAGTATGGGGTAAAGGACATACTTTAACAACAGATCTTATAAATGTTCCGTGTTAAGTTCTTAGTTTTACAGTTCTAACCCTGCCGTCTTTACCTGGCAGTGATTCGATTACTCTTGCCAGTGGCAATTTTAGAGGAGGAGCGTTATCATCGATTAGGAGTACAAGATCATCGACTTTAATGTTTTCTTAGGGCAGAAACCATTTGGGCTTATTTTGGAGGCGATTTAAATAATCCCTAGACCAACATTTCCAGAAATGCTGCTGAATTTTGTTGCATTTCTGCCACAGTGATAAACTATTTTCGGATTTTGTCGAGATATCTTTTTCTGGATAGGAAGTCATGCTGCTTCCAATGAGAAAATGAGCGGGGGTTAGAAAAGGAAAATCATTTGGACTGTCTGACAATGGACAGAGGGGTCGTGAATTTAAAACAGCTTCTATTTGAGCCAAAATAGTGGTTAATTCCTCAAATGTAAAAATATTATTGCCCATCATCCTTACTAAATGATACTTGTAGCTCTTTATAGCTGCTTCCCAAATTCCACCCTGATGTGGTGATCGAGGTACAATGAACTTACACTCAATTAATGTTGAGGCTGCGAATTCTTTTATGGTAAGTAGAACGTCCGTTTCCATAAAAAAGTCATAAAGCTCTTTTAACTGATTACGAGCTCCAAGAAAGTTGGACGCATTGTCCGAATAAATGGTTTTAGGAATACTTCTGCGTGAAATGAATCTTTTTAACGTTAGTAGAAATGCTTCGGTGCTAAGACTGGACACTAGCTCTATATGGACTGCCTTAGTGACGAGGCATACGAATACTGCTATATAAGCCTTACAAATGGAAGCACGTCGCAGTTTTGAAGATTTTATTTGAAATGGGCCCCCGTAGTCGATGCCGACATTTGTGAATGGTCGAGAGACCTGAAACCGTTGTTTGGGTAGATCGGCCATTATTTGATGAGCTGGTCTTGCGTTAAATCTGTAACAGTTCTTACATTCGTAGATGATCCTCTTGATTTCTCTCAGTCCATCAAGAGGCCAATAAGTGATTCTAATATTTGACAATATATTTTGAGGGCCTGTGTGTAATAGGCGAATGTGTTCTCTTTCAAGTAACGATCTAACTACCTGGCATTTTGTAGGAAGAAGAAGTGGAAATTTTTGATTATACGAAACATTTGCATTGCGAAGTCGTCCACCAACTCTTATTAAATCAGATGCGTCTATAAATGGATTCAATTTTTAAATTTGCTTATTAAGCCTTATTTTTTATTGTTTTTTGATGCTTTGGGTCTTTAAATTCTGATTGAAAGAATGTTAGTTGAATGATTTTAACTATTCTTTGCTCGGCTTCTATTAATTCGGAAGCCGAAAGTACACCATTTCTTTTGTTTTCTTTATTTTTAAGATTGTAAATATACCTATTGCAATATGCAATTACTCTTTGTAACCGAGTGAAAGATGAGAATTTACAAAAAGTTGTATATAGAGTAGGTTTCGAATTATTTACAGCGTGTAAAGTGGCTTTTATTTCAGGGATATCTGTTATATCAATATTTGGAACAAATTTATTAAATTTAGTGGTTGCGTTCATTAAAAAATGGGGCCCATGCCACCATAATGTATTGTCTACCAGCAGGGCCGGTGTGGTACCGCGAGACAGAATATCTGCTGGGTTATCTTTAGAACTTACGTGATTCCATAAATAAGTTCGCGTTAACTCCTGTATTTGAGTTATACGGTTTGCAACGAAGATTGACCAACGAGAAGGGTGGGAATTTATCCATGCAAGTACAATTTGGGAGTCTGTCCAGAGCCTAACCGAAGCTATGGAAGAAACCTTTGGTGAAATAATAAGAAAGATATTTGAAATCAGGGTAGAAAGCAAAACAGCCCCTAATAATTCAAGTCAGGGTAGGGAAATGGTTTTTAGCGGAGCTACACGACTCTTTGAAGTAATTAATTTGCATGAAACGATTCCATTTTCATGTAAAACCCGTAAATAAATACAAGCGCCATATGCCTTCATACTTGCATCGCAGAAACCATAGATTTCAATTCGAGAAATATTGAGCGGATTGAGCAGAGGTCTAGAGATTGTGAGTTTTGCAAGATCAGGAATGTGAGCTAGAAAATTCAACCATTCTGATGAAATTTCTCCTGTGAGTTTGTCATCCCAATTTAAGTTACATATCCAAATTTTTTGCATTAACAACTTGGCAGATACAGTAATCGGATTTATTAGACCAAGAGGATCAAAAATAGAAGAGATAATTGATAGAACTTCTCTTTTTGTGTATTTTGGTTCACTAGAAATGTCAGGAAGAGAGATAGAGAACATGTCAGACTGAGAATTCCAACATATTCCAAGAACTTTATTTGACGAATTGTCGGATTTTATTACATAATTAAATTTTTGAGATTCAGAGGAAATAGAGTCGAGAAACTCGGAAGAATTAGAACTCCATTTATGGAGTGGTATCCCAGCGAAATTTAGACTCGTAAAAAGTTGCTTATAAGTCTTGTACAAAGTCTCGATATCATTTGCACCATGTAAAATATCATCTACAATAACAAGAAATTTCTAGAGCATCAGCAGCTAATGGGTATTTTTCTTTATTTCGAACTGCCAACTCTTTAAGACACCTAGTACTTAAAAAACTAGCTGACTTTGTGCCGTAGGTCACGGTCTGAAGTTCTAGACATTTTAATTCTTCTTGCGGGGAATTGCGCCACAGAATGTTTAGTAGAAATGTCTGTTTTGGGTTAATTCTTATTTGCCTAAACATATTTTCGATGTCGGCGATAAGAGTATATTTGTAAAGTCTAAAGCGAATTAGAATTTCAAACAAATCAGGTTGTACAGTATAACCTTTGAGCATAATATCGTTGAGAGACACATTTGAGGTTGATTTCATTGATCCATCAAATACAACCCTGAGTCGAGTAGTTAAGCTATTATGCTTGAAAACACAATGATGTGGGAGAAAAAACTTATGTTCGTACGATTCATTAAGCTTAGAAAGGGGAACGTATTTACCATGCTCTAAAGAAACATATTCTGATATGAATTCTGTGTACAGATGCCGTAACTCGTCTGATTTGTTTAGCCTTTTTTCAAGATTGAAAAAACGTCTTTTTGCCAAATGAAATGATTCACCTAATTTTTGATATTCATTAGGAGTCTTCAGAGGTAGATCTACTTTAAATCTGCCACTAGGAATAATTGTAAGTGAAGATTTGAATATGTCCTCAGCTCGCTGTTCTGAGGGAATTAATGTTTTTGCATGAATAGAAGTGAGTGGTTTAGTCTCTTCTATTTCCCAAAAATTCTTTAAAAGAGAATCAAGATCAGCAGTTTGTACGTGTAACGAAATATTTGAATAATGTGAGTAAGCATTGTTCTTTGAAAGAGTCGCGTTTGATCCTAACATTGTATAACGAGAGTATGGGATATTTCCACCTACAATATAACCCAAATGAGTGTTTTGAAGAATAGGAAGGTTGGGGCCTAATTTTATTAAGCCGTAAGTAACTAGGTCAAAATAAATATCAGCTCCTAAAAGCATGTCTACGTCCCACGGGGTACAGAAATGTGGGTCTGCAAGTTTTATATTTTTTGGTATTTTTAATAAATTTAAATCCAGCGCGACTTGTGGATGCTGGCACGTAATGCTTTCGAAGACAGCACAGGACAGATTAAAGTTTTTACCAGGATATGTGTTTGAATAGATTTTAAGGTCTACCATCTTGTTTGAAACAGAAGAAGTTTGAGCTATACCTGATATTTGAAGATTTCTGGTATAGGGTGAATAACAAATTCTTTTGGCTAACCTGTCTGTTATGAACGAAACTTGGCTACCGGAGTCTGTTAAACAACGAACAGAGATGGGATTGTTTTCAACATCGTAAACAGTTACCAAAGCAGTTGCGAGTAAAATTTTCAGATTGTTCGAATATACAGTAGGTGATCAAATTATTATGATCACTTCAAAAAACTTTGTATTTTGCGGTTTAATAAAGAACAAAACTGCATATAAGCCTCTAATGATGTGACTATAATATAAAAATAGATCATAAACACGTTCTTTTACAAAATTTTAAAATATTTTTTTCTTTGACCTTAAATAACAATTTTTTTTTAATATTCTGTGTGACCTTCATTAGCTTCGATGACAGCTTTGATCCTCCTTGGCATGCTTTGAATGTTTCTTATTTAGTCTTCTTTTATTTTATCGTTTCTGTGCCAAGCGGCAATGAGTCTCTCAATTAACTGCTGCTTATTTGTGTCAGTTTCCTGGGCCACCCCTCTCTTCATAAGCTCCCATAGATTTTCGATTGGATTGAGGTCTGAGGAATTATCTGACCACTTCAGTACTTTAATTTTTTTTTCCAGGTAAGTACGATCTTACTTGTTTTTGCCTTATGGCGCGGTGCTGAATCGTACATAAAAGTAAAATCTTCCTATTCGCCAAAGCAGTCTTTGGTTTGTGGCATGAGCTTTCTTTTCATAACTTCCAATATACTGATGTTGATTCATCATTTCATTCACAATGTACAACCTCCCTGTGCCCTTACTGCTGATCACAGACCATACCATGATCTTGAGAGGATGCTTTACTCGCTCCACTATGCAATCCTTGTGATATTTTTCACCCACTAGCCTTAGGACAAAGCCGACTTATCCATGTGTATCTCAACTGTATACTCATTGGAGAAACAAACCTGTGAATAAAAAAAAATATAAGATATTTTTTTAGTATAAAAACAGTGGTTATAGGGATTTAAACTTTAGTAGTGACATAATTTACCTTATTCCAATCCTCAATTGTCCAATTTTGGCGTTCTCTGACCCATTCCAGTCTCTTTTTCATCATTGCGATGGCCAACTTAAGTCTTTTGGCAGGGCGTCATGATTTGAAACCTTGCTCGGCAAGCCTTCTGCGGACTGTCATGTCAGAAACTGCATCACAGCTTCACGAATAAATCCAGTGAGGATTTTTCTTGGCTTCTTTCTATTGTTGAACAATATATTCCCCATTTTTATTTCGTCTCTGGGTGTAGTGACACGTTTTCGACCACATTTTTGCCACGCTGGTGAGTTAGGTGTTTGTTGGTATCAATTTTTTTCTTGATATTGCTCACTGTTGCTTGCTCTACTTGGTCTTTTTGATCTATCTGACGTTGGGAAAGCTTTGTATTCAATAAAAGTGTCTTTATCTTCACCATTTTAAACACAGGAACGTCTTTAGCCTTACCCATTATGATTTTCTTCTCAAAAATCGAAATGTTTTCAAAATGACTTTAAAATTAAAACTGGTAGTTTTTGGTCTCCCACAATCACCACTAATACATTAACAAAACATACTACAAAGCTAAAACGATACTAATCTTTCAAAAACAATATAAAAACATACAAATTCAGTTGTAAACTCCAAGCGCAAATTTACCACAATGTGTATGTTGTCACGTAATTTGACAAAAATGACAGTTCCAGAGCTGCAAACGTCAAAAAAGTAAGGTTATTAGTGACAAAATATATTGGCATACCTTTACTCGTATAGCAGCATATGATTTTATTATAAAATTTTTGAACAAATTTGAAAAACTTAAACTTTTGTGACTGATTATAATAATTTGATCACCCACTGTACAGAGTGGGACGAAATATTGCTCGGCCCTGGAAGATTTTGCGTATCTGGTAAACCTTGCGGAATTGCATTTGGAACAGAGTTGTTCTGAGAATTTGCATGAATATTCTCCGAAGTGAATTGAGACGAATGCTGATTTGGACGTTGATGATGTGAATTCCGAACAAATTGATTTTGGGCGGGTTGACTTTCAGAATTCGATCTATACGAACTTTGCCGTGAAATATTTTCCGACGGGTGCGAAATGTGAAGCAAAGAGTGATGTCTTTTATTGCAGGTTTTGCCATTCGAAGATGAGGAACAAGAATTAGACATATGACCACTAGCAAGGCAATTGAGACAAAAACCTTTGTTTTTTTACTTTTTGCATACGCTCTTGAGCGGACAAATTTAAAAATTGTTGGCAAGAGTATACTTTATGGGAGTTAGAATTGCATACGAAACATTTAAAAGATGTATCTCTATTATTTATAGAAATATGAAGAGACGGTTTTGATTTATAAACTGTTTTCTCTTCAAAGATCAAATTTTAAAATATCTTACATTTCTTTTCAATAAAATTCAAAAACTCATCTATTGTAGGAAGTTCGTTGAAATCTGTTTCGGATTCAAAGGATCGTTTCATATTAAAATCTAATTTTTGTGTGAATATACGAATTAAAATTAAATCTGCAAGATTGTCGGAAATATTTAAATTATTTAGCGCACTTAAATTCTTTTTTATGTGAGTTAAGAATTCTCGCAAGTTTTGAGCAGTATTTTTTGTTAATGAAGGAACGTTTAAAAGTTGTTTTAAATAAGTGTTAATTATTAAACATTTATTTTCAAATCTATTCTTAAGTGTATCGAGCGCAACGGAAAAATTTGAGCCTACAACTTCCAGATTTTCAATTAGTTGTAAAGGCTCGTTCTTGAGAATTGATTTTAAATAAATTAGTTTTTCAATATCTGAAAGATTTAAATCATCTACGATAAGTTTGGTAAACATCTCGATAAAACTAGGCCAATTTGCTATATTTCCATCGAAATGTGGAATTTTTATTTCCGGTAGGCGGATATGATGGTTATTTGAATGATTTTGTTGAGCTGAGGTGCTCCCAACAGAATTTACTAAAATTGTATCAATTTTATTCTTTAGAGCTGATCCTAACGTTAAAAATCTGTCTTCTACGTCTGCCATGTCAACAGAAAATTCATCATCTATTATCTCTAATTCATTTTGAACCTCGAGATATTTGTCAAAATCTTTCGATAGATAGTCTTTTCTAAAAATTAATTTATTTTTTGAAATATTACTTTTTTCATTTTCTTTAAACCAATTTTCCAATCTAGTTATCGAAGCTTTACTTCGACCTCTTGCTTTAACAAGATCATCTTTTACTTTAACAATATCATCAACCGTTTTATCCATGATTAGCTAATTGAATTAGATAAAGATTTAGTGAGCGAGAAATATGTGAAAGAATTTGATCTTTAAATTGAAAAAAACAGAAGAATAGTAATAAACACAGAGATATAGCGAAAATATGAGAATTTACACTAAAAATCGAAAATATAAGTAAAAAGTTATAAAAATTATAAAAATAATAGCGAAATAACGAAAATGTTCAATAAATGTTCAAAAAGAGTTTATAGTATGCACTTCACAAATGATACTAAAATTAAAAAACTTACAGTTTGTTGAGTGTGATGCTAGGCGTTAAATCAGCTACCAGAATGAAGGAGTCTGGGGGCGTCCTACTGGAAGATGCTGCGTTGATGTCTAACTTGAAGATGAGACATGCGAAGATCTCTGATTCGAAGTTGAAGTATGAAGAAGTCCGGTTCGAAGGAACATGAGCGAAGATGTAGGTGTTTGTCCTTACACCTTTGTCCTGATGGCTTTGTTTCACGCACCAGTAATAGGTCGCTGGTTTTTTCCCTTGGGGAACAAGGTTTTTCCTTAGGGAAATAGGTTCACTTTATAAATATATTTTTTTGAAGGACCACCCAGAAAACTGGGAAAAATAAAGATTGGAAAAGAACGTTTGAACAAATATATTTAAACAAATACAATGTATTTTAAACGCCGATAACTTGCATATGATACACACTTGTCGGTGATACAATATTGACACGAACTTATTAATATACCGACTGGTTTAAAACACTAATATGCCGCTGGGGCGAGTAGAGCCTGACGCTCCTTCAGTGCTGGAATTTGAACTGATACTGATTTGATGGATTTGAACTGCGAACTGATGTCCACACTCTCCCCTCAATCACAAACATTCCGAAATCTCCCCCCTGACCCCTCGACGTATTAAAAAATATGTTTATTTTTCAAATACCTTTAACTTTCAAATCATTAATAAAAACTACCTGAATTTGTATTTGTATTTGTCTCAACTTGCGCAATTTTGGAATGCGTCAGAGGGTAATTTGGAAAATACTAATCCTTTCATTGTTACGATTCTATAAAGGTTTTAGAAACTTGTGTAGAAAGTTATTTAAATGCAAGATAACGGCGCTTTACAGATTATTAGTTAGTACAAAGAAATTTTATATATCTAAACTAATATACAGTATGATACAAAAATAAACTAAATAATATGATACACAAATAGACTAAAAATATTAAGTATTGTTGTTACGCAACAGTGGTTGATATTCACCAAAATAATAAATTTTGCTCACTTAACCTGTTTGTTTTATTATGATTTTTTGCATTGAAGTTTGACAGCGACTGTGCGAGGTTGCCAATTTTTGTGATAGGTTTGTTCCAGTTTTAAATAAAATGTATTTAAACACAGCCACCTTTGGTGACTGTGATTTAAACAAATCAAAATATCTCTGGATGAAATTTATAAATTGTCAAAACAAGTTTAATTTATGTTTTGCTTATATTTTTGAAAAATGGAAGTGAATTCTATTATTGATATAAATAATATAATACAAAAAAGCGATATTGAATTAATTCAATATTTGCAAAATATTGAATTACTTAAACAACAATTTAAATGTAAAGTTAGACAATGTCGGCGTCTATGTGTAGTGAGGCAGAAAAATGGGTTTAAATTAAATCATGGTTTTTTGTGCAGTAAATGCAAAAAAATTTATTCTATATGTACGGGTACATTTTTTAAAGGATTAAGAGTACCAATCAGGACTCTACTTTATGTAATGTGGTTTTGGGCAAGTCAGACGCCAGTTAAAAGTGCCGCAGGAATTATGAATTTAGAAAAACGATCTGTTATACACTTTCCTACTTTACAAGAGGAAGAACCATTTTTATTAGGTAAAATAACAATAAAAAATATTAACATTTAGTTACTTTTCACATTCTTATTATTGCAGGTGGAGAAGGACACACTGTTCAAATTGAAGAAAGTGTTGTAACAGAAAGAAAATATAACCGCGGTAGAATGATTAAAGAACAATGGTTTTTGGGAATGTACGATATAGTTTTAAAAAGGGGGTTCATAACATATTTAGAAAGTAGGAAAGGAGAGGTATTAGTGGAGATCATTAAAAAACACGTCCGGAAAGGTAGTAAAATATTGACAGACCAGTGGAAGGGATATTCCAATTTAAAAAATTTATGGTACATTCACAAAACTGTGAATCACACTAAATTTTTTAAAGATCCACTAACAGGGGTCTGTACAAATCAAGTATACTTCATCTAATTTATATACCGATGCACGTCATCGGCGTCATAGCCTGTGACGTCACATGATACCAACACAAAATATTTAGGGTGTAGGTGTGTTCTTTTTTAGAATTACTTTACCGAGTACACTGGCATTACAGCCACTAGAAATATTTTATTATATACGCGTAGAAATAATATTTAAGAATTTCTATTAATGTTAACTTAAAGAAATACACAATAATATGTTTCATTTAATTTGTATAAATGCATTATAAAGCGTTTTTATCAAGAACATTTGTTCGGAACACACTGTAACTGTATTTGAACGAAGGTAAAATTTTGGCATAAATTAGTAACACTTATTTGACAGATCCGGTGTTGACACTTTTTGTACTTCATTATTTTGAATTTTAAAGTGAATATCTCTTGTTTTATATTTTTAACTATTTAATAAAATCTGTTCTTTTTAGAACAAAATTAGTGTGTTTTATTTAAAAAATGTCACTTAAGAATTTAAATATTTACGTTGTAAAGAGATGGTAATACTTTTGCAATAATTATGTAATTAATCTATTTGATTTAAAATAAAGTCAGGATTTTTTTATACTTTGGCAACTATGTCAACTTCGATCTCTGACGTAGATAATGACGTAAGTCGTTATCTAAATTAGATGAAGTATAGAAGGGTATTGGTCTCGTCTTAAACAATACCTAAGACGACTTGGAGTGATGAGCTCTCCATTTTTACCGGAATACATCGACCAATTTATGTGGGATGCATTATATGGACGCAATGCTCATGATAGGTTTAAGAACATAGTAGATTGTATTAGACAGAGGTATAACTAGTTTATATATTATAAGTATACAAAGAGATATATAATATAAATTATAATATATATATATATATATATATATATATAATATATCTATATATATATATCATATTATATAAATATATATATATATATATATATATATTATTATATATATATATATATTATATATATATATATAAATATATATTATAATATATATAATATCTATTATATATATAATAATATATATATATATATATATATATATATATTATATATATATATTATATATATATATTAATTTATATATATATATTATATAATATATATTATATATATATTATATATATATTATATATATATACTTCTATCGGTTAATGTGGGCTCCGTACTAAAACGGTATTATACTAACTCCAGGAGAATATACGCCGTGTATATTATTATCTGAGTAGCGCTTTATGTAGACTCCGACCAACACGTCGGATCAAGTGGACTCCGTAACTGGATAAAACATTTTTGGGATCCGTATACAGCTTTTAGCGTACACAAATAAGCTCCTGCGATGTTGCCAGTAGTTGTATTAGTCGTAGATTTTCAAAATTTTAGAGCAGGTACATTTTAGAACTTAAAATTTATTTAAATATCCACCAGGTTAGTCATCGAAGAATTCCAAGAATATTGGCTACTGTTTTTAAATATATTATAATATAAATTGTTAATATAATTTTATTTTATTTTTATGTTTAATAAGCACTTTGATAATTTAAATTACTTGCTCTAATTATTTTCAAACTTAAGTATCCATTATAAACTTATTAATGCTAATATATAGCATTATTTTATAGCATTCTAATATTTTAGCTATGGATTAAATCCGAATAGCTTTTTGATATTACTTTACTTTCTCGGAGACATTATATTGTAACACAAGGATCTTATTATATTACCAAAACCTTCCTTTCATATTTTATTCACTTATAAGGGGCAGCACTAACATCAGTAAGATAATAAGGCGTACCTATAGTTCTGGGCAGCTTAATAGAAAACTTGAATGTAGCAATTTTATTGGTTTCGGGACTGTTAACTGAATTGGGGAAGCAGGATATCAGCATTAAGTTAATGCATATAGGAATTGTTGCTTGACGGTTGAAATATCAAATACCAGAAGGTACGACGGTAGCAGTCTGAGAAAGCAAAGCAAAACAACTTAACTATTATTAGACCATATCATATTTCCTAATAAACTAATATTCACTTTATAACGAGACAAGAAGATATCGAAACAGTATGTACATACCAACGGGTTTCCTATGTCGGCATCCAGCAAAATTGTTGTAATATTGATACGGGAAACAAAAACCTTGAGAGAGAAATTGGCCCCAAGAAACTCTGCCTTAATAAACAGTCGAATAAAATACAGATTCTCGATTTAAATAGTCAAAAAATTAAAGAACAATTTATTAAAATAGAAACAGCGCCGATTTACGATGTAATCCATTAACGGCCCAAGGTACAAAGCAGCTCCTAGTTATGCTGATGATTACATCTATAAATATGTAAACGACATACTGAACAAAGTCCAGAGAGCACGAAAAAAGTTTCAAGTAAAATCAACGAAGTGAAAACCAAATACCAGCGCATAAACATAAGAGACCGTCAGTAAATCTAGATACAACGTTAAAGTCAACAATTTCAATTTCGAAAGTATGGAAGACATTAAATATCTTAGAACAATAATCGCAGTTGGTAATACTACCACTGAAGGAGTTTAGAGCATAATACAAGCTTTAGACCTATTTTTATGTACGGATGCGAATCATTACAATGACTAAAACAAATAAAAAAAAATCAAATATTGATAGATAATTGATAGGGAATAAGCACATCTATAGATAAGAATGAACAGATCATACAAGGTGGATAGCAAGGATTTCGGATTGGAGCCCAATAGGAAGGAGAAAAAGAGGTAGACCCCGAAGATCATGGAGGGATGAAGTGGACGAGGCCATGGAAAAACGAGACCTTAGAGATGGAGAATGGCAGAACAGAGAGGACTGGAGACGTTGGCTGAAAGAAGGAAGGCGGCGACAGCTGTAAAAATCCTTATATAGATAGATAGATAGATAAGAATGAATAACATATCTTAGATAAATAAGCGGAACAAAAGAAACTGTGTATAAACTTGAAAATTTCAGAAATAATAATTAAATGAATTAATGTAAATCGTAGGAAAAGAAATAAGAGGAGCCATAACACAGTGAAAAACTAGAAATCTTATGGAAAAATACAATAAACTATTAGATTTGCTCTTTAGCACCGTGAGAAGATCAAAATACAAATCTGCATACATAATTATATTAAAGAAAAGTTAATAAAAACTTCTGTTCGTCAGCAGCCAGAGAAATTACACATTATAATATATTGAATAATGATTTTAGCGTAAAAAAACGGTGTTATAGTCAATAACAAGAAAACCAAATAAAAGTTCATTAACAGACAAAAGGTATGATATAGAATGGAGCATTAATGTAACAATAAAACCATATACTTTTGAATGATTGGAGCTATTTAGATATCGCTGATAACTTTGTCACATAAAAGATAAAAGCGAAAATTCATGTAGCAAACCATAGACATATAGTACAAATAGACTGAATACTGCCATACATTCACGTTTCCGCAATGCGACAGAGAAAAGTGACGAAAAGCAATATCTGTATCTTTTTCTAATGGGACAGGTTTATCGACCACGTGACCTTCTCATTGGTCATTTAGGTCACGCGTTCAATAAACCTGGTAAATTAGAAAGAGATGCAGGGACTGCTTTTCGCCAGTTTTCTCTGTCGCACTGAGGAAACGGACCTGTATTGCAACAGTCAGTCTATTTGTATTTTATGTATATGTAGCAAACTGATATCCTCATACCACTATTAAATCTACTAAAAGAAGAAACTGCAATATAAACAAAATTTGTTTAGTACGTGTCTAGAAAAGAACTCTAAAAAAGAATTTGGAGATAGAAACGTCAACTACATGTGTAATATAAAAATCAAATTTATTCTTTTAACCAAAATGTTCACACCAAGTTTTAATGTATTTAAATATCCGGTAGCTCAAACTACTTGTATGCTATAATAGTATTCAGTAATCCATCTCAATATGTCTCACTTTATTTTTTTTTTAATTTTTTGGATAGAATGAAAGAAATATGCCACAATATTTATTATGTACTACATATTTTATTTGACGCTTCAATGTTCAAATAGGAGTTCGTTCTTAAAAATGTACAATATTATTTTTACAAGGTATTACGTATAAGATGTTATTTATGTTTTTCCTTTATCTAGTTGGTCATAATAATCAATTAGTTCGCGGTTGTTTCGCACTCTGTATTGATTTGTAATATTATCGATAACAGGTTTATATATTTCTCTAATAATTCTTCTTTCTGCGATGCTCAATCGGCTCTTATTTTGTTTTTTCGTCGTCCATGTTTCATGTTTTAATTCTCCCCGTATAATTAGCCCATTAACAGAGAGTCATTCCATCCAATAAGAGTGGAGGCTGCTCAGTCATCAAAGACAATCATTCCATCCAGTAAGGATGAAGACTGCTTAGTCATCAAAGACAGTCGTTCTATCCAGTAGGGGTGAAGGCTGCCTAGTCGTCGAAGAGACAAGTTCTTCTTCTTCATGTACCATGTCCTTTCAGAACGTTGGTTACCATCATACCTATTTTAATTTTATTCACTGCCACCCTAAATATCATGCTTGTATCTACACCATACCAATCTCGCAAGTTCTTCAACCATGAGGTTCTTCTTCGTCCTGGACTGCGTTTGCCTGCTATTTTTCCTTGCATGATATTTTGTAGCAGATGCTTGATGCTTTTTATGATCTCAGTGGTCTTGCTGAGACGTTCAAGTATTGTGGAGTTACGAATCTTCTCCACCCAGGAAACTTTTAAAATTCTTCTATAGCACCACATTTCGAAAGCCTCAAGGCGATTTAGATCGATTTTATTCACAGTCCAGGACTCGACAGCATAAAGTAAGACCGAGAACACGTAGCAGCGAAGTAGGCGGATTCTTAATGCCAATTTTAGGTCTCTGTTACATAACACCTTGGACATCCTTCTAAAAGCAGCTCTAGCCTGCTCTATTCTGGATCTAATTTCGCCGTGATTTTCTGCATTACAATTTAATTGCTGTCCAAGGTAGACGATTTTATCAACTTGCTCAAGTTTGGTATTATTTACATATATAGACGGTTTTATATTCTGTTGTTTACTTATTACAAGTATTTTGGTTTTCCTTATGTTAAGATCCAGACCTGCCTCCCTACAACTCTCAACGACACTATCAAGTAGTGTTTGCAGATCTTCTTGACTAGAAGCTAGGAGTACTGTATCGTCCGCATATCGCAAATTATTGATGACTTCGCCGTTCACAAGTATTCCTTCTTGTTTTTCAGAAAGTGCTTTTCTGAAAATTCTTTCGGAGTAAACAAAGTAAAAAGCAGGGGTGACAAGAGGCATCCCTGCCGTACTCCTCTTTTAATATTGAGAGCTTGTGATTCCACACCATCTACTAAAACTGATGTTGTTTGATTCCAATATAAATTTGCAATTATTCGAACATCTCTGCCGTCCAAGCCAATGTCTTTTAGAGCTTCGATCAATATAGAGTGCTTAACACGATCAAATGCCTTTTGAAAGTCAATAAAACAACAGTATATGTCTACAGATATATCACGACATCTTTAAGCAAGTACGTTCATTCCAAACAGTGCCTCTCTCGTTCCAAATCCGTTACCGAAACCAAACTGAGTGTCATCCAGGTATTCCTCACATTTATTGTAGATATGACCATGTATTACCTTCAGAAAAATTTTCAATAAGTGGTTTAATAAACTGATGGTTCTATAATCAGCACAGGTTTTTGCTGTTGTCTTCTTAGGTAGAGCTATAAACAGTGAGTTAGACCAACCATTAGGTAGTTGTCCGCTGGTATAAATGGTATTGAAAAACGAAGTTATAGCCTCTAAAACATTGCTATCCTTTATAAGCTTATATATTTCAGTTGGAATTTCATCAGGACCAGTCGCTCTGCCATCTTTTGATGATTGTATGGCCTTTATAACCTCACAGCGTGTTATTAGGGGTCCGTCGCAGTTAGTAATATCGGGTGGTGAAGTGCTATCTGCCAAACAAGAGAGTCGTGTCTTGGTTAAGGGGTAGCTGCCCTTTGCGCTATCGCCGATTCTTTTTTGGTTGCTGTATGTCAAGGGGTAAGGTCAGCCTACATATCTGTTGCTAAAATTACTTCGCTGCTGTAACGAGTAACATTTACTGGTATATGAATTTTGTTACGAATTTATCTTATGTGCTAAACTCTAATAAATCTTTTACCGCGAATTAAAAAACATGTTTTAACCTTTACGTTTATCTAAATAAATATTTACTATATTGTATACCTAATAGTTGTTTATTATGTTTGTTTTATTATTTGTATCTCTATAGGTATAATTTAGAATATAATATTATTTGTCTTATATACAAAATCATACGATTTGCGTTACATTGATATTTATGTGGCAATTAGCTATACAGTCATTAGTCTTTCCTGTCATATCATATTTTCCTTAATCAACAAACCATAATCAAGCGGTATAGTTTTTGTAATACAATATCCCAATTCGTCTCATAATATTTAGTTTTCAAAACAGCTGTTACGCTAATAATTCGTTCACCTTTGTTAAAGCACTTTGGGTTATGACTACTTTTTCTTGGCTATGCAATTTTAGTTTTTAAATTACAGTATTTATTGATATGTTATTGATAGGTTATGCAAGTGTTGAGGAATAGTTTGGGATTGATATATGAGGTTGTGAAATATTAGGTATTGTTGATAACTGGGTAGTTGTTATATTTTTATCTGTGTATGTAGTTTGAGAAGTTGGGAATAATGTTAAGGGTGATATTTGAGATGTAGTTAATATTGGTATAGTTAATTAAGTAGGTATAGTCGAGGATTGTAAGGAAAAGGACTTCGCTGAAGATGCTGATGTGATCAGGACGTCATGTGTGGAAGAGTATTAAGTACTGTATTTATAGTAGTAGTTGGCACTGTTGTTGTAAAGTTCTGATTTGGATTTGTACAGAATGACCAATTTGCTACAAAATGGTCAGATTTTTTACAATAGTAACACATCTGTTTTCTAAAGATAAGAAAATACGATTAGATGTTTGATCGTGGTTTCTGACAATTGAGGGAGAAATTAATGTAGCTTTCAAAGGAAAGATAAATGTATGTCTTGGAAAGCTCAATATATATCTATATACTGGGTTTGTTGTACCTCTTCGTAAAAAATTAATTGGAGGTAATAAATTGAGGCCTAATTTTTTAAGTTCATATTCTATGAAAGTGTGATAAATACTAGGACAAACATTAGAGATCAGTAATCTTTCATTTGGTGTAATTAAGCGTCGAGCATAAATTATTTGATGATTGATAGTTATTCTTTCGTTGTCAGCCTTCATGACAGTTTTTTCTAATTCTTCACTAGCTAGGTAAATACAAATACGGTGATTTGAAATTCGTGATTAAAAAATGTATATATCTTGGTTCTATAATTTTTCACAGTGCAAGTAGATATTGGAATTTTGGAATTGAATTGATTAACGCTACAGAATATGAAGAAGTTTTATAAGATGTCAATAACGTTTGGGGCCTCGACGCCACTGGACTATTAACATCATCCATTTTCGTTGTTTAATGACATCAGGTGATATAAATAATATGAACTTGTTTTGAAATAAGTATCTAATTAGATTAAAATTCCTTACCGATTTTCTCCATTGTTATTCTCCATTGTTATTTACGGTATCACAACAATTTATTACACTTTTAATATTAACTGGATATAAATAAAAGCACAAAAACTAGGTGCGATTAGACTGGTAATTAAATAAATCTAGCTTCGACAAAGGTTCAAATCGTTGTCTCTTATTATTTTCTTTTCAAATATTCGGAGTTCTTCCTCACTTGCTTTAGTCATTTGCTATTACTCGTATCCATGTATTAAAATAGGTTTGAAATTAGTAGCAATATTTTTTCTCCGAGAAAGTGAAGAATATCTATTTGCTATCCAGATTTAATCCATAGAATAAATATTGGAATGCTATAAAATAATGCTATTAGCACCAAAAAAATTTGCTGATAATCAGTAAAAAACTAAATAAATGTCTTTTAACATGCAAAAAAAGATGATATAGAGTAGAGCATAATGTTACAATAAACCCATATCATTTTAAAACATTGCAGTATTTAGTATATCGTAGATAACGTTCTCACATAAGAAATAAAAATGAATATTTAGGTAGCTAACTGATGTATATATTATAACCCTTATAACATTTTTAAATCCAGAAGTCTAATAGGAATCTATAAAATCAGGATTTATAAGAAGATAATTAAATCAGTGCTACTGTGTGGATATGTGACGAGAACACTGTCAAAACAATGTAAGTAAAACTCAAGTAGTAATTAGATCAGGATTGCTAGAAATGTCATCGGAAGTATTTTCCAACTTATATAGGTCCGAGTACTAACCAATACCAAACGAAACTAATGCCAAGGTCAAACACATATACAAAGGTAGCAACGTCTTACAAGAAACTAAATCCCAACGCCAAAGTTGCGCCAAGCTTGCGCTGGCTATATCCAAAGGCTCTCTAATAACTGCATTGTCAAGCTAAATTGGGAGGATCGAGAAAAAAATGCCCTTAGGACGTCCACGAATGAAGGAGGGAAGTAACATATGGTCAGATTTAGGAATAATGAGACTACCTACATCTTATCAACACATCCCTGTTCAATCACATGCTATCCTACCTACAATCAACAACTTATTTGTTAGGGATTATCAAATCAATTACAAGTAATCAAATGAACTAGACTTAAAAAAGTTATCCCAGGAAAGGCACTTCAGAAATAGGGAAATAAATTTTTACGTCATTTACGTGGCTGAGTTTTCAATACTAATGAGGAGACAAAAAAAAGAAAAGGTAATAGAACCTTGTTGCGTTCTGACTATATGATGACGATGACCTTTATATAACATATAGGGAGAAAGAGAGACGAATGTCTATGTTCAATCTAGAACTCGCTGGTTTTTCTCCATTTCGAATTGGGTTTGTATATGTATTACTATAGAAAATAAACGGAAGAGAACTACAATTATGAAATTTTATCTAAAATGTAAAATCAATAAACAAATTATATATACAAAAAGATTATATAAGGTGGCTTTACAAAAGGTAAACGAATGAGAATAAAAGCACAGCTGTTTTTAAAACTTAATATTATTAGACAAATTGTGGATATCCATTACCGCTTGTCTATAAAATGAATCAGAAGACTATGCTAAAATATGATACGGCAGGAAAAATGGCAATGTAAAGCAAATATGATGATTTTGTCACAGCATAAGAATATTGCCTCGTACTGTTATATAGCAATTTGTTGTCACAAGTTTATAGTTTTTCGATTTATGAACTCAGATTTAAATATTTAAACGTCAAATAAAATATAAAAACCTATTTAACCTTATTCCCAGCATTATTCTTAAACACTGACATAACGTCACAAGAAAATAATTTTAAAAAATCATTGCGAAATTCAAAATTTATATTTATACCGGTATCTCAGAAAATAATAATATTTGTATAAAGTACAGTCATATTTTGAGATAAAATCTTCAATTCAGAGCAAAAAACTGAGCACACAAATATTTATTATTTTATGTACTAGGTTGTAAAATAAGTATACTCAAAACAAATAAATATTATCTACCAAGTGCTCTACTCCAGTTTAATATCTTCTTCTTCTTCTTCTTCCTTCTTTATAAATAGGCTTAATGCTTGTTTTACTTCGGTTTTGAGCCTCAATTGACGTTGTCTGACCATCTTTTCCTCGGTCGTCCCAATGATCTCCTTCCATTTGGCGATTAGTCTCTTGCTATTCGTACTATTCTATTTTCTGTCATTCTTTCGAAGTGTTGATTCCATTCCGCTTTTTTCTTTTGGTCCACGCGTTTATTTCCTCTAAACCACATCTCGCTCGTATTTCTTCACTTCTTACTCTTTCTCTTAGAGTTTAGTTTGTTATTTTTCGTAAGACTTTCATTTCTGTTGTTTCTAGCAGTCTTTGTGTTTTCGCCGTATCTGCTCTTGTTTCCGCTATGTACGTCATTATCGGTCTTATTGTTGATTTTTATATCCTCAGTTTAATATCAGTTTAATATCAATGCATAAAATATTATAAAAATTTCGTCATAGTTGTAAATTTATATTAGATAAAACCAAATGTAGAGCATATAGTGAAATCTGAATATCTTAGAATAACTATAACGAACGAGAACATTATTGATAAAAAAGCCAGGCCCATCGCTAAGAAAGTGAGAAAGCAATTGGCAAAAGCAAAGGGTACTTTGTACTAAAGTAGCCGTACTCTAAAGCATAAGCATGTCATTTTCTACTCTTTTAGTAAGTGATGGATCCGACCGTTACTTGATAAAAATTCATTTTATCTAACAATAAAAGATGTATGCGTTTACACGTTATTGTTTGTAACTGAATAAGTTAAGGACGGGAGAATTGTTTGTCTCAAGTTGAATTATGTCTTTATTTTTTAATTTGCTAATTTCCATAGATTCTACTTTTCATAGAATCTAAAGGTAGCTTCAGGGCTTTATTATAAATATACTATTTTAGGAATGAAAATACGTAAATAGAACCTGGAATATGCATGTAACGTAACCTTTGATCTCTGAGATAAACCCAACTCCTGAACAATGGCGCCGATATATGTAGTTAAAATTTTGTACACCTATTTTAACCGTTTATTTCCTTATTATCCATATATGAGTTGTGACCGATATTACAAACTCATTTATTTTTCACAAAGAGACTCTACAGATTGAACGAAATAGATTCGGAACATAGGGATATAATGTATTTCGGCTCAATTCTGCTGTAGGTGGTTGGCCAACAAAAGATTGTCAAATAATTATATTATAAACCAAAGTTCGCCAAAGCCTAGGGGGTGGTTGCCACCCCATCTCCGGGGAGAAAATTTTTTTTACGTTTTAACTACAGGTTTCGATTAAAAAAGTGATTCTAAACAAAAAATGTGCTATACATTTTTTTTATAAAATGATATTTTTCAAGTTATTCGCGATTGAAAGTAACAACTTTTGGACGAAAAAATCGACGTTTTTAATCGATTTTTCGCGAATAACTCGAAAATACAAATACAATTAATTTTTTAAATGTTTTTGCGATATAATGGAAACCGAAATACGGCCTATCAATGTTTAGCGGTTTTCTTCAAATGCCAAATTTGAAAGATTCAAAGTCAAATATCGGGAAAATCATGCATGTTTGGAAGAAAACTCACAAACCTTTTTTAAAGAGCATAAATAGACCTATCATAAAAAAGACTCTAGCTCAAAAATTGAGTGAGTTATTATGAAAATAATGTTAATACCTCATTTTTTACGAAAAAATCGATGAAAACAACCCCCTCACCACCACCATAATTAAAATCGATCTTTACCCTTCTGCAATTCCCTTTGTACATGTATTGTTAATACGTCCAAGAAGTTTGACCCATTTAAAATGCTAAGTTTTAGAAAAAGTACAGCTTAAAGCGAGAAACGATTTACAATTTCATATTTTTTACCCGTTTTATAATATGCCCGAAAATACTGAATATATGAAAAAAATAAAAATTACCAAATTGTAGCTTTTTTAATGACTAAAATTATCCTTTATTTAGATTTGTTTGTACAATGAATATTTGGCGAGATATAGCCGTATAAAGCATCGATTTACGATCAAGCACCATCTTTTTCGAGCCCTTTAAACTCATCCCATTTAAAAACCAAGGGTTCAAAAAGATTTAATTCACAGATCCTTGTAGCTCTTAAAAACCTTTACAAAATCGTTTTTGAAGAAACACTCTATCGTTAAAAATTAAAGGAAATACGTTAAAAAAACCAGTTAATTTTTTTCCGGAAAATTCCATTTGTATAGTACAGTACATTTCGAAGCATAATAATCTACAAAACCGGTATATTAGCTAGTAGGGCGTTATACATTCGAAATTTTAAGCGTTCTTATTTTGAAATCCCATACCATAGAATAAAACATCTGCTCATATGTCTATGGCTTGGCAATGAAAATATCAGAGCAACAGATTGGGGATGGTATTCCAAAGATGGTTTGTTATTACCCGTACGCATGTACAAACAACCTGCACCCGATGAACGTTTGAAAATTATTTTTTGCCAATGCAAAAAAGGATGCGGCGTTTCATGTGGGTGCAGAAAAGTTGGTTTATACTGTAACTCTACTTGTTCTGGGTGCTCAGGTGAAGGGTGCAATAATAGTCCACCAATAATTGAAGATGATGAGGATGACATAAATCACGATGAAGATGTAATTAATGACGAATAAAATTAATATTATAATTGTTTTACCTGTAAATGTAAATATTTTCAACTATTTATGTAAATGTATAAGAATATATGGTGCCTTTTTCTGTTTATACATTTTTTTAAATTTAATTCTACTTTTTTCAATTAATATCTTATAAATTAGTTTATAAAAACTGCAATGTTGTAAAGGGTGATTTTCAAACGTTGAAAAGTTGCAAAATTTTGGCAAAAAATTGTTTTCACCTATAGCACTCATAATAATTGATTTTTAAGGGTTGAAAATGTATAAGTTTGTATTTTAAAGTATAACAAAATCACTATTTAACTAATCCAAACCAAATTTCACTTATCTTAAGATTTGTACTATTATTTTACAATTTTTGAAAATTAGGGGTAGTTTTCACTCCTAAGAACAATCAGGGTTCATCGGCATGAAATAAACTATAAAGCTGAGGGTGAGTTGAGCTTAATTCCAAATTTTTATGCAAATCGTTCCAAGGTGAAATCATTTTCTTCGCATTACTAATTTTTTTTATATTAATCTCTAATAAGGGTCGCTTTTTAAGGGTTGAAATATGATGGAACTTTATTCAAAAGCAGGAAACTATCATTATTTAATTAATTCAAACCAAATTTTACCCATATTCAGGTTTATTATGTTATTTTATAATTTTTGACAATTAGGGGTATTTTTCACCACTAAAACCCTTCAGCGCACTTCGGTTCGATATAGATTTTGATCCTTGGGCTATCACCTACCTTCTTTTAAAATTTCAACTGGATACATGCAGGACGAAAAAATTGCGAGGTTTTAACTTTTTTCGAGATTCATTTCCTGAACTATTATCGCTTCCTTAGACAAACACGTCTTACGCAAACAACATTGTTGCGAGACAGATAGTTGATCGATATTTTATACAATGTCTATACCCAGGTATGGATTTATTTTTGTCCAAGTTTTATATTGGTCCACTATTTCAAATGCAGTTCATACAGACATGTATTAAATTGTATGTTCCGTTAATTTGGTTCAATCTGTATATTAACTACATTTATTACTAAACAAATCTGATCGAAATATTGTCTAAAAGTAACAGTATGTAAAATTAAAATTTTTAATGAAAAGTAAAAGATTAGCCATATTTTATAGGGTTTAAAGATCGGCCAAATCGGCCTTTTTAATGCCAACTATCCTAATTATTTCTATAAACATTAGAGAAGGGAATATCCAGAGATAAAGATAGGTACTTTATTTTACTTAACTTTATCAGACATATGCGGTTAACACAAATGTGACGTATTTCTAGTGCAGGAAACACATTGAGGGCCAAACATAGGCAAACAAGAAAAGAAAACTTAAAATGAGAGGGGACAAAACCAGTCAGCTAAGGGAATCTTTCAACGGTGTTGAGCTTGGATCTGCTATCTACGTATATAATGAACAATATTACGGCTTCTGACTAAAGATCTGAGCACAAAAATAATTCTAAAATTTGGATCAAAAATACAACAATGGCTTGTATTGTCCGGGTATGCCTACACAACAGAAGATTTTTCGTATCATTCAATGGTAAAAATAACAGATGGAAAACGCAGAAGAACGGTCTCCTTTGGGGTAGCGTAATGGTACCTACACTGTATAATATTTACACAACCCATACCAGTAAATACTAGGACTTTTATTATGTAGACGATACATCGATATTGTTGCACAACCAAAAACTTTTGTTGCTGAAGTATAGAAAAATCTAAATCATACTTTAAACACAATAAAAATAGACTATGAATCAATTTTAAGCCAAACCTCAGAAAAAGTCAGATGTCCTGCTTTAATGTCCCTAACAGAGATGCTTTTAAAAATCTAAACATCCAATAGTGTCATGAAATTTTTAAACTCTGGACTTGCTATAAATACCTTAAAGATAGTTTGTATCACACTTTGTCATTCATAGAACATTGTTTAAAACTAAAAGGCAAACTGAGGACCAGAAAAATAATCTCTGCAAACTTGTCAGCTAAAAATGAGAAGCATCCTTTCATTCTTAAAACGTAGACGCTTGCACTCTATGCTTCTGCTACCGAATATACCTTGCAAGTATGGATGACACCAACACAACACGAATATTTAGCTATAAATTAGACAGCCAAATTCAGCGAATATTAAGACACACACACACACACATCCATACATACGTATATCACACAGCTCTACAATATCGTAGCTATCAATTCACCTAATATCCAAGATAAGTAGCTAGACTGCTAGAGAATAAAATATACAAAGTCTAGAATCGCAACATCCACTTAACGAATACCAGCTCAATTTATGACTAAAATCGAGAAAAAACTGACCAAAGATTATTGCAAATTTGACACTAACTCCACGTTTACTGATTACATATTACCCCTAAATAGCAGATAAAACATTTAGAAGTATGTAATATTGGTGAACTGGTACATTCTTCTTATATAAATTAAGCATTCTTTCCTCTTTTGTGCACTACTACCAATTTTTACAAACAAATGTCTATTTTTGCACTTAAATATTTATTTTAAGATAACCTATCCAGAATTATATGTATTACACAGATAAAACCAGAAATAAAATAATAAAGAAGCTGGATACAAGATATCGTAAAACAATGGATTAACTAAAAGATCTTATTAATCGTATTCTTAAATAAAACGTATAAAGACATATTCATGTTAACAAAATACATTAGGAAATATTCGCAGATGAAAAAACACGTCCAACTTGGTAATGAAATCCTTTTGTATTTATAAAGCTATTTTTAGAATAGCAGGTACCTACCAAAAACAGGTATTTGGTATTATACATATCTATTACATATTGTCAATATGATCGCCAACATTCATAACGGATAGGCACATCAAGAAGAAGAAGAAGATTACATATTGTAATGCGTATGAAAAGGGGTCCGTATGAACCGTTTAAAATATATAAAATATATATATCAAGAACGCTGGCCTAAGTGCATAGTTGCCAAACTATCAGAGCTTACTTAAACCGATATTCATATGGTTCCAATATACAGTGAAAAAGATCTGAACGACCCCTATAATATATACACGTGAACTAAGCGAAATACATTTATGATACAGGGGTACTTATGAGCTCCAAAATTTTATTAAGAATTATGAAACTATACATCTTAACGAATCGACAGAGCCAATATTATGGAATGGTCATGTGAGCTCCGTATATCGGTGTCCACTTGACCACGGAGCTCACTTGAACCTGAATTTTAACATGGGCGGAGTTCACTTTATGCCGTAAATATATATATATATATATATATATATATATATATATATATATATATATATATATATATATATATATATATATATATATATATATATATATATATATATTGTTATGCTACTTAAATTGTATTATATTGCTTATTTAGAAAAAATCCTGTCTATATTTATTAAATGATCTAATCTCCAATTAATCACAATAAATCAGCATTAATTAAGTACAATCTCAGGCTATTTAACTTTACCTTTGATCGTGGATTCAAAATATTTTCCAATTGGCTTCCTAATTGGGATAGGTAATATGACCTGAATAAAATACATAGAATTTCAACTGAACTATATGTGAGATGTCCTTTATTTTAATGAAATTTTATATAACAATCAATCCTGTAATATTTGCAATATACTAACTTTAAATATATGAGAAGTTGTTTTCTATCATGGACCCAAATGTTATTTTACATTGATTTTTAATATGTGTTATAACTAAGCTCTTTTTATAATTTTTTTTTAAATGATCGCAAAATTAACTGTCTCTATTATTTATTCAATTTATTTAATTAATAAATGAAAACCACACTCCTGCTCTAATGAAAATTGAGTGACCTTTCTTTCTCTGCCGTTGCAATTCTATGGCCACGCCAAAAAAAGTCCTTTCTCTGCTTCTGCTCCTATTGTGGTGTAGATGACGTACACCTTTCTCCTATCTGTCCTTGTATCTGCAACCCAACAACTCGTGTTATTCTATGCAGCCTCCTTTTTGAGCCAATCTCCGCGCCTGTTTATAACTCCAAATGTTTCCGGCTTCGTCTGATATTAATATTCTTATACCCTTTGGTTTTTCTATCTCTCTGTACCCGTTCCTCACACTGGTCAGCTTTTACACAGCAAATAAACACACCCGGTAAATTACGTCTTCGGGACTTCAAACAAACACAAATCACAAAGCTCCTTCCGTCTTGGACCACGAAAACTGACTAACTCTTTTTTCCTCTCTCCTATCTCATAGCCAAAACCACCACCTCCTTGCATTCAAAAATTGACCAATAAAAATCATCCACCTCTGTGACGTATATCGTTACCAACCAACTCTCTATATAAAACGTCATTCGGGTAATTCCAGAAAACAACATTCTTTAATTATTCTAACTAAATCTATCTGTTCTGAAGCTATTTTCTTGTGGCATTGTAAATTAATTACTATTTATAACTGGGAATAAGCCACAATTAAAGATAAAAATACGTTTATTGACGTTTCAATTTCCAATTCGGAAATCGTTCTCAAAATAAAAATGAATTGGAAATTGAAACGTCAATAAACGTATTTTTATCTTTAATTGTGGCTTATTCCCAGTTATAAATAGTAATAAATCTATCTGCTTTACAAATATTTCTTACTAATAGCTACAAACGATATCTGTTTCTCAATTCAATGTCTTTTGTTAATAAACTTTTACCGATATAATCTTTCGGGGAGAAAAACCACCGCAAATCCCGGTCTATTGTTTAAACACTTTCTATATACACTTTTATTCGGGTAAATCCATTCCACAATAACCGACTTATTTAAATTTCTTATCGATAATATTTGAAAGTCTTGTCTCTGAGGCCTAATGAACAATTCTTCGAACAACTTAAAATACATATTTTGTCTTATACAGGATGTTTGAAAATTTATATGCCCGTGTCTTTATGAAATATCAATAATTTTAATTTTTATTTAAGTAATAAAATTTGTATATCGGTTTTTTATTGCTTATGGACATTCAAAAGTACAACAAATCCCCGCCTTTGTAATCGATAAAATTTATCCATCTAAATTTATCCAACTAAATTTTCTCGAGGCAAACTAAAACGCACTTCCTGTATGCTAGCTGTACTTATGCTACGTATTATCCTATCCTACTATCTACTTTATACAAATTTAAATCTTCATTCGTGATATTTATATACATCATGGATAATCTTCCAACATTTTTTTGATTTCTTGCTTTACTTCTTGCCGATACTTACAAGGAATTGGATAAGTCTTCGATCGAAAATTTCCCAAGTTTTTCACCTCAAATGAGTGCTCGTATTTTGTGGCCACTCGGTTTTCCTCATGTATCAGCGTTTCATAGTCTATTAAAATTATACGCAAATCATTTTCTTTGCCTTCTCCACATATCAATTTTTTGTCTCTCCCATCAAATTCTTCGCACATATTCACCGTGTACTCCGTGTCTTCTTCAAACACCACTGTCTCCATTGTATCCTCTTCATTTTCCTTTGTTTTTTTTTCTGTTGGGCTCATCTCTTCTTTTAAGGAATCCCATATGTTCTTTTCAACTAAATCCTTTTTCTTTTCTTTCATTTCCTCTGTTTCTTCTTCTGTTGGGCTCGTCTCTTCTTTTGAGGAATTCCAAGTTTTGCTTTCATTTCTTGTCAAAATCTTTCCATTTTCTTCTCCTGAGCTCGTCTCATCTTTTGGGGAATCCCAGGTTTTTTTTTCTTTGAACTTTTTCTGACCTTTTCCCCTCTTTATTCCTTTTCCTTTCTTCGTCACCAGGTTCATTTCCACCGTTTGTTCTTTCTCTGATTCGTCCGTAATTTGTTTCTCTTGTTCCTTATCCTGTTCTTCTTCTTTTTCCTTTGTTATTTTCATCGTATTGGTTTTGAAGTCGATCACTACATGTTTTTCCTTTAATTCGTCAACGCCTACAATCATGTCATGTGACATATTCGGCATTATTACACATTGAAGTGCATACATATTTTTTTTCAATCGTACCATTACTCGTATACCTTCATTTATTGTTGCCAATGTCCGTTTATTTGCGCCCACTAAATTCACCCTAGGTATTTTATAAATTAGACTTGTTAAATTTACTTCTTCGATTAATTTTCTGTTGACCAGTGTTATTTCAGAGCCTGTGTCTATCATAATTTTAATTGGTTTCTCATTTATAAATCCATCCACAAATTTTAAATTAACTCCATTTCTCTTTTCATTGTTTCCTGCCAGGTTAATAAATTCCTTAGGGTGACAAAAAATTCATGTTTGTTTCTTCGTTTTTAGTGAGCGCCTTCTTGAAAACACGCCTGTTGTTCTTCTGTGTTTTCTCGCCCGTCATCTTGTCTCTCATATTCATTTTCTTCTCTTTGCATATTATTTATTTCTCTTCTGTTCTCTTTTGGTCTATTATTCCCGTATCGGTTACCACGAGATTCCTGTTCATTCCGTGGGTTATTGTATCTGTTTCCTTGGTATGGGCGGTTATTTCTACTCTGATTTTCCCGATCCCTGTTTTCATTCCATCTCTGGGTTCTGGGTTCATAATTCTCTCTTCCGTTCGGTCTATTTTCGTATCCCCGTCTAGGTATGAATTCTCGTCTTGTATAATCTCTTCTAAAATTTTGACCTCTATCTCTATATTCTTGGTTTTCTCGTTGTCTATCATTTTCTTGCGGTCTTCTTTCTCTTCTTTCATGCCTACGTGATTCTCTCATTTGCAAAAATTGACATAAGCTGTCAATGTCCTTGTAATTTTGGAAATTTATGTGGTCTTCCAAGGTATATTCAAAGTGTCGCGATATCAACTCTACCAATTGTTCTGATGAATAATTATATTGCAAATGTTTTGCATTATTATAGAGTTGTAATGCGTACATCTTTTCTGATACGCCCATCCTCTCATGGTATT
The DNA here is from genome assembly GCA_918026665.1 of Diabrotica balteata. Lineage (NCBI taxonomy): Eukaryota > Metazoa > Arthropoda > Insecta > Coleoptera > Chrysomelidae > Diabrotica > Diabrotica balteata. The sequence goes on from OU898283.1 coordinate 61,935,994, forward strand.
TTCCATTTTGTAACTCTTTATTTACTTGCAGTGGCTGGATTTTTCCCCAGAAATAATTCAAGAATCTTCTCTTAAAATCTTGCCAATTGTCAAATTCTTCTTCCTTCCTGACAAACCAAAGATTTGCCTCTTCTTTGAGATGGCTTCTGATGGTTTCCTTTGCTGTTGCAAACGGTCCTATGTATTTGACTTTTTCCTTTAGGTTATTTATAAAAGGCACTGGGTGTAGTTTCCTTATATCCCCGCCAAATCGTACTTTTACGTCTTCTGTGCTATGTACGATAACTTCCTTTCTTTCTACTCCTCTTATCTCCATCTCTGCAATTTGTTTAAATCTCCTTTCCGTTTCTTTCCGGTCTTCTTGTAGCGCATTTTCAAATTTTATTTCTATCTGTTCTAATTCCCTTTCTTGCATACTCTGAATATCCTTCATTTTAGTTTCGATTTCTTCTCTCTGCAATTCTAGTTTCCTCTCTGTTTCTTCCCTACTTCTTTCTAAACAGACTTTTATTTCATTTTCATATTTGTCCATACGCGTTTCCATTTTTTGTTCCATTTTTCTTTGGTTTTCTTCCAAATTGTCCAATTTTTGTTCCGTTCTTTGTTGCGATTCATCCATCTTCTGTGATTGGAGTTGCATCATCTGTATTAATTTTTCTATTCCCGATTCTTGTTTTTCTGTCTCCATTACTGTTGTGTCTAATACGTCTTTCTAGTCTGAATATTCTTCCTGTTCTGATTTATCTTCTTGATTTTTGTTCTCTTTGCTCTTGTTTCTTGTGTTTGGCATTTATTATGTTTTTATCCCCGCCAAATATAAAATTGTACTGATCTGTTGCAACAAACGGGACTTTTCTTGTTCAAATGTAATACCTCTTGGGTACGAGTATCAAATTTCAATATCCCACAAATAAATCAAATGGTAAAATATCAAATGTCAAAATCAATCAAATAAATCAATTATGGTAACCTATAAATTGTCAATATCACGAATAAATCAATTATGGTAAATTGTATCTTAAAAAATATGTAAATCTTTATGTCCTCAAATTTTACATAATATTTCACTTTATCCACGGCATATAAACTTTCAAATATCTGCTCGTCTACTCCTATCCTTTCAAATTTGCCAACTAGAAATATTTTTCAAAGCTTTACACGTTGGGGGCCATTTTGTTATGCTATTTAAATTGTATTATATTGCTTATTTAGAAAAAATCCTGTCCATATTTATTAAATGATCTAATCTCCAATTAATCACAATAAATCAGCATTAATTAATTACAATCTCAGGCTATTTAACTTGTACTATTTACCTTTGATCGTGGATTCAAAATATTTTCCAATTGGCTTCCTAATTGGGATAGGTAATATGACCTGAATAAAATACATAAAATTTCAACTGAACTATATGTGAGATGTCCTTTATTTTAATGAAATTTTATATAACAATCAATCCTGTAATATTTGCAATATACTAACTTTAAATATATGAGAAGTTGTTTTCTATCATGGACCCAAATGTTATTTTACATTGATTTTTAATATGTGTTATAACTAAGCTCTTTTTATAATTTTTTTTTAAATGATCGCAAAATTAACTGTCTCTATTATTTATTCAATTTATTTAATTAATAAATGAAAACCACACTCCTGCTCTAATGAAAATTGACTGACCTTTCTTTCTCTGCCGTTGCAATTCTATGGCCACGCCAAAAAAAGTCCTTTCTCTGCTTCTGCTCCTATTGTGGTGTAGATGACGTACACCTTTCTCCTATCTGTCCTTGTATCTGCAACCCAACAACTCGTGTTATTCTATGCAGCCTCCTTTTTGAGCCAATCTCCGCGCCTGTTTATAACTCCAAATGTTTCCGGCTTCGTCTGATATTAATATTCTTATACCCTTTGGTTTTTCTATCTCTCTGTACCCGTTCCTCACACTGGTCAGCTTTTACACAGCAAATAAACACACCCGGTAAATTACGTCTTCGGGACTTCAAACAAACACAAATCACAAAGCTCCTTCCGTCTTGGACCACGAAAACTGACTAACTCTTTTTTCCTCTCTCCTATCTCAAAGCCAAAACCACCACCTCCTTGCATTCAAAAATTGACCAATAAAAATCATCCACCTCTGTGACGTATATCGTTACCAACCAACTCTCTATATAAAACGTCATTCGGGTAATTCCAGAAAACAACATTCTTTAATTATTCTAACTAAATCTATCTGTTCTGAAGCTATTTTCTTGTGGCATTGTAAATTAATTACTATTTATAACTGGGTATAAGCCACAATTAAAGATAAAAATACGTTTATTGACGTTTCAATTTCCAATTCGGAAATCGTTCTCAAAATAAAAATGAATTGGAAATTGAAACGTCAATAAACGTATTTTTATCTTTAATTGTGGCTTATTCCCAGTTATAAATAGTAATAAATCTATCTGCTTTACAAATATTTCTTACTAATAGCTACAAACGATATCTGTTTCTCAATTCAATGTCTTTTGTTAATAAACTTTTACCGATATAATCTTTCGGGAGAAAAACCACCGCAAATCCCGGTCTATTGTTTAAACACTTTCTATATACACTTTTATTCCGGGTAAATCCATTCCACAATAACCGACTTATTTAAATTTCTTATCGATAATATTTGAAAGTCTTGTCTCTGAGGCCTAATGAACAATTCTTCGAACAACTTAAAATACATATTTTGTCTTATACAGGATGTTTGAAAATTTATATGCCGTGTCTTTATGAAATATCAATAATTTTAATTTTTATTTAAGTAATAAAATTTGTATATCGGTTTTTTATTGCTTATGGACATTCAAAAGTACAACAAATCCCCGCCTTTGTAATCGATAAAATTTATCCATCTAAATTTATCCAACTAAATTTTCTCGAGGCAAACTAAAACGCACTTCCTGTATGCTAGCTGTACTTATGCTACGTATTATCCTATCCTACTATCTACTTTATACAAATTTAAATCTTCATTCGTGATATTTATATACATCATGGATAATCTTCCAACATTTTTTGATTTCTTGCTTTACTTCTTGCCGATACTTACAAGGAATTGGATAAGTCTTCGATCGAAAATTTCCCAAGTTTTTCACCTCAAATGAGTGCTCGTATTTTGTGGCCACTCGGTTTTCCTCATGTATCAGCGTTTCATAGTCTATTAAAATTATACGCAAATCATTTTCTTTGCCTTCTCCACATATCAATTTTTTGTCTCTCCCATCAAATTCTTCGCACATATTCACCGTGTACTCCGTGTCTTCTTCAAACACCACTGTCTCCATTGTATCCTCTTCATTTTCCTTTGTTTTTTTTTCTGTTGGGCTCATCTCTTCTTTTAAGGAATCCCATATGTTCTTTTCAACTAAATCCTTTTTCTTTTCTTTCATTTCCTCTGTTTCTTCTTCTGTTGGGCTCGTCTCTTCTTTTGAGGAATTCCAAGTTTTGCTTTCATTTCTTGTCAAAATCTTTCCATTTTCTTCTCCTGAGCTCGTCTCATCTTTTGGGGAATCCCAGGTTTTTTTTTCTTTGAACTTTTTCTGACCTTTTCCCCTCTTTATTCCTTTTCCTTTCTTCGTCACCAGGTTCATTTCCACCGTTTGTTCTTTCTCTGATTCGTCCGTAATTTGTTTCTCTTGTTCCTTATCCTGTTCTTCTTCTTTTTCCTTTGTTATTTTCATCGTATTGGTTTTGAAGTCGATCACTACATGTTTTTCCTTTAATTCGTCAACGCCTACAATCATGTCATGTGACATATTCGGCATTATTACACATTGAAGTGCATACATATTTTTTTTCAATCGTACCATTACTCGTATACCTTCATTTATTGTTGCCAATGTCCGTTTATTTTACATACAGAATGTTTAAAAATTTATATGCCCGTGTCATATATTGATATGAAATATCAATAATTTTAATTTTTATTTAAGTAATAAAATTTGTATATCGGTTTTTTATTGCTTATGGACATTCAAAAGTACAACCAATATATATATATATATATATATATATATATATATATATATATATATATATAATATATATATATATATAAAACCTAGAGCTAAGATTAATATTATTACTAAAATTAATATCAAACTCACCAGTCTTCCGGGTTGAACCGCGTCGTTGTCCATTTTGCCAAGCTTTCGGCATCCTCTATGATGCCTTCCTCAGGGCTTCCGAGGTCTCAGTCTCCCGAGCCCCCAGACACTACTAGTAGTGTTCGTGCCGTGAATAGTGAACAGTGTAGTAGTGTCTGGGGGCTCGGGAGACTAAGACCTCGGAAGCCCTGAGGAAGGCATCAGAGAGGATGCCGAAAGCTTGGCAAAATGGACAACGACGCGGTTCAACCCCGGAAGACTGGTGAGTTTGATATTAATTTTAGTAATAATATTAATCTTAGCTCTAGGTTTTATTGTACTAACCGCGGAAATCTTGCCGAACATTATTATATATATATACAGTGTAGGAAAAATTTTATGGTCGGTATGGACCTTACGTGAGATGGAGTGAGAAACAGCTGTTTAGAAAGAGAGAGGTATATTAGGTCCGCCCTTTATATCGCCAAACATGTATGCCTGGAAAGGGGAAGTTCAACGTTGCCAAACTTATTGGATTTATTTGACCTGTTGTTTTTTTTTTGCATTTGAACAATGTTCTAAGATAATCCAATTTGGGCGAAATTGATTTAAATGGCAGCTTACTGTTTTTTTTTATTGGGAATATGCCACAAGTTTACTTTACAATAAGTGTAATATAACATTTTGATTTCCACTTTGGAAATCGTTTTATATAAATAAAATTTATTAATGTTTCGTATTTTAAGTACGATTTCCGAATTAAAAATCAAAACATCAAAATAAGCTTATTTTAAAATCACATTGTGCCTTATTCCCAATATGAAATAATAAACTGCATACAATAACACCACATTAAAAAGTATTCATACACAATAATTTATTTGGCAACGTCGTCCTTCTGGTCAGAAAACCGAGTAACGGGTAGTAGAGGTGGGTCGTGGTAATTTTATCGTTAAGAGCGTTAATATTTTTTAAATGCATTCATTTTTTTCGAATCCTGATAAAACTAATAAATATTCTTGAAAAATTTAAACGCAGTATGAACCAATACATTATTACCGAGGGCCAAAAGTCCCTGAAAACTTCTATAATGTTTATTTTAATAAGTTATAAGGGCGAAAAAAAAATTAGTGTGATTTTTAATTTCAAATATCTCATTCAAAAAACTTTTTGTTTATTCTAAGGGACTTTTGGCCCTCGGTAATAATGTAATCTTTTATTCTGCATTTAAATTTTTCAAAAATATTTGTTAGTTTTCTCAGGATTCCAAAAAAAAATGAATGAATTTAAAAATTTAAATTTTTGTAAACAAGTAACTATGATTGTTTAAAAGTAGTTTCAAGTAGAGAGTACCTACATAAACAAACATAATGGCTATTATCGTTTATGTGTATATTTATTGAAGTGAAAGAAACTAATGATATATTTATTATAACTTGAAAAATAAACTAAACAATACAAATAGTAAATCGTACTTACATTTACATTACACGTTATTATTAAATCGCGAATAGTCTAAATTGACATTAAAAAACATAAGTTTTTCTACTATACCTACTTCTTATTAACCGTCTTCTTTTTTATTTCAAATTAAACCAGATTTTGAACATGTGTTCACATTTACAATACTGTATGAATATAGGGGTTAAGTTAGGATATACATGGCGATGGTTTTTCCACCGTTGTAATGGACTCTCGATACAGATATACGTGTAGATGAGCCATCTCCAATTAATTGATCAAATACACACCATGGATTGAAGTCATCTTTATTGGTTTCTTTTTCTTGTACTGGTTGATTTTCAATAGTACAATCTTCTTGTTCGTTAATTATAGAAGTAACCAGCTTCTTAACTTTTTCTTTTATTTTTTTATCTTCATTTTTATCAGAAAAACCCTGCACTTTAAATGGTGAATCCATAAATGTACATAATGACAATATGCCACTCTGTTCTATCCCTTTAAATATTTTTGCTAAACCCGATATTAGTAATTATTGTACTACGTCGGATACTATGGATGTAAGGTTACCGTTTGTTAAAATTTTCTTGCAAGATTCTTGCAGGCCGCGTACCATAACAATCACTGAACTACCCTCCAAGTATTTTTGGTCACTCATTGTACTTGTTATTTCTTTAAACGGCCGTAAAATTTGGAAAAGCTGAGAACAAATAATCCAGTGTTTTTTTATTTAGATTTGGTCTAAGTCTAAGTCTGTATTATTTAATACCGATGTGGAACGGAAATACACGCCAGTACACCGAAAATATCAAAATACAGAGAGGAGTCCGCCAGGGTTGCGTGCTGTCCCCACTACTTTTCAATGTCTACAGTGATCGGTATTTTAAGAAGCGCTCTCAGACTCAATAGAAGGTATATCTATCAATGGAGAAGTTTTGAATAACTTACGTTTTGCAGACGATACAGTAATAATTACGGATAACAACAATGATTTACAGAACCTAATGCAACGCCTTAATGAACGCTGTCATGAGTACGGACTGAAGATAAATTTAAAGAAAACTAAATGCACGATCATGACTAAATCTGCACAAATATCCAATTGACTATTGAAGATACTGCAATTAAGAGTGTTAATAACTATAAATACTTAGGAAGATGGATAACATCAGATGTAGACCAAACCAAAGAAATTAAGACACGTATTGAAATAGCACGTACATCATTTATTAAACTTAAAAAGTTTCTTTGTTGTCGGGATATAAGGTTAGAACTACGCCTGAGAATGCTTCGATGTTACGTGTTCTCTACTCTTCTTTATGGTCTGAAAGCTTGGACACGAAAACAAGTTCATCTGAATAAGTTGGCCGCCTTTGAATTTTGGTGTTAGAGAAAGAAAGAAAAAGAAACTGATAAAGATGACTTAAGTCCATTGTGTATTTTTGATGAATTAATTGGACATGACTCATCTAAACATACAACTGTATCGAGAGATATACAAGAAGTCGACATGTTTTTGTCTGATAATATATTACCCACAATAAATTTCGAACGGAGATTGGAACTGTCCATTACCGTGGTGGAAAAACCATCGCCATGTATATCCTAACTTAGCCACTATATTCATAAAATATTGTAGAATTGTAACAAAATCTTTTCCTTGTGAACACATGTTTAAAATCTGGTTTAATTTTAAATAAAAGAAGAACAGGTTAACAAGAAAAGTAGAAAAACTTGTTTTTAAATGTCAATTTAGACGATTCGCGATTTAATAATAACGTGTAATGTAAATGTAAGTACGATTTAATGTAAATGTAAGTACTATTTGTATTGTTTAATTTATTTTTCAAGTTATAATAAATATATCCTTCGTTAGGTTCTTTCACTTCAATACTTATACACATAAACGATAATAGCCAATATGTTTGTGTACTCGCTAATTTGAATCAACTAGTTACAGTTACGAAAAACGGTTCCGATAAAAATTTAAAAAACGGGAGGACCCACCTCTAGTTTTTTAGGTATATTAGGATCGGAATGTAAAATATCTCTGATCGGAACTATTCGTCTCACTAATAGCCAATAGGTGTTAAAAATATTTGAGGAGGGGAGACCAAGGGGAAATATGATTGTTATCTTTGTCTATTCGCTGAAAATATGATTTTATATCTGCGTTAGATATCCTGTTAAATTTTACCATACCGACCATAAAATTTTTCCTACACTGTATATATATATATATATATATATATATATATACATATATTACATAGTATATATACATATATATGTATATATTATATTAATAAAGTATTCAACTAGTGAAATCCAGAGGTTTATTCGGTCAGACAGGTTGGCAAAATAAAAAACAGAAGTCAACTTCTTCATAAGTTTATAGAAGACGTTTCGCTTTATACATCTAAAGCTTCATCAGTTCTAACTCAATATGTAGTATTAAAGATGTTATTGTATATGTACTTAAGTTTACTCATAAATTTAGAACTAACTATAAAAAAATTAAACAGAAACATGCAAAAAATAATATTCGCAGAAACGAAGATTTACAAAAACTTAAGAACTTAAGTTTAAGAAGTTTTTTTTTATTTTATTTAATAGTAGATATGTTTAAGTCAGCCATGTGCATATGCAACCAAATATACACAGTTTATTTTTGACATTTAGATGGGAAGTGGGGTTATTTATTATTTGTAATTTTAATTTAAATATTATTACGGATGTAAAATAGTGATAATATATTAATGTAAGATGTTTAGTGTATATATAATAGTGTATTCCGATCTGAAGAGCCTAAATGTCCGTTAAATTATCTATAGAAAGCAACAAATTTTCTGGAAAACGTCAATATGACTATTTGCATAGTAGAGGATTCGAGAACTTTCATCTATGGATGAGATGAAAAGTTTAGAACAAGATTTCTTTCCCGATAATTCTGGAACCATAAAAAGATATATAAACCATGTAATTTGAAGCAAGGTGGGATTATTAAGTCAATTACAGATGATTATTAAGTAAGTTACAGTTGATTTGTGAAGTTAGTAAAGTTAGACTTCAAGAATTTATTTACAAGAAGATTATTAAGTCAGTTACAAGAGATTATTAAGTAAGTTACAGTTGATTTTTGAAGTTAGTAAAGTAAGAATTCAAGAATTTAGTTACAAGAAGATTATTAAGTTAGTTACATGGGATTATTAAGTCAATTACAGACGATTATTAAGTAAGTTACAGTTGATTAATGAAGTTAGTAAAGTTAGAAGAAGGCATTAAGCTACAGGAAGTCATTAAGTTATAGTCAATTATTCAGTTACAGTAAATTATTAAGTGAGTTATTTAGAAGTAGTCAGAAATTAAGTTACAATTGATTGAGTGAGAAGAATTTATGAAGTGATTAAGTTAAATTAAGTTAGAAAAAAGAATTAAGTGAGAAGAAGTCAGTCAGTCAGGTACAATTAAGTCATTAAATTAGATTTATCAAAAAAGTTAGTTCAATACAGTTATAATTAAATTAAATAAAAAGAAAGGATTATCTAGGAAGAATTCATTAAGTCAGATACAATGGGGAACTTGCATGAAAATTAAATTTCAAAAATATTACTGATAAACGTTATTTAATGCTGTTAAGAGAACCCCAGTTTACAAAAAAACTCATATTTTATAATTATGAAATAAATATAAGCAATTAAAACTGCAGCGGTTGTGACGTCACACCGTCCGTTTGTCATCCCTATAAACGGGTAAAAACGATAAGTATTGCAACGCTGCTACTGCAAAGGTATTGCCTAACCTCCTTCTTACCAATGACGTATAATATATAGACTCGGTGAACGCTTTAAAAAGTGTCCAAAACATGAATACCTTTGTTATTGTTTATTGTTTTGATACGAAGATGCACGAAGTTCATGATTTCTTACGAAGCATCACGAAGTTGATCTTGTGTTTGAAAACATCATAGCCGTATGAAAACATTTTCTCCATTTTGTGTGACAAGCAAATTTTATTTTAAATTGTTGAGAGTTATTTACTTACTATTTTAGTGAAATGCCATACTATTTTATCAAAATAATTATTTCTCTTATAAACGGGAACAGAAAGAAATCATAAATAGTTAATTTTAATTAAAAATAATTATTGTCATTAACATATAAATGAGCACGCCGCTGTTGTGATAAACATACCTTCAACCTTGAGCCGAGATCTTTCGGACACTCGATTCTATAGCGAGAATAGGGGACTGCGTAGTCTATATATTATACGTCATTGCTTCTTACCTATGGATGGGTATTGTATAATAGGGAACTTGCCTAAAATTTTAAATTCGAAAAAAATGCCTTAAATCATAACAAAACATAATTTAAAATAAATATCAAACAAAAAAAAGTTGTTTTTGTCTTTAGTTTGGCCCCTAAAAACGATTAAAATCGAGAGAAAATTCAAATTATAGCAGCCAGTCCAAAACGCGGCCTCATTGGTCGTGACGTCATATAGTCCGAATGTTCAAAGATTGCGATTGGCACTATTAATTCATTACGTTTGACTGACATTCGTTTACTTGTTATAGTAATTTTATGGTGTATTTCAGTTTTATAAATCTTTAGATAGTTGCTGTGAACTATAATATTTAATAATATTTCAGTGTTTTTGTTCAGATATATTTTTTAAAATGACCGAAGAGGGTTTTTCCAAAGGCCAGTCTGATAACTTGCCCATTGTAAATATGTTTATGGTAGCCACATATTTTCAAAACGGTGAAAATTGTTTCCTGGGAGAAGTTCGGGGAGTTAAAGCAGATAAGTAAGTATATATACTCCTATTACATTAATTTTATTGTGATTATTATTCTCATAATAAGTATTTAATGATAAAACTTAGTACTTTATATTAAGTAGGGTCAATATTATATGTTTATGCTATTGTACTGAAATTTAATCAAATTAACTTATTCATCGTTTGCATTTAGATCTGGCAGATAATCATATGGAGATGCAGCTGTAGGATGGGTTCAAGTAAAAAGAAATAACATGATCTGTACTGTAAGGGCAAAAATAACACCTGAACATAATGTTAAGAAAAAACAGTATGCTGTAAGTTGTGAAATTAATGAAGAAACCGAGGAAGTACTTGATCTAAAATGTTATGATTGTGCTGCTTCATTAGGTAAGTAGGTATTTTTATAAACAGATATGTATTTTTAATATCTTGAATTAAGAGCATTCTTGAAACATAAATTCTGATCCGAGACAAACATCAGCTGAGTTAAATTTTATACTGCATTTTGCAGTAAATATGAAGGAATAAACACTCTTTCATGGAAATTTATTTTAGCCTATTTTAATTCTGATATGTAGTATCTAAATATACAGCCTTTATATATATATATATATATATATATATATATATATATATATATATATATATATATATATATATATATATATATATATATATATATATATATATATATATATATTACTTACATTCGATAGTAGTTTTGCTTCTCTAAAAATATATGGACATTTTCTAAATTTCAAAATGTATGTTATAGGTCGGTGCAAGCATCAAATAGCTTTTCTGATGTGGTTGCACAGAACCATGGTTAATGAAATTTTATATCCGCTTATCATTGATTTTTTAATGTGTTATAATAACAATACACATTTAAGTTCTTTATAATTTAAAAAATCTTAAGTTCTTTAAAATCTAAAAAAGTTTATATAATTTTATTATAGAAGTATATCTTCTACAAATACTTTAAAATCAAAATTAGCCAAATCTTTCAAGTCGTTCGTAATATATATATATATATATATATATATATATATATATATATATATATATTACGTCGTTCGTAATATATATTAGAAAATATATAGTATGTAAAATTATAAGTATACATGTATGTATATTATGTATATTACAGTATACTGCAAGATTAACAAGTCTTGATTTTTCGAGTCACGCTAAATAGACCCATGCAAAACATCATACAGAGCGATAAAAAATATTCACTTCAAAATGTTTAAATTGTAAACGGTTTTGATTTCTATATTAATATTTATTACAAAATATAATATTAGTTTTTTCGAAAATATATAGTACCTAATACATGTGGCTACAAAGCTTAATATAGGATATACTAATAAAATATGACATGTTGCATACAAAGAAATAAAGTCAAAAATACAATATGAAGTTTAAGTTTAATAAACTGTTTTTAATTCTTTTTTTTTAATATTTTTTGCTATTTTTAAAGAGATGTTATCCTGAAATTAGACTGACCTACAAATTAACTAAGCAGTTAATATGGAGTCACAATATTTGTCCTCATATATTGTGACATAATATTGGTCCTCAGCCAGGACATTTTTTTTTCTACCTATGCTGCATCTTTCTTGAATCTTTCCCTGCATTATTAATTTTAGGAGTTCATATTTGTCACCACCTGCTGTTATAAGTATGACCCAAGTATTGCAGTTTTCTTATTTTGATGGAATCCAGTATCTCCCTGCTTGATCTCTATTTCTTTTAGTGCTTCTTCATGGGTTATTCTGTCTATCCAGGAAATTCTTCAATATGTCCACATTTTAAATGCTTCCTATCTAATTGTAATATGGAACATAAAGGATAGCAAATACATACTATGAAATGATATTAATTTTGGGTATAATTGATAAGTATAGCATTTATTTTGTTTTAGGTGGGTGTAAGCATTCCATAGCACTCTTGATGTGGGCTTCACAGAAGGAGTGAAGAACCTTCTTCAAATTAAATTGCTTGTTACTGGGCAAAGAGTAAACTTTCCAAAGTTGGAACTTCAGTTAAATACCTAACTTTGAAGGATTTTGGAGCACAAGAAGAACTGAGCTCAGATGAAGAAAGCTCACTCTTTTTACAGGAAGTTGTGAACCAAGGACTAGAACATAATGTTGAGAGTCAACTATTGAAACACTTTAAGCCTAACAGAATTTTACAACATCTTGGACTACATCAATTGATGTTAAATTTTGTTAGCAGAAATGATTTTTCCGAAATGGCACTGAATTTTTCAGAATTTCTAGAATTCTGCAGCAATAACCATTGAACAGTCTAATTACAGTTTATGGTTTGACCTGCGATATTTAATAATAACTGAATCAAAGATTTATGATGCAGCACACTGAAAAAATCAGATGGTTCCCTGGTTAACCAAATACTTGGTGTAACCAAACTTCCTGCTACAGAAGCCATGTCTCGAGGGAAGAGGCTTGAGGATTCTGTAAGTAAAGCTTTAGAAAAAAAATTAAAGGTAAAACTCAGTCATATTGGGTTACAATTAAATCACAGGCATCCAATATTTGGGGCTTCTCCAGATGCTATATCTGAAGAATTTGTAGTTGAAATAAAATGTCCTCAATCTGAGAAATCTATTTGTAACTATTTAACAAAAAATATGGAAATTACAGCAAAATACAAAGCTCAAGTGCAGATGTTTCTATATAAGAAACAAAAAGCATTATGTTGTGTTGCAGATCCTGATTATGAGGAAAATTTAAAAATTTTTTGATATATGGGTACCATATGATGAAGAATACATAAAGATGTTAATGGATGCTGCAGAAAACTTCTGGCAATATAATATATTTACACATTTATGTAACTCATTCAAAAAATGATAATATATTTATATACAGCACGATCAGTTTCACTTTGTATTTAACATTTGGATGCGAACTGGTGTTTATATTAAGTTTTTCCAAATTTTTTAAATTTTATTTTGGTAACATCTCGCCAAGTAAAATGCCTCCATGGTACCAAAATAAAATTCAGAAAGTAAGTATATGTAACTAAAACTATGTATAAATCTTTTTTTTAAATCTTCCTTAAATTTAATCAGTTACCAACATCTGTAAAAAAATGTACTAGTCTCAATAATTTCAAAATGTTACTTATACAATATAAAATATATGTATCAAACATTTATAATGTACTTTCTTTATATTTATATTATATGTATATTAGGTATTCTATTTAAATAAAGATCCATCTATCTATATAATATATAAATATATAAAGTATAATGTGAGTATGTACCTATAATTAAGGCATGATTAATAAAAGCACTTGTACGACTATATTAGTTTAATTTGTTTTTATTAAATCACTTTTATTGTGTTTGACCTTGACCAATCCCTAGATAGATGCATTTGGGAATCTGGTGTAATTGTGAAATAAAACAAAATAAATGTTACTTGCATACATTTATTGCTTATATTTTATTGAACATAATATATATTGCAAATATTAATAAGATGAAATATCAGGTTTTTACTAACCATTTTCTTAAATACATTTTAAAACTAAATAAGTAACTACCTACAAAGTATAAAAGTAAAACCTACAAAAAGTTACTGTCCTGAAATTATTCCTGATTGCAAGTTGATTAATCCACACACTATTTTGATAATATTACCTGAATAACACAACAATTTATTACCAATACATGCATGTGGTGCTAAAAATGAAAATTTTCTCATTCTATGAATAACTCTTTCCACATGAATTCTCAAGCTAGCTATTTGTTTGGTCTCAAATACCTCTTCTTTACTAGATTTTATATATACAGACACACTCAGGGGCCTAATCAGGACACAACCTTTAGACGTAAGTAAATGGTCAATATGTTTAAATCCCCTATCTGCCATAACAGCAACATTTGGAGGTAAAATATTTAAAAAAACCACTATGTTCTGCAATGACAGCATCAGATGTACGACCCCCAAATGCTGTAGAGATATAATCTATGATACCATCAGGTGTGCAACATATTAAATATTTAAGTGTATTACATTTTTTATACTCTGACCATGTTAAAGAATGTTTTACTGCATCTGTTGGTTTCTCTATTTCTAAACAATCAATTATACAATAAACATTACAATATCGAGCTCGAACAGCTATTGGTAAATTTGACTTCACAAATGAAACCTGAGGTTGTATTATACATTTTCTTAAATATTTACTTATAATTGGAACAGATTTCAAAAATATTTTTGAAGCATAACTTTCAGTTATGCCAAAATCATCTGCTAGAGCTATAAAAGAAAGTCCAGTCCTGATTTTTTTAGTGTTAAAAATATATACATAGAATTTACCTTGCAATATTTTTCTAGCAATTGAAATGTATAGTATGAATGTTCTGGTAATCCCATATACAATCTAGGTCTGTTTTGTAGCTTTGTACAATTCATTGTCAGATTTTTAAATTCAGTTCTCTTTTCATCATTAAGTTTTTTCATTTCACTGGGCGTTAAAGTATACCACTACTTACACTAACATTTTCATGATCACTACTTTGTATGATTGGGGTAGTTTCAGAAATATTGGTCACATAACTTGTTGATAGCTTCATCTCTATGTTGACTGAAATACTTTTGATTGGCGATAACCCTACTGTAATTTTACACTGTACACCTGAACATCTTGTTACATTGAACACTTTTAATCCTAACACTAGAACAGGTTTGTGAAGAGGCATCTCTTTTTGAAACTTCAATGTCATTTGTTTCCAGCTGAATTTCCATAGGGTAAATGGTCTTACTACCACATGCAACTATCTCCAAATTCTCCTGAATACAAAATGGATCTTGTGGCACCAAATTCTCTTAGTACCTGCAGCATGTAGCGTTTACGCTATTGATTAACCCCTTTAGAAATTTTTATTACCCGCCTACGATCGATTTTAAATCGACATTCCTTCACCTACGCGCTGTTATCGCTTTGAAAGGAAGATCGATTTTATGCGGAAGCCGAACGATCAGTTTTGGTCAGAACTCGAACGCAGCCACGTCAGCCGGTGAAATTTTTCACCTTCAAAGTGACGGAATTGGAACAGAAAAATAATTTGGGGAAGAATATAATTCATTAATAATAATATAATAAGTAAATTTTTTAAAATCAAGATTTTCTGATTTATAAGAGTTCCACATAAAAAGGAAGAGTTTTTTTTTGGCGTGCTGCGAGCTCCATGTAAGTAAATCATTTCATACGTATTATCTCCTTATCATATAATCAAATTTATCATTATATTTAGTATTTCTTTAAAGATTTATTTTTGAGTTCCGAAATAATTTAAATATAAAATTTCCTTGATTTACTTGCAAAGAACAGAAGGTCATTTTTTTTATATAGTCAAACTTAAATTCCGATCTATTTCATATCTTATCATTAAGTTTTTTTTTGGTTCCCTGTTATCTAACTTTTTTGGTGGAATATAAAAAGGTTCTACAAATGTGGGACAGCCTTCTGTATTCTGCGCATGTTTATTTCATGGCGCAAGCTTGCCATGCCTACGAAAGTAACTTCATAAATTTGACATGATGTTGACTTAACCTAATACCTGATGTTTTGATGTTTTGTTTTGGTGCAGTCAATCCATGCTGCTACACCTATTAAATTACATATTTATTAAATTAAATAATCATTTTAGATTCCGTCACGTGAAAATATTAATTTCACTTCACTTGAGGATATTCTTTTCAGAATATTCCCTCAAGGACTCAAGTAACTGAATCCTTAAACTAGTTAGCAACTTTATGTAACCCGTGGATTTTGCTGTCACCCAGAGACCAGTGACTGGTTGTGGTTTTGTGCCCAGGATTCGTCTTTACAGCCATAAACTGACTTAGCCGTGCCAAGAGGAATTTTCCTATGGACTTATGGGGCTGTAAAGATAAGTTGTTTAATTGTTTAACTTTTGTTACTATCTATTTTGTTACTATGTATTATTTGTTACTATATATCTAACTCATCATATGCATATGATAAGGTGATTACCTTTGTGATAATTTAATTTTTAATAAAATATAATTTTGATATTATTGGGAGAGGGAAAATACATTACATGTTTTTATTAGGTTTTTAACTAGGATTTAGAGAGTCTGACCAGAACTCATTTGCTTTGATATAATTTTTATACTAGCATACTTTTGAGATAATGTAATTGAGATTGGGGAGGGAAATAAATTTCATGTGGTTTTTTTTAAACATTATATAAAGAGTATTGAAGACTCACTTTTTGGATGTAATATATTTAATAGAATTGTAACAGAGTTATCATTGTTGAACCTGTACAATACAGTAATTATTTCTCATTTTAGTAGAACTATTTAAATTTAAATTACTAACCTTAGTGTTAAGACTTAGGCTACAATACGGACTATTCTTGTTGTTTACTGACATTTTATACTTTATTTGGCCAGTGGTAGTGATTATTCGTTTGTTGAGGGGCCATTAGGTCCCATTGTATGTGTACACCATCCACTACCACTGTTATTTAGCTTTGCATTATATGTAAATTGTTTATACACATATACCTATATACTTTTTTTATAAATATATTTATTGTTGCTATTTTGAGTTTTATTTCAGTTCTACTAACCAGTATATAACATAGCAAAACAAGATTAATATTTAGTATTTTTGTATTTCAGAGTATTACCTTCAGATTCATTTGTTACTTCAAAATCTCAACTATCGTTGAGTTGGCGCCCTTCTTTTCTCTTCCTATTGTTCTCTTTCTATAAATTTATTCCCAGTGACCTTCTTCAGTTGTATCACGTTTGATATTATCAGGTCTCATTTCTTTCTTGTCTCATTAGCTCATTATCTCTTGTTATTGTTGTTTATATCTTTAAAGCCACAATCCAGTGCATTGAAGCTAGCCCGAACACTCACTTGAGATTAAGTGTCTCTTTGGCCAATTAACTTTGTTCCTCTGAGCTTAGCCCTCTTTTTAGTATTTTCATCACCTCTCTTCCAGTTCTTCTGGAATTTGGAAGTACTACACTTCCAAAAAAACCCAATACTCCCGGAGTATTGAGCGTTTCAATTGGCGCCCAACGTGGGGCTTCTTTTCCACTTCTGCCTTAAAAAAAAATATATATATCTCCTTTAACTTTTGATTTTGATCTTGGGTTGTTGTGGTTTTCACTGGTTGTGCTTTTAGATTTTCATTTTAACTTTTAGTTTTGTTTTTTCGATTTTTTTTTGACATTACCTTACATCTATATCTTAAATCGACTTGTTTTGCTATATACTGTGTAGACTGAATAAATTGCTTTGTTTTTGATTGATTAAATAACAATTTTAGATTAATAATAAATTAATTAAAAATTTAAATAACATAAAGTTAACTATTCCACATATCTTACAAGTCCGGAGTAGTCAAGTAGTTGAGTCACTACCTCGAAATAACAGTTTTTGAAATTTTAGGTTCCTTAGGGTGTTGTAGCAGTATATGTCATTGGATTTCATAACTGGACCAAAACAATTAAACATTACTGGTATAGGTATCCCTTCAGAATATTAATTTGGAGTCAGAGAGTAAGTTAAACTTTACCTACTTTTACTCATTCTCTTGTATATTTCTCAGTTGTGTAATATGTCTGCGTTCAAGGTAGAGCATCTGTTAGCTCCTGAATTAGAGTATGAGTTGAAAGTCCGTCATCTAACCAGTCCATTGTTAAAAAAATGTTGTATAATGTACAGAATGTACCAGGTAAATTTCCTGATTTTAAAGTTGAACATGGTGTTTTGTATAAACATGTCTAAAAGTTCCATGGATGCCTTTACTGGAATGTCGGATTGGAAGATAGTCGTTCCAACTCCTAATAGAGCAGAGGTTTTGGCCACTTTTTATGACCATCCTACTGCAGCTCATTTTGGTTTCTACAAAACTTTCCGTCGAATATCTGAACTTTATTACTGGCCGAAGATGAGTCAAACTGTACGTAGCTATATCGCTTAATGCAAATCTGTGCTACATGCAAACCGACAAATCTTCCCCAACCAGGTTAAATGGATAGTTATCGACGGATTGATTTTCCATTTCAACTTATATCGTTAGATCTCATTGGTCCCTTATCACTTCTGTACCAGTTTGGTTGCTTAAGATCTGTTTATCGATTTTGTTTACCTGGTAAAAACCATAAGATGTTGTGCTATTTTGTCTTCTATTTTTTTTATCTTATCTTAATATTGGTTATTATCTTGGTTTATGGACTTGCCAATTTTGTTGTTTGTTTTCTCTCAAAAGTCCAACTGCATATCATAGGAGTACAGGATGGATATATGGGAATTTCCCCATCTTGAGTTCTGAGTTGAATAGATATTTACAGGGATAATTCGGAAAACATTCCAAAGATTTTCTTTAATAGTGTCGTATGGTTTTGTGGATCCGGACCATAAAGTTTATGCATTCATATTCACTTACTGTGTCGGTGTTTTAGCGTGGGTTCAGGATTGATCACCCTGGATGTGTGCCCTCACTTGGCTCAGAAATATATCAATACATATTAGTTGTTCCTTGAGTGTCTCTTGGGTTGAAATTAGAATGTGTCATTTAGAATTGGATCGTTCTGATATTCAGCAGTATGTAAGTCTGTTTAACTTGGTTTGTTATCTCCTATGTTATTACCTTCTCAAAGTATTTGAGTTTTAACATATCTTATTGTATACTGTTTGTTTACCTGTCTCTCTACTAGTGATATGGATTGGTAGATGTGAGTTATCTTTATCTTTACCTTAATTGAGTTTATCTCGTACCTTTACCTTAATTGGTTTATCTTGTACCTTTACCTTAAGTTAGTTATCTTTATCTTTACCTGGATAAGTTTATTTCTTATCTATATCTTATGAATATATATCTTATATATATCTTGATTATAGAGTCCTGAAAATCTGTCCTTTACTGTTCTTGTCGTGAGTAAAGAATTGGAACACGTCAATAGTACAGTTTAGGTATTACAGTTAGGATCTCTTTTATCTTTCCTTCTACCAAGTGTATAGCTGGTAGAAGTGAGTTTTGTGCATATCCTCTACCATGAGTAGATCTGGACGTGCAATTATTTTTTACCTTTTGTGCATATCCTTTACTATGAGTTGGGATTGCAGTTATCTTACTTACCTTTTTTTAGCATACCCTATACCATGGGTATAGTGGGCTTGCTAGTATCTAAGGCACTAACAACCTTTACCGATTGTGTGCTTTCCTACCGCTGCTAGAGCAAGTAGGTGTATTGTATTATCTTTTACTTTGAATTTTCAATATGTTGTTGATATCCCGAACCATATATATGTTTAGGTTTGTAGTTTCAACTAGTCCTGAGTAATTAGGCCCTCATTGAACTCTATGGTGACGAATAGAATCTGGTCGCTCTAGTATCAACGTTGGGTAAAGTTCATAGGACTTTGTTTGAATTTCGTTGTTATGAATGGTTTTTGGAGATATTGTGTTAGGGGTTGTTAATACACACCTATAATGTAGTTTTAACGAATGGTTGTTTTTACTAATACTTGAGAATGTAGATAAGTAGTGTTAAAAGTTAACTTGATCTGTAATGCTATAGAATTAAACTTAAGTTAACTTGATCTGTAAGGTTATAGAATTAAACTTAAAATGTATATTTTTTTTTATCTTTGGTTTATATACTAAATTAACATACATTATCTCATTAAAAAAAAATGTATGACTTCGTCTCATATTCTTCGTTCCATATTTTTATTTCGTCCTTGATTTTGTTCCAATTCCTGAGCAAATGGTTGACTGGTGACGAAAATGTTCAATTTTAACGTATCAACGTTCATTGTCAGTGTTAGATCGTTCTGCCACAAAAAAAAAAAAAGTTCCTAAAGTTTCTTTATTTTATTTTTTTTTTGCTGGAGATGAGGGAGAATGTAGCGTTTACGCTATTGATTAACCCCTTTAGAAATTTTTATTACCCGCCTACGATCGATTTTAAATCGACATTCCTTCACCTACGCGCTGTTATCGCTTTGAAAGGAAGATCGATTTTATGCGGAAGCCGAACGATCAGTTTTGGTCAGAACTCGAACGCAGCCACGTCAGCCGGTGAAATTTTTCACCTTCAAAGTGACGGAATTGGAACAGAAAAATAATTTGGGGAAGAATATAATTCATTAATAATAATATAATAAGTAAATTTTTTAAAATCAAGATTTTCTGATTTATAAGAGTTCCACATAAAAAGGAAGAGTTTTTTTTTGGCGTGCTGCGAGCTCCATGTAAGTAAATCATTTCATACGTATTATCTCCTTATCATATAATCAAATTTATCATTATATTTAGTATTTCTTTAAAGATTTATTTTTGAGTTCCGAAATAATTTAAATATAAAATTTCCTTGATTTACTTGCAAAGAACAGAAGGTCATTTTTTTTATATAGTCAAACTTAAATTCCGATCTATTTCATATCTTATCATTAAGTTTTTTTTTGGTTCCCTGTTATCTAACTTTTTTTGGTGGAATATAAAAAGGTTCTACAAATGTGGGACAGCCTTCTGTATTCTGCGCATGTTTATTTCATGGCGCAAGCTTGCCATGCCTACGAAAGTAACTTCATAAATTTGACATGATGTTGACTTAACCTAATACCTGATGTTTTGATGTTTTGTTTTGGTGCAGTCAATCCATGCTGCTACACCTATTAAATTACATATTTATTAAATTAAATAATCATTTTAGATTCCGTCACGTGAAAATATTAATTTCACTTCACTTGAGGATATTCTTTTCAGAATATTCCCTCAAGGACTCAAGTAACTGAATCCTTAAACTAGTTAGCAACTTTATGTAACCCGTGGATTTTGCTGTCACCCAGAGACCAGTGACTGGTTGTGGTTTTGTGCCCAGGATTCGTCTTTACAGCCATAAACTGACTTAGCCGTGCCAAGAGGAATTTTCCTATGGACTTATGGGTCTGTAAAGATAAGTTGTTTAATTGTTTAACTTTTGTTACTATCTATTTTGTTACTATGTATTATTTGT
Organism: Diabrotica balteata; assembly: GCA_918026665.1. NCBI lineage: Eukaryota > Metazoa > Arthropoda > Insecta > Coleoptera > Chrysomelidae > Diabrotica > Diabrotica balteata. Next base: position 61,957,412 of record OU898283.1, read on the forward strand.
TACTATATATCTAACTCATCATATGCATATGATAAGGTGATTACCTTTGTGATAATTTAATTTTTAATAAAATATAATTTTGATATTATTGGGAGAGGGAAAATACATTACATGTTTTTATTAGGTTTTTAACTAGGATTTAGAGAGTCTGACCAGAACTCATTTGCTTTGATATAATTTTTATACTAGCATACTTTTGAGATAATGTAATTGAGATTGGGGAGGGAAATAAATTTCATGTGGTTTTTTTTAAACATTATATAAAGAGTATTGAAGACTCACTTTTTGGATGTAATATATTTAATAGAATTGTAATAGAGTTATCATTGTTGAACCTGTACAATACAGTAATTATTTCTCATTTTAGTAGAACTATTTAAATTTAAATTACTAACCTTAGTGTTAAGACTTAGGCTACAATACGGACTATTCTTGTTGTTTACTGACATTTTATACTTTATTTGGCCAGTGGTAGTGATTATTCGTTTGTTGAGGGGCCATTAGGTCCCATTGTATGTGTACACCATCCACTACCACTGTTATTTAGCTTTGCATTATATGTAAATTGTTTATACACATATACCTATATACTTTTTTTATAAATATATTTATTGTTGCTATTTTGAGTTTTATTTCAGTTCTACTAACCAGTATATAACATAGCAAAACAAAATTAATATTTAGTATTTTTGTATTTCAGAGTATTACCTCCAGATTCATTTGTTACTTCAAAATCTCAACTATCGTTGAGTTGGCGCCCTTCTTTTCTCTTCCTATTGTTCTCTTTCTATAAATTTATTCCCAGTGACCTTCTTCAGTTGTATCACGTTTGATATTACCAGGTCTCATTTCTTTCTTGTCTCATTAGCTCATTATCTCTTGTTATTGTTGTTTATATCTTTAAAGCCACAATCCAGAGCATTGAAGCTAGCCCGAACACTCACTTGAGATTAAGTGTCTCTTTGGCCATTTAACTTTGTTCCTCTGAGCTTAGCCCTCTTTTTAATATTTTCATCACCTCTCTTCCAGTTCTTCTGGAATTTGGAAGTACTACACTTCCAAAAAAACCCAATACTCCCGGAGTATTGAGCGTTTCAAGCAGTGGGATGATTTTCAAACGATCTTTTTCTATTTTTCTGGCAATCAAATATATGAGGCACTACATTAGTTTTCATTTTTTTCTGATCACCTATTAACTTTTATTTAACATAGTTATCCATGTCTTCTTCAAGCTAGAATAAATAACTAAATAAGCCATATAAAAAAATATGTATTATTATGAATAAATATAGTAACAATATAAACCATAAGGTTATTTGTAATTCAAGGGTAATACTATACTTAGTAAATATTACTGCATTTTGGAGCAAAGAAATAAACATAATAGCTAAGTACGTCCAATGAGGACTTAGATATTTAGATGATATATAGATGATTAGATATAGTCTATATATATATATATATATATATATATATATATATATATATATATATATATATATATATATATATATATAGTCTATATATCATCTAATGATATAGTCTATAATGATATTTAGATGATTAGATATAGTCTGATTTTTATACTCACATTAAAATGATCCTCACATACGTGGGCTTTAGTTTTCTGTAAAATATCTTTCTCATTTTTTCTACATGCACTCAACCCAATTCAATCATTTTAAATGACGGTTTTTATCTTCAGGCACCGGAATAAATATCTTTCCGGGCGTTTTATAAGTTGTATTGGAACACATGGGAACCATACAATATTTGTAATATTGATTTTGTGTAGCTTCCATTATTATTATTGATATTATTAAAGCACACCTAATAAAAACAAAATATCCACAAATCCACAACAAAATCTAAACTTCAAAACAATGTTTTTACAGTTGACAGTTTGTGGCAACAGTGTTGCCAGTTCGTTGTTCTCTTGTCTTGGAACTAGCAGCGTGACGTCATATCGTCCTTCGTGTTGTTAGAACTTTAAATGTTCATTGTAAATTAAATATTGCGATTTGAGGGTTGATATTTGGTATGCGTTGTTTCTATATGTAGACAAATATAAATAAAATATATAAATAAATAAAAAAAAATTGTCAAGTTCCCTATTGGAGAGAAAATAAATTCAACAATATAGACATTTTAATACAGGAGTACAATATATTATATGGAGATTATAAGGATAACCGAGGCTGATTAAGAAGATATTTAGTGGTGATTATAAATTTGATTTTGGAAAACTTTAGGCTTTCAGTGACAGAAAGGTACCAAATTTTGTTAATATAATTTAATAATTGTAAGAATTTCAAATTTAGATAGGTTGTTTTAAATTTATATTGTTTATATTAGATATATATGTCTGTTTCATAATAGTTATAATAAAGATAAAATAAAGATAATTCAAAAAAGTACTTACAAACTAATTCTTTGAGAACCGCGATAAAAACCCTATACTCATACATTTTATTTTAAACACTCATTGCTCATATACAAAACATAACATCATAACAATTTTGGCGCCCACCGCGGGGCTCTCTATTTAAAAGAATTAGTTTGGAAAGATAAGTGCTCTCATATAATTAAATTAATTTTTATTAAAAAAAAATATAGCTTTTATATTTAATTATATTTGAACAAGTAAAGTCTCAAAATGTCTCAAGGAAAAAACGGTACTACAAACAAAAAGAATGAAGAAGATGTGGAGATAGAAACACAAGCTGTACAAGAGGAGAGTTTAGTCGAAGTTCCACAAGATACAGTAGAAATGAATCAAGAAAAAGGATAAAATGTCAATATGGCAGCTTTGATGTCATTAATGATGCAGATGAACAAGACAATAGAAGAGAATATGAAAAAAATGGAACACAAATTGAAAGAGAATTATGAAAAATTAGAAAAGAAAATAGAAAATAATAATAACAAAATTGTAAAACAAATATAAAAACAAATAGATAAAAAACTTGAAGCTGCAGGGAAGAAAGTAGCAAATGAAATAAAAAATATACGGCATGATTACCAGAAAAGGATAGAAAATGAGAGAACAGAAGTAAATAGGATTATTCAAGATAATATGATAGATATAGAACAGAAAATAGAGTTGCAGAAATGTAACTTAGAAGTTAAAATTAACGAAGACAGGAGGAAGACAGAAAAAAATTAGACGATATGCAACAAAATATCCAAATAAATAGTAATCAAATAAGAAATTTGGAACATAGAATAGATGATATTTCACAAATGAGAGACATAGGGAGACCTTACTTAAATTTAACAAATGACACTGGAATTAAATTCTCTGGTAATATCAAATATTTGCATCCTAGAGTATACATAAATAGTTTAAAACATAAATTAAGATTATTGAATAATATTAATGATATTAAAGATTATATTAGAACGACATTAAGTGACAATGCAGCAACTTGGTTTGCCAGTGTTGAGAATGATTTGAATAATTTTCAAACATTTGAAAATAAATTTTTAAATTATTATTGGGGTAAATTAGAGCAAGCTAGATTTAGGGAAGTTCTCTATTTTGGAAAGTATAATCATAATTTAAGATCAAATATGGTAGATTATGCATTAAAACTGATAACAGTTGCAAAATATTTAGAACCATCACTTAGAGAGGATGAAACAGTTTTAAATGTATTAAAGTCATTTTGATGCTGATGTTGTACAAACAGTAACTGTGCAGAATATTTAAACAATAGATAGTTTTATTAATTTTATTCAAAGAATACAAAGAGGTTATATAAAAAGTAATAATGATAACAATGATATTAGGATGAATAATAATAATAATAGAAAAAACGTCATCCAGATGTGTACGAAAATTTTTGGGAGATACTCCAACATACCAAGTCACCTAGAGCTCGATAACACGGAAAGAGTCCCACCAGAGCTCAATTCTTTTGATACCGTAGGTATCTGGGATGAGTGAGTTTTCCCCTTAGAGGGAGTGTAAGCCGTATGGCTAAATCTGGAAAAAACAATAATAACTTTCAATATAATAAGAATAATGATCAACAATATAGACAATGATATAATAATAATAGATATGGTAATAATATACAAAATTTTAATAACAATAATAATAATCACAATAGACAAAATTTTAATAATAGTACTAGTTATAATAGACAAAATGTTAATAACAATACTAATTATAATAGACAAGATTGTAATTATAGGAGAAATACAGAACGACCTAATTAAAACAGACAGGTAAATCATGTACGAAGGAATAGAAGCTGCGAAGATAGTGAACGTAATAGTACAAGGCAGGAAAATATGAGTAGAAGTCATAATAGTGAAAGACACAGGACATTAGATCCAAAGGGTCAGACATAATCGGAGAATTAACACAATCCAAATTTTGTGCAGTAAACTTTCTGAATTACAAGTTGGGCCACTGTCATTATGAAAAACCTTCTGAATTTATTTCTTTGGATGAAGATAAAATTATTGAATCTAATAATTTAATTTATATAAATGCTATGGCCAAAAATAAAATGATTAAGGTTATGATAGATACTGGTTCAGAAAGTACTTTAGTCTCGGAAAATTTTATTTTTAATACATTAAGACTATGAGATATAATAAAAATTCCAAAAATTAAAATTGTTGGTGCAAATAATAAGAAGTTGGGTGAAATTGATAAACTAGCCAATTTTAAAATTAATATTATTAATAAAGAAATTAATATGCAAGGATTTGTTGTCAAGGATATATATGTTGATATATTAATGGGAAATGACGAATTGGAAAAGAAGAAAGTAAAGATAGATTTTGAAACAAAAGTTGTAACTTTGGAAGGGCAAATAATTAAGTTTATGCATAAAGATGAGGTGGAAAAAGAAATAAGAATTGATAGGATATTATTAAAAGAAAGTACTGATGTTTATGAAGAAGAAATATATTTTGATGATAGGGAGATTGCAGCAACACAAGGGACTTGTTAATAAAGAAAATAGAATTGCACACAAATATATTCATAGTATAAAAGTAAAAGAAGAAAAAGATTTTAAAACAAAATCGTACCCAATACCATATAAATACAGAGAAGAAGTAAATAGAACAATTAATAATATGTTAGAAGATGGAATCATTGAGAAGGCAGATACACGTTTCATTAACCCTATAGTGGTAGTACGTAAAAGATCAGGTGAAATCAGGCTATGTTTGGATGCAAGGAATATTAACAAGATCACTGAAAAGCAATTTGAAGCACCAATGAGCATAGATGGAATACTAGGAAGAATTACAGGAATGCCATTTTTCACTAAAATCGATTTACAGCATAGTTTTTGGTTAATACCTCTAGAAAAGAAAAGTAGACAATATACAGAATTTCAGATAGATGGAGTAGTATATCAATTCAAAGTAGTACCATTTGGACTTCAATCATCGTGCAGTGCTCTATGTAGATATCTTTATGATATTTTGGATCAATATGAACAATTTGTAATTCATTACATTGATGATATATTAGGTTTTTCTAAAACTGCTGAAGAGCATGCGAAACACCTAAAAATAATAATGAACATAGTAGACAAAGTTGGACCAAAAATAAATTAAGAAAAATGTACATTTTTTCAAAAAGAAGTATATGTAGGTTATAAACGAAATACTAAGGGAATTGAAATGGATCCAGAACGGACACAGGTTATTCAGGAATATAGAACACCACACAATTTAAGAACTTTAAGAGGATTTGTTGGAATAATTAATTATTCTAAAAGGATGATACCAGATCCAAGCATAAAAGAAATTACATTACTTGAACTACTGAGGAAAGGTGTAAAATGGAAATGGGACCAGCGAAGAGAACTAGCATTCCAAGAAATCAAAAACATTTTTCTGTCAAATTTAAAAATATACCATCCTGACTATACAAAGCCATTCATATTAAAAACAGATGCCTCAATAGAAAGATTATCAGGGGTATTACTACAAATACATGATGGGGTCGAATACCCGATACAATTCATATCAAGAATTACAAAGCCACATGAAAAAGGTTATTCAGTGTCAGAACTAGAACTAGCTAGTATCATACACTGTGTCACAAAATTAAGATTTTATTTGTTGGGTAATGAATTTACTATAGAAACAGATCACCAAGCTTTAACATCTACATTAAATAACAAATATGGAAACAGTCGAGTACATCGTTGGAGCCTAATACTGAGTGAATACAGTTTTGAAATCAAATACATTGCTGAAAAATCCAACATAGTGGCAGATGCTTTGTCAAGGTTAGAAAATACATCACAAAAAAGGCAGCGAACAATAAAAATTGGATTAAATCAGTTAGTAGAAAACACTGGATTGTATTCTAAAGAAGAAATCATAAGAGATCAAATCAATTTGGATGAAAAACAAAAAGTCCTTAAGAAAAATGGGTTGTTTTATAAAATAATTAATGGCTTAGAAGTGTATGTAATAAGTAGAATTTTGGCAAGAAAGATATTGAAAGATTTACATAAAAGTTACATGCATATTGGTTCAAGAAAACTTTGGATGTTATTTAGAGATAATTATTTTGCAAAGAATGATATAAGTATAGCAAAAGAAATTTCTACACTATGCCAAATATGTCAAATAAACAAAGAAAAGAATTTCGAAAACCAGAACACTTATAAATCCAATGTATCTTATGAAAAACTAAATACAGTTGCCATGGATTTCATCTCAAATTTAGTTCCCAGTCCAACAGGGAACAAGCATATATTAGTGATAGTCGATTTATATACAAAATTTATTAAACTATATCCATGCTCAAGAACAAATGTTAAAACATTGAAATTATGTATTAATCAGTTTTTCGAAGAAATAGGACCATTTAGAAATTGTATAATAGATAATGCTACATATTTTAACAATCAAAAATTTCAGACGTTTTGTGAGAAAAAGGGGATCAACATTCATTTTACAAGTATTAGACATCCTCAAGCAAATCCTGCAGAAAGATATATAAAAGAAGTTATAAAATATTTAAGGATACTATGCCAAGGTGAACAGGTTAGATGGCAGGATTATTTTGAAAAAGTGGAATATTTTTTAAATAATACACATAATTTAAACACAAAGGAAGTACCAGAATATTTAAGCTTTGGTCATATAGGAAATAGAAAGAGAATTTCTGAGTGTACACAAGATATGTTAGAACAAGTCATGCAAAAGGTGAACAGAAGAATTCAAAGAAAGGCTGAAAAATATATAAGAAGACAAAATCGAACAATTAAAAAACCAATCACATTTCAAAAAGGAGACAAAGTTTTAATTTGTTCACTTAGACAAGGAAATTAGGAGAAAACCGTTGTAAGAAATTACAACCACTGTTTGAAGGTCCATACATAGTTCAAAACCAAAATGGACTGAACAGCTATGTGTTGATAGATGCATGGAATAAACTAAGAGGAATTTTTCATATTAATGACATTTTTAAATATTTTGAAGAGATGGAATAATGTTTTATATACTGTTAACACTGTTAACATCACAAACAGTTCACTAAACACTTAACTCTATTCCATTATACAATCTTGTTTGTGGACAAAACACATGGTAAAAATAATCCTTATAGTATAATGTATCAATTATTAATTTGACATCATGTCTTGAGCAGCTATTGAATTTGTCCTTTGTTTCGATCCTAAAAACCATAATTATAATTAGAGTTAAGTATAAAATCACTATCATATAATTTACATTAATTTATCAAATTTATCAAATAAATTAGAATTGGAAATGTTATTCATAGACTTCAAACAGGCATTTGATTCTATTAAAAGGAACGTATTAATGACAGCACTTAAAAAATTAAAAATTCCACATAAACTCAGAAAATTAATAGAAATGACAATGAGAACTACAAAAATAAGCATAAAGACACAAAGAGGAGAGACAGAGGAATTCAGTATAAATAAAGGGATGAAACAAAGAGATGCCTTATCAACAACGCTATTTAATCTAGCATTAGAATATGTACTGCGAAATATAAATAAAGGAAATCTCAGAAGAAGAGGTGGTCAAATAATTGCATATGCAGATGATATTGCTATTATTGCAAAGAACAGAAAAATAATGAAAGAAATGCTTGAAGAAATAAGAGAGAAAGGGGAGGTAATGGGGCTAAGATTAAATCAAGAAAAGACAAAAATATTAAGATTAGGGAAAAAACCAATAAAGGAAAAAAACAAAATAGGAAGTTCCGAGTTTGAAGAAGTAGAATACTTCAAATACCTAGGAGTTACAATAAGTAAATCCGGAGAAAGGAAATCCGAAATAAAAGAAAAAATATTAGCAGCGAATAAAGCTTATTTTGCAAACAAAAGATTACTTAAAAGCAAAACACTGACTAAAAAAAGCAAGATGAGCATTTATAACACCATAATTAGACCAATATTATTATATGCAGGGGATCAATGACGATAGTTAAAAAAGATGAAGAAGACTTAAGAATTGCAGAGAGAAAGATTATGAGAACCATACTAGGACCAATCAGAACAGAGCAAAATGAATATAGAAGCAGAACAAATGCAGAAATTAAGGAAGAACTTAAGGAAGACATCGTAACTAAAATAAAGCAATGCAGAGTTAGATGGTTAGGTCACATTTGGCGAGCAGGCGATGAGGCAGTGACATACGCAATGATAGAATGGAATCCAGGAGGAAGAAAGAGAAGGGGAAGACCGAGATCAAAGTGGCTGCAAGAAGTTGAAGAAGACCTCCAAAGGGCAGGAGTCAGTGAATGGAGAGGAAAAACTAGAGACAGGAAAAAATGGAGAGATATTGTCAAGAAGATAAGATAAACAAAAAAAAAGACTGATCCACTTAAGAAATAGGATATAGAAAGCATTTGCGGCTTAACCCCACGCTGGGGTGTATAGCCATTATATATATATATATATATATATATATATATATATATATATATATATATATATATATATATATATATATAATTTACATTAATTTATAATATAATTTGAATTGGGGTTATATATATCCATAAGATTAATTTTGTAAATATTTTTCTACTGACATATGAAAAGTAAGACTTACCATTTATACTAAAGAAAGACTTTTGAACCAAAAGAAAGAATTATTTCCTAAATCTAGTCTATTAATAAACAAACATTGTATAGAAACTTATTAGTTAAATAAACATATGATCTTTGTCATTTGACATGACAATTTGACATTTGATATGGAATATAGATTACATAGGCGCAGTATGAGGGAATGTTAAATAAAAAATTAAATTATTGAATTATATTAATTAATATATTTACAAATGTGTATGGATAGGAAAATTAATTTAAAAAAAAAATAATAATAAACGAATTATTTATTTTAAAATGAATTTTGGGGTATTATAATGAAACCAGAAATACAATAAATTCACTTAGAAATATATACAACCAGATATACAATGTTAATTAAAATATTTATTTAAATAGTGGTTAGAGACATAATTTGTAAGTTATATACTAGATAATATTATTAAAAAACAATTATATGAGGGTATTTTTAAGAATTTAGCATAAGAATTAAGTTTAAGAAATTTTTTTTTTATTTTATTTAATATTAGATATTTTTGAGTCAGCATATGCAACCAAACATACACTGTAGTGTCAAAGTCAAAAAGTTATTTATTTATGGAATGTTAATTTAGAATATAATTGTGGATGTAAAATTGTAAAAATATAGTTCATGTAAATGTTTAAGTTACATATAATAGTGTAGTTCTGATCTGGAGAGCCTAAAGTCAAGTAAATTATAGATAGAAAACTCTAGAAATGTCAATGGGACTGTATACATAGTACATAACAGACAAGAAATGATTCCAGAATTTTCAAATAGAAACAAATAGAATGATTCGAACATTATTTATTGCTGGAATATTCTGGAAAGAAAAAAGATATATATAGGCCATGTAATTTGGTCAAGGGAGTCAGTTTGAGTTAGCAGTTTAGTTATGAGTTAGAGTTTAGTCAGTCAGTTATGAGTTCAGTTCAGTTCAGTTACCAGTTCAGTTATCAGTTATCAGTTAGTAAAGTTATAATTCAAGAATTTAGTTACAAGAAGATTATTAATTGAGGAGTTAGTTATAACAATTTAAGGATTATTAAGTCAGTTATTTATGAGGTTATGAAGAGATTATTCAATGCTAGAAGAAGGCATTGATTAAGTTAAATGAATTATTAAGTTAAATACATTTGGAGATTAATTATTACTACAGTAATATAGTGACAGTTTTGAAGTTAATTCATTGAAATAAGCATTCAATAATACAACCACAAGATCCAGTATATTTCAAAGTACATTAAGTATATGGAAATTACAAGAAGTTAAATATATATTTATATGGTAAGTGGAGATAATTAAGAAGGAAGATATTAACATAGTTGGATAACCAAGGCTTAATAAGAAGATATCGAGTGGTGATAATAACTTTAATTTTGGAAAAACTTTAGGCGTTCAGTGAAAGAAGGTACCAAATTTTGTTAATAATTTAATAATTGTAAGAATTTCAAATTTTAGATAGATTGTTTTACATTGATATTGCTTATATTACATAGATAGGTTTGTTTCATAATATTTATAATAAAGATAATTTAAAAAGGTACTTACAAACTAATTCTTTGAGAACCGCGATAAAAACCGTATACTTACATATATCATTTAAATTTACTCATTGCTCATACAACAACAACACATCATATATATATATATATATATATATATATATATATATATATATATATATATATATATATATTGTTATGATATGTAAAATCAAGAAAAATATTGGTTTGCTTAAAATATTTCAAAGTTCCAAAAAATTAAAATAATTCAGATAAGTGGGATAATAACCAACAAACATTTCGAAGAAGGAAAGTCTTTAAATTTTTGGATTATCTGTATTGAACAAAACGTAAGATATGCATAAATTATTTTCTTTGTTATAATATACTTGAGTGACCCGCATAAGTTTAAGTGCAATCCATAGACAATTGAAGCGGTTTTTCCAAATAAATGTTGTGCAGTAATTAGGACAATAGAATAAATTTTAGAAAGATATGTTTTTGTTAGTTTTTAAGAATTGGTAGAAAAAGATTAGTTTTTAAATAATGTTCCGAAATTTTATAATTGTAGGTAAAAATTTGTTTGTGATCGAAATGAAGAAATGAGAGATGTATGACGCGTTTTGATTGGATGAGATTGAAAAAGGTGGGAGGTTTGGTTTGAGAATGAGACATTAGTTAGTTTTGAAAAAAAGAAAAGATAGTCAGTTGGTTTTCAAAGGTGCAAGGCGAACGGCCGTTGTTCTCGAGTAGTTTCCCAGAGGTAGGAAGCAGTAGCAGTGAAAGTTTGTGAGTTTTCGTGTAGTTAGTGTCTCTGACAGAAGCTGATCCAGTAAAAGATTGTAAGTCATATTTTTCTACTTATATTCCAAGAGTCACTGTTCAGGCCAACGAGAGATTCAGTTTATCGTAAAGAGAAGATATTCCAAGAGTCATATTTCACTCAGGCCAAAGAGAGATTCAGTTTATTAAGAGGAGAAGAAGCTTGCATGATTTGAACGATTCATGCATTTGAAGGAGATCATTAAAGACGATAAATTTGCAATAATTTGTTGTAAGATTGCTGATTACCTAGGGAGCTGCTAAGAACAGATAGTGTAGAATACAAGGAACAAGGATTTGGACCACTCATCATCATAGAGAGATAGTTTTGTTTTTTCTGCGGTTTTTTTTATTGATAACACAATTTTTACAATTACTTTGGAAAAGATATAAATATTTTGATTAGGAGATTTAGAATAATAATTGGAATTTTGAGGTTTTTAACTAATATTGTTTGTACCATTAATTTTGAAGGTTCACGTACGTAGAACAAAATTTTGAGAATCATTATATGAGATTTTGTTTATTGAAAACTTTTGAATGTGAATTTTATTTCATTATTTTAGTTCAATATATAATGTTAGATCCTATATGTTTTTTATTATTCCGGTATTCTTTGGACCTTACCTTTCACATGTAATAGCATAGATATTGAAGCACGAATAGATCCCTGAGATAAGAGAATTATAAAGTGGGATAGAATCATAGTCATATCATTTAAATAATTTTAATTAATTAATTAATTAATTAGCTAAGTAATTGATTGGAGCACTAAGACTTTAAATATATCACAAAAACTGGCGACCAACGTGGGGCTTGAAAATATCGCAGCTTTACATTTGAAGGAAGGGAAAGAGATCTGGAATAAGTACAGGTGATCCACAGATAAAAACATATATCATTGAGGGAATTTGAATTTGAAAGTATTTTGACAATTATTTTCAGTGGATAAAAATTTGATTTATTGATTGATCGTAGTTAGTTGATATTTACTGCTATTGAATTATTTGAGTTTATTTTCTTTACCAATCGTACATTTGATATTTATTTTGAATTATTTGAATTTTACTGATTGCATATTTGATATTTGTCGTGAAAATTTATTACAATTGGGTAGAAATATTATCGTGTCCTGCAACGTATAGAGTGGTATAAAATTTCACATTTGGCGGGGACAAAAACATTAACGAAAAGAAACATGTCGACCACAAGGAGTCAAAGCAAAATGCAAGAAAGGAGGGAGGATAACAGAGAAAATGAAACAATTGTGGAAGAAGGATCGGTAATGAAGGAAATATTACAATAGTTAAGGAGAGAAAGGAATCATCAGGAATAGAAAAATTATTAGTAATGATGCAAATACAGACACAACAAATACAAGAGAATCAAAGGGAAACAAGACAGGCCATACAAGAAACATCACAAAAAATGGATGAAACAAAACAAACAATAGAAGAAAACCAACGGGAAACAAGACAAGCAATAGAACTGAATAACAGGAATATAGAGGAGCGTTTGGAAAACTATGAACAGGAAATAGGATGTGTTGAGGGGATAAAGAAAGAAATGATACAACAGATAAAAGAAATAACCCTAAAGAATGTAAAACAAGAGAAAGAGATCAATGAAATTAAAAACAAAATGGGAGAACAAGAAAAGAAAGTAAAACAGTTAGAAGAAAAATTTGAAATGGCGCTACAAGAAGACAGGAAAGAAGTAGAAAGGAGATTAAAGCGAAATGAAAAACAAATGGCAGAAATTGAACTAAGAGGAGTAGAGAGAAAAGAAGTTATCATTCATGGAACAAGCGAGGCGAAAATACAATTTGGCGGGGATATTCCGAAAACACACCCAGTACCGTTTGTGAAAAATTTGAAAACCAAATTGCAACATGTTAGATATTTTGACGATTGCAAAGAAACAATTAGAAACCATCTAAAAGAAGGAGCAGCGTTATGGTATAAAAGCAAGGAAGACGAATTTAAAAATTGAACAGATTTTAAAAATAAATTTTTCAACTATTTTTGGAGGAAAAATAAACAGAGAAAAATCAATCAAGAGCTACAGAATGGAAAATATCACGAAAAAATGGGAATATCTGAAGAAAGATATGCTTTGCAGATATATACCAATTCAAAATATCTGGAATACAAATATTCTACCGAGCAGCTGGTAGAAATGATCAGCAGACATTTTGAGGAAACTTTGGAAGATCACGAAAGATCACAAAAGAAGCGAAAAGAAGAGAAATAAGAAATAGAAGACAACATGACCAATATAATGGACCGGAAAGAAGGTATCCATTAAATTATGACCAGAGACACCGACATCCCAGATCAACAAACGAATATAGGCCGAGAAATTATAATAATTACAATTTTACAATAACAAAATTACGATAACAGAAATGATACACAAAATAGAACATATGATAATCACAACAGGAATAGAGCTGCACAAAATCCTTCGAATAGGAATACGAGCGAACAAAGGGATGATAGAAATAACCAGAGCTTCCAACAACAAAATAGAAGGGAGATGAATCCTGTAGCAATAGGAAACGAAAGACAAATTTCTAATTCTAATCCAATATTTTTAGATGCATTTATGAAACATAAAGCGATTAAAATTGTGATTGATTCTGGATCGGAGATATCGCCAATCAATAAAAAACTAGTAAAATAATTAAATTTGGACAGATTTGTGTATAAGATTTCTAGGGTTGATTTAGTGGGTGCAAACAATAAAAATTTGACGACAGCAAACAAAGGTTTGGGAGTACGGATCAGAGTGTGTAACAAAAATGAATTGGCTGGAGCGCCAATATAACAAGAATGAATTGTTTCTAGTGAAACAATGTAATAAGAAGGGCGAGAGTAGGGAAATGTAACAAAAATCTACAGTGTAGCAATAGGGTAAACTCTAAAATGTACCTTGATACACCAACGGATTAATATCTGGAATAACAGAAGATGGAAGGGATTAGATAGAAATAAATTATATAAAAGAAATAAATAACGTGTAAATGTGAATATTTAAATATAACAAAAATAATGTTGGCTAGCGACTATGCAGGAGAATGACCACTTGACACTCAAGAGGGATTAGGCCAATTTGCATGCCCTACAGTCACCGTAAGATATAAGAACTAATGACAAGAAATCTACCAAGAAATAAACAGATGAAAGATAAAGTTGCTCTACTGAATGTTTGGGAGCCAGGAAGTTAAATGGTTTCTTCCGAGATATCTTGTATTGCTGAAATATTAAAGGATAGGTACCAAGTCAAATCTTAAATTGTTTTAACCCAACTTTAATAAATACCTATTTTATGTACAAATTATTTTAACCCTTATATATAACAATATAACCCAACACCTCTTATATACAATTAACTTATCTATATTTACAATGAAAACCCTGAATATAATGATAAAACAATTTCCCCTCTAATGTACCTGATAATGTGAAATTTTGACTAAGGTTATGCAATAGTTAAGTATGTAATATAAAATGAAATATATAATAATATAAACGTTACAATTATCAAATAAATGAAATAAACCTCTCCGGATATGTGTGCACACTATAACCTGATAACGAGAGATTCCAGGGGAGTTACAATCTCAACCCTTGGCGGACAATAAATGTTTTACTAAATTTACAATGACTATTATTTTAGAAAAAATGAATGTAATTATTATTAAGGATATATTTTGAAAGAAAAATTGAAAGTGAAACAAAAGTTAAACCTTGAAGAGGGCGTTAAAAAGTTGCTACAAATATTTAAATAGAAAAAAATTAGTTCTTCCTGTTAGTTTCTGCAGGTTTCCCTCGAGATCCTCTGGGAGAACTAGTCGCAGGTGGGTGATACGCCAAACCTGGACACCATATAAAAAAAAGGAGGTACTTTTAAATTAAGTCCTTGAAATTCTTCTTAACCCATTAAATAAAAATTACTTCTTGTATTCCAATTCCCAAAAATTAAATAAAAAGTTTTTTTCTTCCCAGACTTGCACTGGATTCCGGACGTTGGCTAAAAAAAACACAGTTGTGTTACTACAAATCCTTTGTTCCTACAAGAAGGTAAAAAAGAACCAAGAAAGGTCAAAGTTGCTTTTAAATTGACGCAAAAACTATGGTTTCTGAAAAAAAAAAAATAACCTTGGAATTTAGATTTGACAATGTATTAACGGATATATTAAATAGATGATTTTGACGGAAGCTATATAGATCATAGAATGGGACAAAAAACAAGGAAATATTAGCCGGTTTAAACGGTATGGAATTGAAATAGATAATTGTTGGCTTTCATCCTCGTAAAGAAATAAAATTTGATGTTATTATAAAATTTTATTACTTGTAATCTGTTTAGGTATTTATGAAATGAATGAAATAGTACATAGAAGATAGCAGATAGATAGATATGTGGATCAGACTATATTTTGAGAGAGGATTATAAATAGATTTAAATTTCACCAACAATGGCGGATGATATGACGTGTTTTTACATATAATTTATTTGTAATTTAACTCACCGACTGAGAGTGATCCCAACTTAATGTATTTTCACCAAAAACAAAACAAAATAAAATAACCAACTGGTTTTCTTCCACAAAATAACAGCTTCTTCGAAATAAAATAAAACTTAAACCAAACTCTGAAACGTGGCACTCTCAGTCGCCTTGAACACGTCTGTTCAATTCACGGACTTCCAAGCAAGTGCCGGTCTGATGGCGCTCCAGCTGTTACGACGATCAGAGCCGTAGGCAGAGGGCGTGATTTATTGCCAACTTTTAAAAATAAAATTCACCGAAGTTATTCAAATGTTTGGTTTAAAAATATTTCATAATGAATTTAATTTGTAATTAAATTAAAGGATTCCAGTGACAAAGCAGTAAATGGGTATTTAAGTAACGGACTCGTTACAAGTGGGAGACCAATTCTATATTATGCAATGTGTGGTGATCGAAGATCTAAATCATGATATGATAGCGGGAATTGATAAATTGAGGGAAAAACATATCACCATAAATTTTTCGGAAAATAAACTGGAAATCAGAGCAGAACCATACAACACAGAAGAAGAAAAGGAAACAGATAGGAAAACAAATTCTGGAAGGATCAATGCACAGGAAAAACGCAAAGAAATCAATATGACTGTAGAGGATAAACCGAAAGTACAAGAAAAAAATCAAACAGAAGAGAAAAGGAGAAGGAAGAAAAAGAAGAAGAGTTCGAAATGAAAACAGGAAAACAAGATGGAGACAAGAGAAAAACAGGAAATAGAAGGTACAGAAGAATTGTTGGCAACCGACGATAAAACAGAAAGGAAGCAGGAAGAAAAGGAAGTTATCATCAGAGAAATGAAAGGAATAGAAACATGGTGCTCGGAATACCAAAGGGAATTAGAGGATAAAAAGAAAACAGAAGAAAAAATGGCAATGATGGACGGGAATCAAGAATTTTGTGAAGAAATATCATGGACAGTAAACACATGTGAACGGAAGGAGGATGAAAGAAAAATAAATTGTGTAGAAAACAGGGAAAAGAAAATAGAGAAGATTTTAGAAAATCATGGAGATCTTATTAATAAAGAAAGCCGAGTGGTTAAAAATTATGATTATTCTTTTAAGGTTGAATACTTGGAAAAATTTAAATCGAAAACATATCCAATCCCGTATAAAGACAGGCAATATACGGGGTATTTTAACATTCACGACACCTATCAGTATCATAAGTAGATTTTAATAACATAGTGAAATAATTTGATCCTGGAAAATTTTTGTCATTTTTAAAATTTAACAAAGAGTTTTCGGCAGATCAAATGGCAAGGATTTGTTATGATATGTAAAATCAAGAAAAATATTAGTTTGCTTAAAATATTTCAAAGCCCAAAAAAATTAAAATCATTCAGATAAGTAGGATAATAACCAACAAACATAAGTAATAGAGTAATTGATTGGAGCACTAAGACTTTAAATATATCACAAAATATATATATATATATATATATATATATATATATATATATATATATATACATTGTTATGGATCAGTTTATCGATCAAAAATAGAATAAAGAGTTTTTTATTATTTTAATATACCGCGGACATAAAAGTTAAAATACAACCCTGTACTTATTTGTAATAGCTAGAATAAGAGAAAACATTGTTCCGTGACGGGACCCTAACGAGTTTTTCCGTGAAAGACTGAGTAAATAGTGAAAGGACAATGGAATCAGTATAATTATAGATTTAGGAATAAACTTGTAATTGTATTTTGCGGTGGGCATTTTTCGAAAGTAAATAAGAATTAGATTTAGATAAGAGATAACAAGAATTTGGAAACTTATTTCTGTTGAAAAAGGCAAAATTGTTAATGGTTTCTGAAAAGTAATTTGAGTGAAAGTGGTTTGATCGAGAGGAGACATCAGTGGTGTAAAAATAAAGGTCAGTCAAATAGGTAAAGAAATAATAAATAAGACTTACTCACAATCAATTTAATTTAACTATCAGACGACCGGTTTCGCTTTCTACAATATGCAAAGCATCCTCAGGTCTCGATACAAAGTTAAACAAATGCTGAAATAATAAAAACCCATATTAGGGTGTTGTCTAATAACGATAAACAAAGTAGGTGTTGTAAATTACAATAATTATGCCAATATTACATGTCTGTGGTTTTATTTAAATGAGTAAGTTGAATAAAAAGTATAAAAGTTTAAACAGACAAGGTAAGGCCCACAAATTGTTATAAAATAGTCTCTTCGATTGTAATAAATTAATGTTAATTAATAAATAAAATGAGCAATTAAATAAAATAAACATTACTTACATGCCGGTATTCTATTAATTGATGAATGGTAGAACATGGTTGAAACTACTATGTGTTGTTGAATGGAGAACTCAATTCTATTATTGCAGTTGTTTAACAGTAAACGGGAAGTTCTTGAGGAGATAGATTTGATCCAATGAAGAAGAGATATGTGTGTGATTGTTTGTTAAATGAAAGTGATGTAATAAACCATTGTGTTATTAAAAGCTATTTATACTTATTCGAGAGATATATTTTTGAAATGTGTGTTATTTATTGAGTAATTGTTTTATGAAGGTGACAGTTTTATGACAATGAATAAGTTTAGATGTAAAAATTGTGTGGGTGTGCAATTATTTTCCAACTTGTAGTTATCAAATTACTTTGATAAAGTTCTATTGGCAATTAGTGAATTATTGGAAAGTCAAGTAAATAAAATATTAAAATACAAACAATTAAGGACAATTTAAACACACTAAAACAGAAAACACTTAGAAGGGACAAAACAAACATTGAATTTAAAAGGGGGGAAAGGCTTTAATGCACTACATCGCAGTCTTGGGCACAATGAGTTTTTTATGTTTTATCTATTAGATTTTAGTGGTAAATTTGACAGATGTAGGTTAGCATGTGACAGTTCTTCTTCTGTTTCTCAATACTGTAAGTTAAGTTATCTAGTTTTATGAAATATGCTGTTATTAATGAATGTCTATAAATTGTTTCAATTTAGATATCAAAAGTAAATTGATGTGTTTAATATTGGCATACTTTAACAATCTTTAATTAATCAAATTTAATGTAACAATATGGATCATTGAAATACATCCTACAATATAACTAACTCAGTCTAATGTCCAAATTACTGAACAAATTAAAGTAACTCTTTGGCAACTGAACATGTACATTTTATAATCAAATGTATAATAAGTTTACAAAGTTTTTTATTTTTATTTGAAATTGGTGTATGTGTGAGTTATCTGTCAGGGTATTTTTTAATTATTTGAGATATTTATTTCAAATTCTGATATATTAATATCTAATATACTAATATGTAACTAAAGTAACAAATGGATAATTATTGATGGTAATTAATTTATGGGCTCAAGAAATTGACTGAATTATAAAGCCTTCAATAATTAGTTGGTAGTTCTAATATCTGACAGTTTTAAACGGAAATTGTTATACGAACAGGTAGAATGATCCTCTATTTAAACCGGTATAAGGTAAATTTATTCTTATTTCAATTTTCGGTGTCATATGAACAGATATTCCTCACACCTACATGGACAATGAGGTGAGTTTGTACAATTGTTTTAAGTAACACTTTAAAATTTTTTCAATTAATAGCTGTTTGTAAAAATTAGTATTTCTATTTGAAATGTAAATTTGTGTATAATTGTAATTAGTAAAGATGTATTCAATTAATGCAACTAGTCTGAACGATTAACGTGTTATTTAGATGATACTCAAATCACGTGTGGAGTTTGAAATCAAATTTTTTTTTGTAAGATGAGTATATTTCGGAACCAGATGGAATGTAATAATAATTGTGGGTTAAATAAGTTGAGTATATTAGATATTAATATATCAGAATTTAAAATAAATATCTCAAATAATTAAAAAATACCCTGACAGATAACTCACACCTACAACAATTTCAAATAAAAATAAAAAACTTTGTAAACTTATTATACATTTGATTATAAAATGTACATGTTCAGTTGCCAAAGAGTTACTTTAATTTGTTCAGTAATTTGGACATTAGACTGAGTTATATTGTAGGATGTATTTCAATTATCCATATTGTTACATTAAATTTGATTAATTAAAGATTGTTAAAGTATGCCAATATTAAACACATCAATTTACTTTTAATATCTAAATTGAAACAATTTATAGACATTCAATATATAGACTTACAGTATTGAGAAACAGAAGAAGAACTGTCACATGCTAACCTACATCTGTCAAATTTACCACTAAAATCTAATGGATAAAACATAAAAAACTCATTGTGCTCAAGACTGCGATGTAGTGCATTAAAGCCCGTCCCCCCTTTTAAATTCAATGTTTGTTTTGTCCCTTCTAAGTGTTTTCTGTTTTAGTGTGTTTAAATTGTCCTTAATTGTTTGTATTTTAATATTTTATTTACTTGACTTTCCAATAATTCACTAATTGCCAATAGAACTTTATCAAAGTAATTTGATAACTACAAGTTGGAAAATAATTGCACACCCACACAATTTTTACATCTAAACTTATTCATTGTCATAAAACTGTCACCTTTATAAAACAATTACTCAATAAATAACACATTTCAAAAATATATCTCTCGAATAAGTATAAATAGCTTTTAATAACACAATGGTATATTACATCACTTTCATTTAACAAACAATCACACACATATCTCTTCTTCATTGGATCAAATCTATCTCTTCAAGAACTTCCCGTTTACTGTCAAACAACTCCAATAATAGAATTGAGTTCTCCATTCAACAATACATAGTCGTTTCAACCATGTTCTACCATCCATCAATTAATAGAGTACCGGCATGTAAGTAATGTTTATTTTATTTATTTGCCCATTTCATTTATTATTAACATTAATTAATTACAATCGAAGAGACTATTTTATAACAATTTGTGGGCCTTACCTTGTCTGTTTAAACTTTTAAAACTTTCATACCTTTTATTCAACTTACTCATTTAAATAAAACCACAGACATGTAATATTGGCATAATTATTGTAATTTACAACATCTACTTTGTTTATCGTTATTAGACAACACCCTAATATGGGTTTTTATTATTTCAGCATTTGTTTAACTTTGTATCGAGACCTGAGGATGCTTTGTATATTGTAGAAAGCGAAACCGGTCGTCTGATAGTTAAATTAAATTGATTGTGAGTAAGTCTTATTTATTATTTCTTTACCTATTTGAAATGGACTCACACAAGCAACACATTCATGACATGGTCAGTCAAATAATTTGAATAAGACAAAATTTTAAGATATTCTAAAGATAAAATCAAATATAAGCATACGAACTAAAATTCCAAGTTTCAAAGAGTTATTTTTTTTTGTGAATAAATTATATTTTTATATGGTCATTATTTTTTTAGTAGATATTATTATAAAACAGGTCAATAGATAGTTTGTAATTAAAATTAAATTTAGAGTATAGGAGTTTGTTGGGACAGATAATTGCCCGCAGAAGTTATTTATTAATATCAATCGTATTGTTTATTAAAAATAAATAATAATTTGTGTGCATATTTATGTTCTTTTAATGTTAGTTCCGTTTCCTGTTCTATCCCGATTATGAGCAACTAGGAGATACTGAACACACTAGAAGAGATATATAAAGTAACCTGATTAAAGTAATAATTTTTAATAAAAAGGCACCCTGAGAATTTTTAATAGTAAGTGAATTATATGACTCTGCATAAATTAGTGAATTAATTAATTAAATAATTATCATAAAGCAGATCACAACAATATATATATATATATATATATATATATATATATATATATATATATATATATATATATATATTATATATATATATATATATATATATATATATATATATATATATATATAATTCTTTGGAGGGTAACTTTCGGGAAAGCGTCAAAACAAGGATCAGCTAGAGATGGTATAAGCCAGTTTGGTGTAGAACTTTATTCTAAATGTGAAATTTTCGGTGATATGTTGTCACCTTCATCAGCACCTAAATGGAAAACCTATTTTAGTACAAGTTAACATTTAGTTTGGTGGAAGTTAACATTTAAAACCTACATTGAAAATGTTCAGTTGGTCCTAGAGGTGAAAAACACTGTCACAAACATGTTAAAAATATTAAAAAATACATTTAAAATTTTGAATAAAAACATTACAACACAACAGGGTATTATTTAAAATACAAACACAACAAAAATCTAAAAATTACAACCTACAAAACTGCAACTTCATGTTGAAGGTAGAAAAGAAGAATTATTCTTCTTTTTTGATGACATATTTCTGACTTCTGTCAATATCCGGGTGTCATATGCAACGAGGTTATAATTTTCACATTAGAACCTCATGGATATGGAAAGAAAGAACCCCAGGAACCACAATCAGCAGGGAAATGAAGTCTTTTCTCAAGTACAGGTAGGCAATCTATGCATGGTATAATAAGTTCCCTACATTCTCCAGTTTGTTACATCTTGTCAAGTCCTGTTGAAGTAGAAAGGAATAAATACAACTTAAGTTTTCAACATCTTTCTTACAGTTCATAGAAGAACTGCAGTTATGGATGTAGCACATTTCTATGAAGTTTCTCTTAAATTGGTTGTCAACCCTCTTTAGTACTTGCACATTTTCATAGTTAGCAGTGTGTCCAGTATTCTTAATATGTTGGCTAAAGGCTGTGCAGGAGGGCTTCCTCACTACATCACTCTTGTGCAAAGCTAGTCTTTTTGAGAGTTTCTGGCTGGTTTGACCGACATACACTTCTGAACAGGAACCACATGGAATAGAATACACTACATTGAAGTTGTCCAGTTTTTTAACTCTTTCTGTCAGGTGAGTAAAGTATGTCCCTAATCTTTTGTACACTGAATTTGCTATCACTATGTTGAACTGTCTGAAAAGGTTTGTGATCTGTGGTGATAAACCTCTGATGTAAGGTAATCTCCCATAGAAAACTTCTACTGTTTCTCCTTCTAATGTTTGTCTTTATTGTGTTCTAACTGTTGGCATATCTTGGAATAGCAATTTATTAAGAAGCATCTTGGGTAGTGATTTTTTCTAAGAATCTCATACAATAATTTGATGTTCTTATTGTAGTTAGAAGGGTGACAAATTCTTTTTATTCTGTTTTTCAGACCTTTGATGATGTTAATCTTTTGTTCGTCTGGATGATACGAGTGAAAAGGCACATATCTACCTGAGAATGTTTTCTTTCTGTACCAATCCAACCTTACTGTGTTGTCCTCATGTCTGGTTACATGGGTGTCGAGGAATGGAACACTATTATTCTCTTCTGTTTCAACAGTGAATTGTAGGTGAGTGTTATAGAGTTGAAAATGTCAAGAGTGTAGTTGATTTTGTCTGCAGGGACTGCACATATGAGGTCGTCTACATATTGGTAAATGAAGGGGAACTGGAAATCAACTTTTTGAGTACAGTAGTGAAGTAGGGAGTTCATTACAATTTCTGCTAAAGTTGGGGATATTGCTCCACCCATGGGTGCTCCTTTTATTTGGACATAGAATTCATTTTGAAAGGTGAAATATGTATTGTTGTATAAAAAGGTAATCAGTTTCAGGAACAAAACTTTGGGAATTGTACAGTTCTGTTCAATAAGATGGTAATTAGTTGTCAGAATAGAAACTACCAGTTCAAGAGGGATGTTGGTAAACAAGGAAGTAACATCAAAACTCACCAAGACATATCCTAAAGGTAGTAAAAACCCATTAATCTTATTTGCAAATTCAAAAGAATCTTTAATTTTGAAGGTATTATGAGAAGAAAAAGAAGTGTCAATAATACCTGCCAGATATTTAGCCAAGGATTGAGTAGGGGCATTCTTACAGGCAATTATAGGACGTAGAGGGCACCCTTCTTTGTGAATTTTTGGAAGTCCATAGTATGTTGGGGTGGTACCGGTATAGTTGGTTAATTCTTTTTTTGTTTTGGTGGTAATATATCCTTCTTCATGTAGTTGTTTTATAAGTAAGTTGGTGTTTCTTTCTACTGATGGAGTCAGATCTTTGGGGATTTTTTTATAGGAGTGTGGGTCATTGAGAAGTTCCAAAGATTTGGTGATGTAATCGTTTCTGTCCATTATGACTGTAGTGTTACCTTTGTCTGCTCTTGTTACTATAATATCAGGGTTGTCTTTCAGAAATTTTCTTGTTTTTGTTTCAATGGCCATGGATGGACTGATGTAATAACGGTTGGTTTTGATGTGGTTGGTGATGATATTCGTGATTTTTGAACGTTGCAAATTCTGTGAATCTGTAGGGAGTTTCTTAATACAGTACTCAATGTCTGCTAGGTATGTGTATATGTCAATATCTTTCACTGAGATTGGTA
>OU898283.1:61982244-61992497 GCA_918026665.1 Diabrotica balteata
CTCGAAGTCTGCAAAGTAGGCTACCAAGGCAGAGATGTCCTTCTGGTTCGACTTAACTGTCTACCTGATGAGTGCATTTTCCAAGTTTTGAAACAAAAAGAAGTCATACGGGGTCAAATCTAAAAAATATGGTAAATAAGGCAACAGTTCTTAGCCCAACTCGACCAATTTTGCCATGGCGACAGCGGAGGTATAAGCGAGTCCGTTGTCATGGTGAAAGAGCACTTTTTTCTTCGTTAAATAGGGTCATTTTTCTACAATTTGGCGTTGAATTGGTCCAATAAGTTAGCGTAATAGAGTCCTGTGATCGTTTTTTTCATTCTCTAGTAGTCGACGTAGATCATTCCTTGTGATAAGAAAAGAATAGAAAATGAGGGAACAGAAGTAAATAGGATTATTCAAGATAATATGATAGATATAGAACAGAAAATAGAGTTGCAGAAATGTAGCTTAGAAGTCAAAATGAACGAAGACAGGAGAAACACAGAAGAAAAATTGGACGATATGCAACAAAATATCCAAATAAATAGTAATCAAATAAGAAATGTGGAACAGAGAATAGATGATATTTCACAAATGAGAGACATAGGGAGACCTTACTTAAATTTAACAAATGACACTGGCATTAAATTCTCTGGTAATATCAAAAATTTGCATCCTAGAGTATACATAAATAGTTTAAAACATAAATTAAGATTAATGAATAATATTAATGATATTAAAGATTATATTAGAATGACATTAAGTGATAATGCGGCAACTTGGTTTGCCAGTGTTGAGAATGATTTGGAGAATTTTCAAACATTTGAAAATAAATTTTTAAATTATTATTGGGGTAAATTAGAGCAAGCTAGATTTAGGGAAGTTCTTTATTTTGGAAAGTATAATCCTAATTTAAGATCTAATATGGTAGATTATGCATTAAAGCTGATAACAGTTGCAAAGTATTTAGAACGACCACTTAGAGAAGATGAAACAGTTTTAAATGTATCTAGACATTTTGATGCAGATGTTGTACAAACAGTAACTGTACAAAATATTCAAACAATAGATAGTTTTATCAATTTTATTCAAAGAATACAAAGAGGTAATATGACAAAATATAACAATGATATTAGGATGAATAATAATAATAATAGAAAAAACAATAATAATTTTCAATATAATAAGAATATTAATCAACAATATAGACAATCATATAATAATAATAGATATGGAAATAATATGCAAAATTTTAACAACAATAACAATAATCAAAATAGACAAAATTTAAATAACAGTACTAATTATTACAATAGACAAAATGTTAATAACAATACCAATTATAATAGACAAGATTTTAACAATATTAGAAATACAGAACGGCCTAATCACAACAGACAGGTAAATCATATACGAAGGAACAGAAGCTGCGAAGATAGAGAACGAAATAGTACAAGGCAGGAAAATATGAGTAGAAGTCATAGTAGTGAAAGACACAGGACATTAGAACCAAATGGTCAGACACAATTAGAGAATAATTCTAACAATCCAAATTTTATGCAGTAAACTTTCTGAATTACAAGTGTGGTCATTGTCATTATGAGAAACCTTCTGAATTTATTTCTTTAGATAAAGATAAAATTATTGAATCTATTAATTTAATTTATATAAATGCAATGGTCAAAAATAAAATGATTAAGATTATGATAGATACTGGTTCAGAAAGTACTTTAGTCTCGTAAAATTTTATTTTTAATACATTAAAACTATCAGATATAATGAAGATTCCAAAAATTAAAATAGTTGGTGCAAATAATAAGAAGTTGGGTGAAATTGATAAACTAGCCAATTTTAAAATTAATATTCTTAATAAAGAAATTAATATGCAAGGATTTATTGTCAAGGATTTATGTGTTGATATATTAATGGGAGATATTATTGCTATACGGAGTGGAAACATGGACTCTCGGAATTACAAGTATGAGGCGTATAGAAGCCTTTGAGATGTGGGTTTTTCGAAGAATGCTGAAGATCTCTTGGACAGAGCACGTGACCAACAACGAGGTGCTAAGAAGAATGGGTACTGACAGAGAACTCCTAAATATTGTAAAAAACCGAAAAACGAGTTATTTAGGACATATCTACAGAGGAGAAAAATACAACTTCCTACGACTTATAATGGAAGGGAAAGTGGAAGGAAGAAGAGGTCCAGGAAGAAGAAAATGCTCCTGGTTGAAGAACATAAGAGACTGGACAGGCATGGACACACATGCGATACTAAGAACAGCTCAAGATAGAGAGCAATTTGCTGTAGTTATAGCCAACCTTCAGTAATGGAGAAGGCACCTTAAGAAGAAGATATTAATGGGAAATGATGAATTGGAAAAGAAGAAAGTGAAGATAGATTTTGAAGAAAAAGTTGTAACTTTGGAAGGACAAATAATTAAGCTTATGCAGAAAAATGAGGAGGAAGAAGAAATAAGAATTGATAGGATATTATTAAAAGAAAGTAATAATGTTTATGAAGAAGAAATGTATTTTGATGATAGAAAGATGTCCCAAAATAATGCAAAGAATAATTGTAATGAATATTTAAGGAATGGAAAAACGCAGATGGATGCGTACGAGGCGGAGTGCGTAAAACTGGAAGCAAGGAATAATAATTACATAATGAAAAATAATTTTATTTGTAAAGAAGAGGATATGATTAAAGTTTTAAGTTGCCCTAAAGAATATAAATCAATAGTCATTTCCATATGGCAGCAACACAAGGGACTTGTTAATAAAGAAAATAGAATTGCACACAATTATATTCATAGTATAAAAGTAAAAGAAGAAAAAGATTTTAAAACAAAATCGTACCCAATACCATATAAATACAGAGAAGAAGTAAATAGAACAATTAATAATATGTTAGAAGATGGAATCATTGAGAAGGCAGATACACGTTTCATTAACCCTATAGTGGTAGTACGTAAAAGATCAGGTGAAATCAGGCTATGTTTGGATGCAAGGAATATTAACAAGATCACTGAAAAGCAATTTGAAGCACCAATGAGTATAGATGGAATACTAGGAAGAATTACAGGAATGTCATTTTTTCACTAAAATCGATTTACAGCATAGTTTTTGGTTAATACCTCTAGAAAGGAAAAGTAGACAATATACAGGATTTCAGATAGATGGAGTAGTATATCAATTCAAAGTAGTACCATTTGGACTTCAATCATCGTGCAGTGCTCTATGTAGATGTCTTCATGATATTTTGGATCAATATGAACAATTTGTAATTCATTACATTGATGATATATTAATTTTTTCTAAAACTGCTGAAGAGCATGCGGAACACCTAAAAATAATAATGAACATATTAGACAAAGTTGGACTAAAAATAAATCAAGAAAAATGTACATTTTTTCAAAAAGAAGTAATATATGTAGGTTATAAACTAAATACTAAGGGAATTGAAATGGATCCAGAACGGACACAGGTTATTCAGGAATATAGAACACCACACAATTTAAGAACTTTAAGAGGATTTATTGGAATAATTAATTATTATAAAAGGATGATACCAGATCTAAGTATAAAAGAAATTCCATTACTTGAACTACTGAGGAAAGGTGTAAAATGGAAATGGGACCAGCGAAGAGAACTAGCATTCCAAGAAATCAAAAACATTTTTCTGTCAAATTTAAAAATATACCATCCTGACTATACAAAGCCATTCATATTAAGAACAGATGCCTCAATAGAAAGATTATCAGGGGTATTACTACAAATACATGATGGGGTCGAATACCTGATACAATTCATATCAATAATTACAAAGAGATTGAATAATGTTTTATATACTTTTAACACTGTTAACATCACAAACAGTTCACTAAACACTTAACTCTATTCCATTAGACAATCTTGTTTGTTGACAAAACACATGGTAAATATAATCCTTGTGGTATAATGTATCAATTATTAATTTGACATCATGTCTTGAGCAGCTGTTGAATTTGTCTTTTGTTTGGGTCCTAAAAACCATAATTATAATTAGAGTTAAGTATAAAATCACTATCATAATTTACATTTTATATATTTGAATGGTATATATATATATATATATTATATATTATTGATATTAGTGTATATATATATATCTCCATAAGATTAATTTTGTAAATAGTTTTATACTGACAGATGAAAAGTAAAACTTACCATTTGTACTAAAGAAAGTCTTTTGAACCAAAAGAAAGAATTATTTCCTAAATCTAGTCTATTAATAAACAAACATTGTGTAGAAACTTATTAGTTAAATAAACATATGATCTTTGTCATTTGACATGACAATTTGACATTGACATGAACATAGATTACATAGGCGCAGTATGAGGGAATGTTAAATAAAAAATTAAAATATTGAATTATATTAATTAATATATTTACAAATGTGTATGGATAGGAAAATTAATTTTAAAAAAATAATAATAAACGAATTATTTATTTTAAAATGAATTTTGGGGTATTATAATGAAAACAGAAATACAATTAATTAACTTAGAAATATATACAACCAGATATACAGTGTTGATTAGTGGATTTATTTAAATAGTGGTTAGAAACTGCATTCAGTTTCAACTTTCATTTTAATTTGTTTTCCAACTTCTTCACACTACTTTACCGATCTTATAACATCAGGGACCTTGTCCAATTGATCTAGCTACTATTGGTTACAGTAGCTTCCCAAAGTGAAGAAACATAAGGAAATTTGTTACAGTGGCGCCCAACGTGGTTATAGTTGTTCAAATATATAGAAATATTGGTTGTCATCAGATTTGGCGTTAATTAATAAATAAAACTTAACAAAATAAGTTGATACTTTGCTAGTAAACTATTGAATGTAAATATATTGTATATTATAAGGGTATTCAAAATTAGATTAGGTATATAGAACTTTGTTAAGGGGATTTTTGTATAGGGTATTAAGTTAATTTGTACATTACGGGGTTTCTAAGTTTCTATTTTATAGTTATTAAATTGGGTTATCAGTAATACTCTGTTTTATTAAACTACCTATTTTTTTTCTCTTTTTTTTTTATAAGGTTATATTTAGTAATAGAAAACATATTTAACCACAGCAATAAAGTCACTAGGGTGGCCGTTCGCTTCAAGTTTTGTCGGGAGTTCGTTGTAGTTGTGCTCGTATTTGAACAATACTGTAACAAAATTTCTTATATTTCTTCACTTTGGGAAGCTACTGTAACCAATAGTAGCTAGATCACTTGGACAAGGTCCCTGATGTTATAAGATCGGTAAAGTAGTGTGAAGAAGTTGGAAACCAAATTAAAATGAAAGTTGAAACTGAATGCAGTTCGGCTAGCTGGGTATGCTTGAGACTGGCCAGTTGATACTCAAGGTAGGGTTAGGCCTATTTGCATGCCCTTAGAAAACAGTAAGGAATAGAAAGGATGTATATTATCTAAGAAAATATAAGAAAAACCAAAACGAACTAAGAGTAAGTACTCAAAAACCGGAATAGAGGAAAAAAGAATGATTTGGGCGCCAGGGAAGATGTTGACTGGACTCTTAGTCTAACAAACACTTCACCTAGTGACTTTATTGCTGTTGTTAAATATGTTTTCTATAACTAGATATAACCTTATAAAAAAAAAGAAAAAAAAATAGGTGGTTTAATAAAACAGAGTATTACCGATAACCCAATTTAATAACTATAAAATAGAAACCTATAAACCCCGTAATGTACAAATTAACTTAATACCCTATATAAAAATCCCCGTAACAAAGTTCTATATACCTTTTCTAATTTTGAATACCCTTATAATATACAATATATTTACATTCAATAGTTTACTAGGAAAGTATCAACTTATTTTGTTAAGTTTTATTTATTAATTAACGCCAAATCTGATGACAACCAATGTTTCTATATATTTGAACAACTATAACCCCTCCCTATATTTATTACAATTTATCAGTTTGACAAGTTCTACGTTGATTCAAATCAGATCACCTGTAGATATATCTAAATTGGTCTGTCCAGAAAGGAACAGATCCAATATGAATTGGTGATATTACCAGTAGGGTTGTAGAAATACAAAATGGACCTTTGTGCACAAATGACCTTACAAAATTGTATTAAAATCCACCCCTACCCTGTTATAACTAATACATATGTATATATATTTAAAATATTTGATGACAAAAAATGAGCAAATGATATTGAGAAAAAAAATTAAATGTTATATAAATAATGATATGAAAATATTAATTAAGAAAATTGACTAAAATGATTATTAAGGTTTTTTTTTTGTTCGTTCACTGATTAAAGTTTACACAAAATTTAAGGTAAATTATTTAAAAAAAATAGTCTGACACAATTAAAAAAAAACCTGACTACTTCCCAACAGAGAAGATTCTTCTTCTGGACGCCTTACGTCACTGGGACTCGTAAAGGTGAAAGCTATATAAGCACACTCTCCTAGTAGTTAAACTAAACAGCTATTCCAGTAATCGGGAAAAACCAAAAACTTCAACCAAACTATATGGACTTCATTATCTCAAATTCAAAATAATCTTGAATTGACTTTATATTCGTTTTTACTCCAGCGACTAAAAATAAAATCAAAGAAAGCTCTCATTAGCTTTATTCTGAGTTGATAAACAAAAAGGCGGTTAGGACAAGAAAAACTAGCCCGAATAATGATAATTAGTGAAGGTTTGTACACTTTTTGTGACCTTGGAAAATTAATTGAAAACTATGTATTTATAAAAATAATGTTGGGATTAACTATGAAGATTTCAAAAAAAAATTAAAATTTAACATATCTTAACGAATATATTATAGGCCAAGAGTAATGGAGGATCTCCTTACATTACCGAATTGCTTGGATATTGATGAGAACGTGTACTTAGGAGAATTTCTAACAGAAAGAATTCTGAACGTGATTTACTGATATAATTAGGGTAAAATTATTGTATAAATGATATTAATATGAAATTAAGAATGGTTTAAAAAAATGATTTAGTTTAATTAAAATGAAACTCACCCAACGCAACACTATTTCACTATTTAAACTAAAATCTTCTTATCCCAAAAATTCTAATTTTAAAACAAAAAACGCCTTCTGTAACTTAAATAGTGGATCTCTGAATAAATTAAAATGTTGTCCTGTTAACTTAAAAACCACGTGCGTTGGTCGCTGGAATTAATCAATCCTCTGTCCCGATCAAAGGCTGGATATAAAGTGAGTTATTATACTTTAAAAATCGTTGGCTTCCGTCAGCTCCAAGGTAAACGGAAGCGGTAGGTAAGCAGTTTGACCAACTGATAAACAATTGATAATACCATTATGTATAGTTGGTTGCATACCTTACAGGCAGAATTAAGTTGTTTTAAAGTTTTCAGTAACGATAAAGTACTCTTATCGTTACAACATAATTTGTAAGTTATATACTGGATAATATTATAAAAAAATAATTATATGAGGGTATTTTTAAGAATTTAGCAAAGAATTAAGTTTAAGAAATTTTTTTTTATTTTATTTAATATTAGATATTTTTGAGTCAGCATATGCAACCAAACATACACTGTAGTGTCAAAGTCAAAAAGTTATTTATTTTTGGAATGTTAATTTAGAATATAATTGTGGATGTAAAATTGTAAAAATATAGTTCATATAAATGTCTAAGTTACATTATAATAGTGTAGTTCTGATCTGGAGATCCTAAAGTCAAGTAAATTATAGATAGAAAACTCTAGAAATGTCAATGGGACTGTATACATAATACATAACAGACAAAAAACCATTCCAGAATTTTCAAGTAGAAAAAATAGAATGATTCGAAGATTATTTATTGCTAGAATATTCTTGAAACAATGAAAGGATATAAAAAAGGCAATGTAATTTGGCGAGAGAGTTAGTTCGAGTCAGTTATGAGTTAGAGTTTAGTAGAGTTAGTTTTGAGTTCAGTTCAGTTAAGTTCAGTTACCAGTTCAGTTATCAGTTATCAGTTAGTAAAGTTATAATTCAAGAATTTAGTTACAAGAAGATTATTAATTAAGTTAAGTGAGTTAGTTAGAAGAACTTAGATTAAGAACAAACTTAATTTTTTCTATGCATATGTCATCTTTCCCAGGATTTCTGATATTTTTAATTTCTAGTATTACTGTCACCACCTTTTCTAGACTTACTTTTAATTATCTCATTTTCTCTCACAGCCCAGTTGACTATTGCTTTGCGCTATACCTCACCGTTCAATATCTCTTTTTAAGTAGTTTTTCCACTGTACCGATGTATTCTACCGATTCACTAGTTAAATTTCCGCCTTTGCTTTTTTTATAACTACAGTAACTTTTGTAACTTTGTCCCATGTTTTAATTTCTTTGTTTTTTAAAATTTTCTTTTAAATCTTTTTATTAAACTGATTATAATACTACCTCTTTTTCTATCTAAAAAGGGCTTTAAGTTTTCCCCGAACCATCCTTGTTTTTGACAATCTCTATTATCTGTTAATAATTGTTGTTTGGTCTTCTTCTTTTCCTCTGCTATCGCCTGATACTCATCGTCACACGAATCTTTGTTTTTACTTCGGTTAAAATTTAATTTACAATGCCCTATCTGCAAAAATTGTAGACTTTGGGATGGTTCATTTAGATATTGTGTTCATTAGATGTGTTTTAAAGTTATTGAATTGCGGTAAATATTTGGTAAAGTGTTGTACAATAAAATTTTTTAAGCTGTACCTACTTTTCATATTTAATTTGATAACGTGTGTTTTACAGAAGATTATAAAATAATTTTTTAATGACAAAATATATTCCAACTTTACATATTGTCTTGACCCACGATTAGTTTACCGTGAGATTTGCTATAAAATAATATTTTATTCAATTAAAATAATATACGACGAATTTCATAGAACTATTTATTGCTTACTATACATGTTTACAGAACTGAGTTTCGTTCGATACTACTAAAAATACATTACAAATGCCTAACAGAAACTCCTAGTAGAGGGGAGGGCGTTACTAAAAACTATATAATTTTACCTTGGGGTAAAAACGTAAATTACAAAATCATTCATATTGTCCTTATCAGAACCATATATACACGCAGCGGTGCGACAGTAATAGCCGACGGATTTGCGGGTAGCATATCTTTCTAAAGGGAGGGATTATAATGGACAAATTTTCTCCAGAAATATGTAAAATTAATAAACATTTTAATCTTTTAATAGATTTCTGGCAACTAAAATTTACCCAAAACTTTAAAAATTACAAATATGAATATAAATAAAATAAAATCGAAAAATAATATGATTATATTTATTCATTATGTGTACTAACTCTTTTTTAGCAATCAACAAAACACGACTTTGTGCATCATTTGTGAGTTTTCTAGGCTTTAAATTGATTATCAATAAAAAAAACATAAATAAATATTAAATATATGTATATATTAATTAAATATTTAGTTGGAGATGGGATTTCGTTGTTCCTATTTACTTTTTCGCTCTAAAAAAAAATTTAATCGTTTTTCGGTGTTGCTCGCTAAATTTCTGTGCAATATTAAACTAGCATTAGTAATGTTCTCTTATTTTAACACTATACTGAATATACAAAGTCTTTTCAGGTAGCTGTTTACTTAAAGGGTTTAATTTTTTTTTAACTTAACAATGTCAAACTTTAAATATTGCGCCATTTAGTATAGTGACTAAGATACTGCTAGCCCATATAAATATATATTATATCACTCCGTGGCCTCCCTTAATTACTATATTTTCGATGGCTACATATATTATTATTTCATTTGGTGTTAAAATTTCTAGATATCTCTAAAAATACGTTCCTTTTAAACCTCAATCACACCAAGAGTTTTATCTCATATCTTAGCCAAACCCCACAAATTTTCAAGAAACGTTGAATGCATAGTCTTGTTTTAAACATCTGACAAATTTCAGTAAATTGGATCTGTGTCTGTGTCTACCCATTGTTCGATTCAATTTCCTATCCCATCAGTACAGTCTATTGATTGCTCGGTGTTTTTCCTTAAAACAAATCCAATTTTCTTCAAAGGTGTCGTTTTCCAACCACTGGTCGCCAAAACAATCGGAACATTATGTGAAATATATAGGATGGTCGGTTTATATTTTAGGTTTTGAGATTTTCGTTGAGAGAGGAGATACGAAAGGTACTTTTGTCAGAAATTTAGGGACATAGTATGTGTTTTTATAGTAAATTTCACTACATAAAATTT
>OU898283.1:61992997-62056244 GCA_918026665.1 Diabrotica balteata
CAGATTAGGGGCTCTCCAAAATCTCTTAAACGAACTAAGTAGATACAAAATTGACATAACTGCCATACAAGAAATGAGGTGGATTGGAAACAATATTATGGAAAAAAAGAGCCATACCATTTTCTACAGCTGCGCTCCTAAAGATCACATTTTGGGCACTGGATTCATAGTTAACAATAGAGTAAGACATATAATAAAAGACTTCAGAGCCATCAGTCCCAGAATGTGTATTTTAAGAACTAAAGGACGTTTCTTCAACTACAGCCTAATTAATGCGCATGCTCCCACAGAAGAAAAAGAAGAGGAAGTCAAAGAAGAGTTTTATGATGAATTAGAGTCCGCATACCAGTCATGCCCAAAAAGTGATATAAAAATAATTTATGGAGACCTAAACGCAAAAGTTGGAAGAGAGCAGCAATTCCAACCCACAATAGGTAAGCACAGTCTCCATGAGCAATCAAATGACAATGGCAATAGGTTGGTAAACCTAGCAAGATCACTTAACATGGTGATTGCCAGCACATACTTCGCTCGAAAAGATATACACAAAGGCACCTGGAAATCACCAGACGGACTTACAGTGAATATGATAGATCATGTTATTGTAGACTCAAGACACCAATCGAATATAATAAACGTCCGTACCAGAAGAGGGGCAAATGCGGATTCTGATCACTACCTAGTCGAAAGTAGGATAAGGGCTAGAATTTCAAACATCAAAAAGGAAAGAGGCTCTAAACATGAACGATACAATATAGAAGGACTCAAAGAAACAAACAAAAATAGAGAGTACAAAGAAAATATAAGCATCAAACTAGAAAACAGACTAAAACATGAAAACCTAAATGAGGAGTGGGAAGAGTGCAGAGAAATCATAAAAGAAACAGCTAAAGAGGTGTTGGGCATGGAAGGTAAAGAAAGAAGAACAAGAACGAACCACTGGTTTGACGAAGAATGTCAAACTATAACAGAAAGAAAAAACAGAGCATATCTACAGATGCAACAGAGGCATAGAACCCGACAAGCAGAGGAAGAATATAAACAACTACGTAAAGAAGAAAAGGAAATTCACCGAAGAAAGAAGAGAGAATATATCAACAAAGAACTTCAAGGACTACAAGAACTAAGTAAACCAACAGAGACAAGAAAATTTTACCAGAAACTCAACAAAAGCAGAAAAGAGTTCAAACCGAGAACAACGATGTGTAAAGATAAGGAGGGTAATATATTGACAGAACAGAAAGAGATACTTAGAAGATGGACAGAACATTTTAAGGAAAAGCTTGGGGTGAATAGGACGGAGATGAACCCTGATATACCGTTAGACCAAGCAGACAACAGAGAAAAGAGTCCACCAACAATAGCAGAGATTAGAACAGCAGTGGACAAATTAAAGAACAATAAATCACCGGGATTGGATCAAATATCATCGGAGCTACTGAAAGAGGGAGGAGACGCATTACTTAAAGCCATACATGAGCTGATAAGAAAGATATGGTTGAATAAACAGCTACCAAAGGAGTGGAATAGCGGCATTATTGTACCACTACATAAAAAAGGAAACCAGTTAGAATGTGAAAACTACCGTGGAATCACGCTGTTGAATGCGGCATACAAAATAATGTCCAACGTAATGTATGAAAGACTTAGACCATACGCTGAAAAAATAGTTGGCAAATACCAATGTGGCTTCTATAGACAGAAGTCAACAATAGACCAGATATTTGTTCTGCGACAGATACTTGAAAAAACAAGTGAATATAACATCGACACACATCATCTCTTCATAGACTTCGAAAGCGCATATGACAATATAAACCGAGAATTCCTAATAAAAGCAATGAAAGAATTTAATATACCAACACAGCTAATAGAATTGATAAAAGAAACACTAAAAGTAGAAAGTAAAATCCGGATACAAAACGAATTAACGGAAACAATAGATGTGAAGAAGGGACTACGCCAAGGAGACGCTCTATCATGCATATTATTCAACATCATACTTGAAAAAATAATAAGAGACACAACAGTTAATACCCGAGGAACAATAATTAATAAAAGCGTGCAAGTACTAGCATTTGCAGATGATGTTGATATAATCGCAAGATCAAGAAGAGAAATGATAGAGGCATTCACTCAAATAGAACGAGCTGCAAAAAATAGTGGTCTTAAAATCAATCAGACAAAAACAAAATATATGCCTGCAAATAAAAACGCACAAATAAGGCAGCTGCCAAATTTAACAATAGGAGAATACAACATTGAGGCGGTAAAAAACTTTACATACTTAGGATCCCTAGTTACGTCTGATAACAACGTTGCAGAGGAAGTGAAGAGGAGAATATTTATTGCCAATAAATGTTACCATGGCTTAATTAGGCAACTAAGATCAGATAACGTCTCCAGAAAAACAAAATGCCAAATATACAAAACCTTAATAAGACCGGTACTCACATACGGTTCAGAAACCTGGACACTCTCTAAAAGGGAGGAAACGTTATTAGCCACCTTTGAAAGAAAAATCTTGCGACACATATATAAGGGCACAAAAGAAAACGGGATTTGGCGGAGAAGGTATAACTTTGAACTATACAACATATACCAGGATCCGGATATCATAACATTCATTAAAATAGGAAGGCTACGTTGGATTGGACATGTGGAAAGAATGGAAGAAGGCGAAATACCAAACAAAATATTCAAACAAGTGCCAGTAGGAAAAAGAACAAGAGGAAGACCGAAGCTGAGATACGTAGAACAAATAGAAAATGATATAACAACATTAAAAATTAAAAACTGGAAAAAAAAAGCACGAAACAGGTCAGAATGGAGAAGAATCCTTGAACAGGCCAAGACCCAAAAAGGGTTGTCGAGCCAGTGATGATGATGAGTGATGATTAATGTTATATTTGCGTTGGAAAATTCACAATAACAGTAACAAAATTGATTAAATTACTTACAAAATTTATTTTTGTATCTGTTTGTTAAAATAAAATGTGTTATAAGGCCGATAAAAGGTAAATCCTTACACACGATTACGTAACTATTTTCATTATACCATCGATATGTCTTCATATTTACATAAACATCTATCAATTTTGTGATACAAGGCCTCTATGAGGTAAATCCTTGCACACCATTTATTAATTAAGTCTGTGTATTTTACGTATTGAAAGATACGGCAAAATATTGTGTGGTAGGGCCTTTAAAAAGGTAAATCCCTACACACCGTTACGTAATTATCTCATAAAATATCTAAGTGCAATGCTAACCTTATAATTTTGTAAAGAAAAACAAAAAACACCGTCAGCCAAAATTTATATTAAGTGAGTGATGAGTAATGTTATATTTGCGTTGGAAAATTCCCAATAACAGTAACAAAATTGATTAAATTACTTACAAAATTTATTTTTGTATCTGCTTGTTAAAATAAAATGTGTTATAAGGCCTATAAAAGGTAAATCCTTACACACGATTACGTAACTATTTTCATTATACCATCGATATGTCTTCATATTTTCGTAAACATCTATCAATTTTGTGATACAAGGCCTCTATGAGGTAAATCCTTGCACACCATTTATTAATTAAGTCTGTGTATTTTACGTATTGAAAATACGGCAAAATATTGTGTGGTAGGGCCTTTAAAAAGGTAAATCCCTACACACCGTTACGTAATTATCTCATAAAATATCTAAGTGCAATGCTAACCTTATAATTTTGTAAAGAAAAGCAAAAAACACCGTCAGCCAAAATTTATATTGAGTGAGTGATGAGTAATGTTATATTTGCGTAGGAAAATTCCCAATAACAGTAACAAAATTGATTAAATTACTTACAAAATTTATTTTTGTATCTGCTTGTTAAAATAAAATGTGTTATAAGGCCTATAAAAGGTAAATCCTTACACACGATTACATAACTATTTTCATTATACCATCGATATGTATTCATATTTACGTAAACATCTATCAATTTTGTGATACAAGGCCTCTATGAGGTAAATCCTTGCACACCATTTATTAATTAAGTCTGTGTATTTTACTTATTGAAAATACGGCAAAATATTGTGTGGTACGGCCTTTAAAAAGGTAAATCCCTACACACCCTTAGGAAGTTATCTCATAAAATATCTAAAGTGCAATGTTAACCTTATAATTTTGTAAACAAATAAACAAAAACACCGTCAGCCGAAATTTATATTAACTAAGTGATGAGTAATGTTATATTTGCGTTGGAAAAATCCCAATAACCGTAACAATTGATTAAATTACTTACATGAGGAGTTGTTAGCTGATAATTCTGTGACAGCATTTTGAAGGTCTCATAGCTGTCTTACAATTTCTGATAAATTATGTTTTCTTTTCGGAATTATTGAGCACTAACACAAGAAACACTTTATAGCGACTAATGCGTAAGACACTAAAAGCAAGAATGAAGCCAGACCGGGTGTGACCGGATGGGATTTGGTTTTATTTTCTTTTAACTGGTGCGTGAGTCACAGCAAAGCAGTGATGCCATTGTGTTCTAGACTGATGGAATGAAGCGAAGTATAATTATAATTTCTTCTCTTTTAGCCGTGAAGAAGCCAAATTAATTCTCTTTGGTGAAAACGTTCGGCAACCAATTGAAACTCATTAAGTCTTTCTTGCAGATTTCCCCAATATTTATTATACTAAAACATTATTCTTCTTCTTTAAGTGCCATCTTCGCGACGAAGGTTGGCAATCATCATGGCTATTTGACCTTCGAGGCAGCTGCTCTGAACAATTGCCTTGAGCTGCAACCAAATCACTCTCTCAGGTTCTTCAACCAGGAAACGCGTCTTCTTTCTACGCTTCTCCTACCCTCTATTTTTCCTTGAATTATGATTCTCAAGATATTGAATCTTTCGCCTCTCATTACATGTCCGAGATATTGCAATTTCTTTTCTTTTATTGTATTTTCTATTTCCCTCTCTCTGCCTATTCTCCTTAACACTTCTGCATTCGTGACTCTATCTACCCATGGAATCCTTAACAATCTTCTGAATGTCCACATTTCAAACGCGTTAAATCGATTTATTGTATTCCGGTTTAATGTACATGATTCAGCTCCATAGTATAGTACACATTATGAGTGCAGAATTAGCCTTATTCTGAGGGCCTACGTCAGATCTTTGCTGTATAAAATCTTTTACATTTTCACGAAGTTGGCACGTGCTTTTTTAACTCTGACTCTTATCTCTGCAGTATAATCGTTATTTTCTGTGATTGTTCCCAAGTAAGTATATATTTTTACTCTCAATCTGCTGGCCGCCTACAGTATATTTCATTTGTATTGTTGTTCTTGCTAATTTTATGAATTTGGTATTTTTAATGTTAAAGAGAGTCGGTATTCTCCACTATAACTTAATATTTTGTTCATTAGTCTTCTAAGTCTTCCAAAGTGTCGGCTATTATGACTGTATTGTGGGCATACCTAATGTTGTTAATTAAATTTCCGTTCACTTTTATGCCGACTGTCTCATTTACCAAAGCTTCTTGTATGATTTCTTCAGAATAAGCATTAAACAACAACGGAGACAGTATGCAAAACATTATTAGAAGTGTTTATTTATTTACACGTGGCCTTAAAATTATAAATAATTTCAAAAATAATACTGAAGATAGTCGCCACAATATTGCGGGGTATTTTGACGCATGCTGCAACATGCCCCAGACTCGTAACGCATTTTATGTTTTACTTAGCTTAACTAACTCATATTTTGTAAACTTGATTGTAGGAATATAAGAGTGTTCAAAAGAAAAACTGAACGAGATATAACTGCACCTCATGTTATGCTGAGAGCGGCGAAACTGGTAAAAATAGAAAATAGATCAATTAGAGACGCAACACGAGACTTTAATATTCCGGAGAGAAGTTTATAAAGTTTTTAACTAAAAGTAAGTCAAGATGATTTATTAGGGTCTACCGAGATGTCAAGAATCACGTATCGTTTATTCTATACCCCGGCAAGTAATAAGCCTCTTTTGTTTAAGTATACGTCTTAATTTTCATGTATATTAATTCATTTCAGATGTTCACTGATATACAAAAATCCTGTTAGCCTTTGATCTTCTTAATGTTACAGATATTAACTACGGTTTAGCACTAAAACAGGTAAGAGCTTTTGCTGAGAAGTATGCCATGTCCATAAGAACATCAGAAGCCATAAATCTGGCAAGAGCTACAAGTTTTAATAAAATTAATATCGAAAATTTTTTGAAAACCTGATTACCATTTTAAATCGTTTTCAAATTGGACCACA
This sequence comes from Diabrotica balteata, assembly GCA_918026665.1. NCBI lineage: Eukaryota > Metazoa > Arthropoda > Insecta > Coleoptera > Chrysomelidae > Diabrotica > Diabrotica balteata. The sequence continues at coordinate 61,999,287 of OU898283.1, forward strand.
AGACATACATAATTATATAGTATCGACGAAACTTAAATCACTACAATTCAAAAACCAGATAGAATTGTGGGTTTAAACAAATTGGACGAATTATCTTCTACGAAAAAGAAGCACTGTGGGCTTTTGAAGAAATTGTTACATTGGCCATTGCAGTTTTGGCTTTAGGAAATAGTATTCTTCCATATTTCTTATTTGCTAGGGTGAATTTTAAACAACATATCTTAAGCAATGCTTCGCCAGGAAGTAGGCATTGAAAATGCAAAGATTCGTTCTGCTCTTACTGAATAACCATGACTTTGATCTGTTCACTGCTGCTTTACATTTTCTAAAACAAAAGGGCATGACAATGTTACCATTTATTTCACACTGTTTAAATAAATTGCAGCCATTGGACAAATCGATTTACGGTCCTCTTAAAAAAAAATTATTTCGGCACAACCATGTCAATTTATGACATCCCTGGTACTGTTGCAACTGCGTTGCATCTAGCAATTACTCCATAAAATATTGTGGTATAGAAGAAGAGTTTATACCATTATATTTCACACATCGTCCCCATTCACGAAGTAGTAATTAAGACAAAAATGAAGAGATTAGAACAGAACGTTTAGATGAAAAAGCGCCTACTAAAAAAGCTGAGCTGTCAACTTACAAGAGAAGCAGTAACACCTTCACAAGTCAACCCGTAGTATTGGCAAAACGTCGAGAACTACTCTCAGAAGACAACGGCCTAACAGCCCGAACAAATTGTTTAACAAGTTAGACGATGGCCGTGAAAGCATAACGCATTTTATCGGTGTTTCCACTGTTTCAGTTCTATTAACTGTAAGTTAGATTTTTCCTTTTCGTTTCTCCAAAGAGACTTTATCACCTTCCACGCTTGCCCAACTCTTGTTTCATCCATATACCTATCTACCTCTGCACATCTTCGATCCCACATCTCATTTTTACTTTTCACTTCTTCTCTTCTTACATCTCTACTTAATTTTTTCTAGATTTTGTAATCTTTCTCCTTTCTCTTATTTCTAATAAGCAGTTTTCTCCTTGTTTACTAACGTTTGCATATTCTCCGACCACCATTCATGATTTTTTATTTCATGTTTTTTTTTTCATATTCCAAAGCTTCACTTGCAGCCTCATGAATGCATTTTTTAAATTGCTGGTATAATTGTTCCGCTAATATATTTTCTCGATCCACATTTTGTTATTTTGTGGCCAGTCGTAATTTGTAAAGAAATTTTGTTGAATCTTCATTTATGCTTTCTAGGTTATATTTAGTGGATATTACTTCTTGTTCCTTTTCTATATTCTGTACCTGAGTGTTATTGTTTTTGCGATAGTTATCTATCACGTTGGCCATAAGTAAACGATGGTCAGATCCACATTCTGATTCGCGGTATACCCTTACGTCAGTTGTTTTCAGCTGGGAAATTTGACGTTGGATTACATAGTCGATTAATGAGTGCAGATTTCTAGTAGGTTGTATCAATGTAAATTTTTGGATGTCTCTATGTTGAACAAATCCATTCATAATTTTGAGAGACATTGCTTTACAAAATGCTATAACACGCATTTCGTTGTCATTGCTTCTTCCTACTACTCTGTTATTTTCTTCTTTCCCTACTCTGTCGTATAAATCTCCTAATGTATGGATTTCACAGTTTTATTTAATTTCGGAGAGTATTTCATTCATCTTGTTTTAGAAATCGTCTTTACTTACTGGATCTGCATCTTCATTTGCGGCGTACACTCCGACAATTACGATGTTGTGTCCATTCTTTTTTATTTCCAGTATCAGCAGTTTATTTACTTCAGTCCACGATTTAATATTGATTTTTAAGATTTTTTCGAATGGCAATAGAGACTCCTCTCTTAGCTCTGTTATCTTAACTCACTTCATTGTAGATATGTATATATTCTCCTATCTCTTCATTTCCTTTTCCCTTTTTCTTGTTCTCGGTAAGAATACATATATCTATTTTTCTTTTCACTAATTCTTTAAATAATTTTGCTTGTTTGGTGTTAAGTCCTTGTACATTCCATGGACCTAATATAATTTTTCTTTTCCGTTGCATTAGTCGTCTTTGTTTTGACCCACCCTTGGTATTCCGACGCTTTTGGTCAAAATTTTTAGCATTTATTTCTTATGACAAGGGATGAGTGGCTAGCCCATCGTCTCAACCTTCCTTATTTATCCGAACTTGGGACCGGCACCGGCATTTACTGAGCTACCCAGCCCTTAACTGATGCAAAGTTGGAGGCAAGTGCTTCCAAATAAAAAACTGAAAAATACGTTTTCAATACTGTTCAAAAATCTATCGAATCCAACCATGGCAGTTTGCAACTTTAAAATCTTTAATAGGAACAAACCCCATAGGAACAAACCATTGTTAAACGGTAGTTAGTATACCGTATTCAGTACCGTAAAAATTAGTTTGCGGATTTATATCGAAACTTAAATTTTATACGTTTTTCTGTGATTACTTTTTTTTACATAGAATCCTAATCTACATAAAAAAATAAGATTTTCTATTTAAGATTTTAAAGTTCACCCACGCCTCACCTCAGGAAGTGGGAGTAAGGGGTCATTTTTGAGGTTATAGTGTCAATAGATTTTTAAGAAATATTTCAAATTTGCTTTTGGTTTTTCATTTAAAATTTAGATCTTGAGATATAAGACCGTTTCTATAATTTTCCTAGGGTATCCCAAGGGTTTTTCTGATTATGACACTATCTACTAACAATTCGAAACAATGTTTCTTTACATCAAAATCTGCAATAACTGAACTCGTACGGGGGTGTCTTGACGAAGAATGGCAGGGCAACAGGAAGACTTCCGTTTGCAGGAGCTCCTCTAGACAGGGTGAAATGAGCTGGGGTGTTTTCCTCTACCCTGAATCCAATAAGCAATGGTATGGTGTATAGAACATTTCCACCCTCATAAAAAAAATCTGCAATAAAAATGTGAATTCAAATTTATTATTTCTAAGTCGCTCACTCCCTGCTCTTGCAGGTGTAGACGAAGGGTCCTGTTTGGTGTCATTTGATAGATTTTTAAACAAATATTGAACATGTGCCTTTCAGTTTTTCGATCCGATGTTTATTTTGCGAAATATTCGACTTTCTCGCTTCTTTTCCCACACCATATATATTATTATTTATACGTTTATTAAAAAAATTAATAATATTGTTTATTGAATAAAACACTATTCAAAGAAAATTAAATAAAAAAAAATTATATCCTCTAAATATTCTATTTTGTATAATAGTATAAAATATTAAATGGTGTAACAAGTATGAGAAACAAAAAATAATATATTTACATAAAATCTATTTCCTTGTACAATAATACGTAAAATCAAAAAAATCAGTCTAAAATATTGTAATGAAAGTACATCAACAGTTGTCCTCCTGTCAAAAAACAGTTAAATGGACATAGTTAGTAGTGGTTTCTTATAGAATTGTTGTTGTTTGGTCCAACACCGGACCAAACCAAATCAGATGGCAAAGATCAAGCCACCACGGTTCTTCTCAGAGCCTACACTGACAGAACCGAGCATAAATATCGAGGGCATCACTACAGCCAAACAAGACATCTTATCAGAATTCTGCAAGAACACGAAATGTGGGGTATTGTGCATCCAGGAAACCCACAGAGACCTAACTGCAGCGAGACCGAAAGTCTCTGGTATGAAACTGATTGCGGAGATACCACACAATAAGCATGGGAGCGCGGTATTTGTGAGAACTCAAACCATAGTCTCATATGTGGAAACAACAAATGTACACGGTATAGAGATAATAACCACTGAGATCGGAAAATGCACAATAACCTCGGTATACAAGCCCCCAAACCAGCGTTTTATATTTTCACCCCCAACTAATTTTCAATCACAAGCCAATCAGCTTGTACTGGGAGACTTTAACAGTCACAGTTTACTCTGGGGCTATGCAGATTCGGACGTAAATGGAGACGCAGTAGAAGCATATGCCGAAACGAGTGGCCTCACATTAATCCATGATCCGAAACTTCCACCATCTTTTCATAGCAAAGTTTGGAAAAGAGGATATAACCCGGATATCTGTTTTTCAAGCAACAACCTCGAAGACCGATGTACCAAAGTAGTATATGGCCCCATACCAAAAACTCGGCATAGACGAATTGGTATAAATATCTTCCCAATTGTCATACCACAAGCTATTCCATTCAGAAGGAGATTTAACTTCAAAAAGGCAAACTGCTACTCAAAAATGTGTCTATAAAAACTATCCCTAGAGGAGGTAGACAACAATATGTTCCCGGGATGTCCAGCGAGTCCAAAGAACTAATGAGAAGATACGAAACCCTCTATTCCACTGACCCTTTTAGCCAAGAAACGGTTGACTGCGGAGCAGTACTACTTCAACAGCAAACCAAGTCGCTACTCAACTCCTTACGAATGGAAGAACTACTAACCGATATAAGGACCCAAACACTAGGAGAAGATTGGATTCGGAGACAAACCACCTAGGAACTCCTTTTACACTAAAAGAACTCCACGACGGTCTGAACAGGTTAGAAAACGGGAAAGCTGCAGATTTGAATGATATATGCAGTAAACAAATAAAGCATTTAGGCCAAGGAGCAAAAAACTGGATCTTGCAATTTTATAACACGTGCTGCAAAACCTGCAAAATTCCAAAATCATGGAGGAAATCTAAAGTAATAGCCTTGTTAAAACCAGGAAAGGATCAAGAAGACCCCAGTAGCTACAGACCTATTTCGCTATTGTGTCACTTTTTTAAACTATACGAGAGACTCATACTAGCCAGAATAGAAAAAAATGTCGACAAGCACCTCATCCCACAACAAGGAGGATTTAGACCTGGCAAATCTTGCACCGGTCAAGTCCTCGCATTAACAGAACACATTGAAGAAGGCTTTGAAGAAAAACTTATAACAGGGGCTGCTTTTGTAGATCTGACAGCAGCCTATGACACAGTAAGGCACAAATCATTGCTCGGCAAATTATACGACACTCTCAATGACCACTATCTGGGAAAGGTCGTATATTCCTTACTGCAAAATTGACGTTTTTTCGTTATGATGGAGGGTAAAGTAAGTAGGTGGAGAGTTCAAAAAAACCACCTCCCACAGGAAAGTGTTTTGGCACCAATGCTCTTCAATATATACACAAACGACCAACCTACTCGGACCGAAACCAAGCACTTCCTCTATGCTGACGATCTTGCAATATGTGCTCATCGATGTACCCTTGAAGATTTGTGGCTCGCCAACAAAGATGGAACCGACGTAGCCCAATCATCATCATCATCATCAATCAGCCAATCGCGTCCACTGTGGACATAGGCCTCCCTCAGTTCTTTCCAGTGTTCTCTACACTGGGCCGCTTGTAGCCAGTTTCCCGCTACACGTTTAATGTCATCGGTCCATCTAGTCGGTGGTCGTCCTCGGCTTCTTTTATAATTTCTGGGCCTCCATTCCATAATACGTCTTGTCCACCGTCCATCTTGTGTTCTGGCTAAGTGCCCTGCCCAGTTCCACTTAAGTGTCGTGGTTCTTTCGATGACGTCTTGAACTCCTGATCTTCGCCTGATTTGTTGGTTTGTTATGTGGTCTCGAAGGCTTACTCGAAGGTCTCGAGTTCAGCATTGCACGTTCCATGGCTCGTTGTGTAACTCTAAGTTTATTCGCAGATTTTTGCGTGAGTGTTAAAGTCTCTGCTCCATAAGCTTGTACAGGTAAAACACATTGGTTATAAACCTTTCGCTTGAGACACATGGGAATTGAACTTTTTAGAATATGGCTTAATTTGCCAAATGCTGCCCATGTTAGACCTATTCGCCTCTGTATTTCATGTATTTGATTGTCTCTGCCTATTTTGATTTCGTGTCCCAGATATTTGTAAGTGTCTGTTTGTTGTATGGTATTATTGTCAATAGTTATATTTCCACTCATTACGAGATTTGTTATAATTTTAGTTTTCTCAAAGTTTATCTTTAATCCTGCTCTTTCAGACAGACTTTTAAGCGAATGCATCATAGAAACTGTATCATGTAAGTTATCTGCGATTAACACAACATCATCTGCAAACCTTAGGTGATTTAATCTTTCTCCATTTATATTGATGCCCATATCTTGCCATTGAGTACCCTTAAATATTGACTCTAGAGCCCGATACTGGGCCGAAATTTTATGAATGACATGTCCGGACACGATAAAGTAAAGTAAGTATAGAATTGTTTCTGTTATTATACGTTATTTTCAGCCTTACAGTTGAAAGTCTGTTTTAAAAACAGACTCCTGCTGTGACGGTTTATTTCAAAAACGGACATCTCCCCAAGAGTCAATGAAAATGCTATATTGTCATCACATGACTGAGAAATCAACAATGGCTGCCATTGCTTTCAACTTGTCTGATGTTAATCAAGTTATTTGTGTTTATCACTAGTTTAAACTGTTTTTTTTGCATATTATTAGTTTACACAGTAGATTCATGGAGTCAAGTATATCTGTTAATCCAGGGACGACGCGTAAGAGAAAGAGCGATCCCAAAAAATGGAAAAAAATATCCAGAAACGACAAAGGTAAGTCTAGTCATTGAACTGAATCATGTACTTAATATTTATTTGTTGTATTAAATTGTCAATAGGTGGGTGGAAGTTTGATATGTTAGAAGTTACTGTATATGTTTATCCGAGTTATGAATAGTTTTTAAGTGATATGATAATGTCTAATTTTAAAATATAAGCTTAAAAGTTGGCTGTAAAAATATGACTAGCTTAGTACCACTTGCTAAAATTTTTTCATTATATTGAGAGATTACTAATAAAAATTCTGACTATTGACTTGAATAACTATTCTTTGAATTACCTTAAGTGTAATTAATTCTCCTTTTTTATGTTCATGCAGGTACTTAGCCAAAGGTCTTCATCTGTACCCCACCTGTCATCACCGAGTTGGATACCAGTGCCAGCTTTTAACAAGCATGATGTCATGGAGTTCCACAAAGCCTTTACTCATCCAAAAAAGCAAGCAAGATGCGTTATTTTGAAATACTGTCGGGCTGGCCCTCCCAACACCCAAACAAAGAAGCTTGAGCCTATAAAGGGGAAAACCACAATCATCCAATATTCGGTTGGAAACCACGCTGGCAACAATCTTAACGTTTGCAGGAATGCTTTTCTCAAGATCTATTGTAGGACCTTTTTGCAGTCTATTACTAAGCATAGAATTATAGGAGTGTTCCGAGAATTCAAGAACGGTGTATCTCATGTTCCAGTGAACACCCACGGCGGAAACCACAAGTAAGTTAAGTTTGCTCCGAAAAAAGAAGTAAAAAAGTTCATCTGTAGTTTTCAAGTTATCGAATCGCAATAATCGCGACACCACTCATTGCGTGTCTACCTACCATCAGACCTGAATATCGCCAAAATATGAAAATGTTCAATTATGGTAAAGAAGAATCTGAGAAGGTTACTCGAGGATTTTTCAGGAAAATATTTTACTCAGATTTTAACATTGGATTCTCTTACCCTATGACTATGAATGTAGTACTTGCCTATAATTACAAAACTTTATCCAAGTGTAAAAAAACGGAGGAAGAAAAAAGATGTCTAAAAATAAAAATTTAGTTACACAAGAAACAGGCCCAAGCCTTCTTTCAATAGCTGCGAGAAAAACCACAAGGATATCTCATTTTGAGTTTGAATTGTCAGAAGAACTTTGTTTTGCACAAATGTAACCGATCAACGTGCGTACTATTTACGACAGTTTTACTGTCATAACCTTTCAGTAGTTAAAGGATTGTCAAATGAATCCTGAATCCCAATAATTTCTCAATTTATACCTGGACGGAAGAAAAAAAATCATCCAACGAGATTGCTTCCATTGTATTCGATGAATTCAGAACAGCTGATCTCTCAGGATATGACTCCATTCGTTTGGTGTCTGGTGGTTGCGCTGGACAAAATAATAATATAAATATTTTAACTATGTGCTGCAAGTTTCTGGATAGCTATGCTTCAATAAGCATACGAAAAATTGTAACAGTCTTTCCTGTAACAGGGCATTCATTCCTTTCTGCCGACACAGTATTTGGGATGATAGAGAAAACATTTAAAAAAATCAACACAATTGCGACAAAAGAAGAATATCATGAAATTTTTAAGAAATATGGTACGATTAAGTTGATTGGAAGGGATTGGGTACCGTTGGACTGGAAACAAGAATCGAAAAGTTTTATGAAAACAACTTCATTTCAAAATTTCTACCTACCGACGAATAGTTCTTTGTAAAACTAAATTGGGAAACATCTTTGTGTAGGGAGAGATGGGTAACAATATTGACACTGGTGCAGAAAAGAAAATGTGTAAGACCAACTGCACTATTAGACAGATCAACCCGAAATTCGTATTGGTGTGACCCTAAAAGCAGAAAAGGTTAAGGACGTAGCAAAATTGCTTGAAAAACATTTTGGAGTAAATTGGAGGGAGAATGGTACTTTGCAGTGGTACAAAAACATAATTTAAGCAGAAACTAAAATATCGGTTGAATGTGACGATCATGTAGTGTGAAATAATAATGCTGATTTTGATGATGATCTTGTGTTAATATCAATTAAAATGTTACTAAAGTTTAAATATTTTATAAGTTCGAATATTTTACTTTATATATTATTAATTAAATTGCTTTGTAGGTAGGTACTAATGCAACGTGAATATAAGATTTTAAAATTAAATTTTTATTTAAAATATCTGATTTCCTATATAAATGTTATAAGCATTCAATTTTAAGTTAGCTCCAAACCAAGGGTTTACTCTTTCAAATACAACTTTTTTTGCATCAAAAATGAACACCTACCATCACATTTGGATCAAACATGGACATTTACCCATTTTTGTTCCAAAAACGGACATATATATTTTTAAATAATAATTTTATAATAATTTCATATATTTCTGATATCAGAATGTCCACAAGATTACTTTTGAAGCCTTCACTAAAATTATAGAAAGTGAGATTTTTATAAAAAGAATAATAACAGCTGTGTACAAAAAAAACCAATTTATTTCAATTTTTTTGCATGACACATGTCCGTCTTTGATATGAAGGCACTCAAATGCTCCCATCTCTTTTGAGTGCCTTGCTTGTTTTCAAGCGTTAGCTATCGTCGTCTTAACAAACTAATAAAATGTTTCTCGATCGGCAGCTATATAGATTAAATAATTCCTCGACCGTTCGACTTGTTTATTGTCTAATTTCACGCATCCAGGACAGTTGCTTTCTTCCGACCCAGCATTTTCCTTCGATTTTGGCCTGAATGATCAACAGGAGTAAGCGATATTTAGGTCCTCTCATTGTAATATGTATAACCGAAGTATTGGACCTTTCTCATTTTGATGATGGTGATCAATTCTTTCTATGACAATACCCACAATCACAATTAAAACTTAAATTAAATAATTTTACAAATTATACCAAACGCCTGACTGGAAGGACCGATTGCTCGATACCCACTGATTTTAAATTAGGGACTTTTTCATTGTTATACCTGTATGTACAGTTGCGGTCACGGAATAGTTTACAGGTTCACGTATCTAGGAGCCCATTTTTTAAATTTTTACTTCGTTTAAACGCACCTTTTACGTCAAAGTGACGTTGCCAGTGGTGTACTAGCTAGAATAGGTAGATTAAAATTAAAATATCAAAATATTTTACAAAATGAAAAATATAGAAAACAGTTTTTTGAATAAAATGGATTATGATCTTAATAACGAAAATAAAGAAGTCTTTTTTTTTAATATGAATTTTATTTTAAATCTATTTTATATTAAATAACGATAAACAATGATAAATAATTATTATTTGGTGGAAGCCCCATTCTTGTCAATACAATTTTGCAGTCGTCTGTTCATCGATAGCACCAATCCCCTCATGTTATAGTTAACAAGCTCTTCCCATGCCTGCTCAATTGCTTCCCATAATTCAATTCTATTCCGTGGTCTAAGGTTTCTTTCATTTAGTTTCTTTGTTAACTCTGCCCACACATTTTCGACGGTTTTAAAGTCTGCACTACGGGAAGACCACGGAAGAACATTAACATCAGTTTCTTCTAGCCATTCTCGAACAATTCTACTCGTATGCACCGGGCAATTGTCATGTTGGAAGATAAAGTCGTTGTTGGGGAATCTCTGGATCACCGATGGCAACATTGTGTGCTCAATAATATGTTTGTAATATAATCCTGTTAACTTCTCCTCTACATGATTACAAACGCCCGGGCCTTCGGCACTTATCCATCCCCATACGTTGACAGAGAATCCTCCACTATTTCTTAAATGATGCGTATACTGTTCATCATACCTATGATTTCTCGGCCTATAAACTCTTATTCGACCATTATTATACGACTGAAATACTTTTTCATCGGAAAATACAACCCTAGACCAAAAATTCTCGTCGCGGTTTATAAATTCATTACAAAATTCAACTCGTCTCCTCTTGTGATCCTCAGTCAAAAAAGGTTTCCGTGCAGCTACACAATTTAGCAGTCCACTTGCTTTAATTCTTCGACGTGCAGTGCGAATACTGCCTGGAAACGCTGCCTCTTCTCTTGCCTTTTGAGCTGTGGCAAAAGGAGATTCTCTCAAATAATCTACTAACATCTCATCCTGTTGATCTGTGGAAATCTTCTGCCCTCCTGAACCGCCCAACCGTGCTATAGAGTGAAAATTATCCCATCTTTGTTTAATCTTCCATATGCACATATGACTCACGTTCAAATCAGCAGCAACTTGCCTTAGTGACCAACCTTCTTCGAGTTTGGCAATTGCTCTTGCTTTTTGCGCATAATTCAAATGTATTCTAACCATTTTGGAAGAGTTTAATATACTTTTATTTTATTGTTGAACACTCGCGAAAGCATTGACGTTTTGAAATTTTTTGACTTTGACATTTATCAAATCCGTACGACACTGCAATTTTACAGTATTACAATATAAAAAGTAAGGTGTAAACTATTCCGTGACCGCAACTGTACCTATGGATTTTGTAACTTCCGTAATAACCTGGCTTAAATTAAATTTCTTAGAAATGAGTTACTACTAAGTCTACTTAGTTACTTTTATGCAGGTACCTCAGCTTTAATTGAATTTTGTTCTTATGTGAGTACTATTAATATTTTATTAGTTGTTTTTTTATTTATCTTAAAATAATTTATATCTAACAGACTAAATTTTATACCATTATTTGTAAATATCTAAATTTACGAATGGTAATATTACTTTTCGAAAGTGATATAAAATATTGGGGATTCATTTAAAATTACCAATGCACTTTGAGTTACTATATCCGACTTATAAATATTATCCAAATTAATCACTTTTATATACTATAAATATTATTAAACAATTATACGGGTAGCGGGTAGGAACTCCTCTGGATAGTCATATAAGGGAAAATGAATCAATCCCTGCCCTCCGTAGATTTCAGGGGTTTCCTGACCCGGGAAACTAGTATCTGCTTAGAGTCCCTTGTCCAGGGTCACGGATGAAGTCCACAACGGCAGACACAATCCCCTGATTTTAGGGATTGTATAGTCACTCGCCAACCCGCTCGGCAAGCGTGGCGGTTTAAATATGCTAAAACCTCCCAAGTTGAAGATGTCGAATATCAATACGAAATTACCCCAGGTGAGTAGAGTTATACACTCAGAATCTCACACTGAGCAATCAGTCAGCCTCATGGATTCTGGGGGAGGCAAATATTCGACTGAATCTAATAAGAAAAAACTACCCACCATTGCTTCATATAGCCACAATATAAGAACTATGAGGACCCAAGAACACCTTGACGAACTAGAACAAGAGCTCTCAAATATCAAATGGGATATAATTGGACTGTGCGAAACTCGCTTACCAGGAGAAGCATGTACCATCTTAAAATCTGGTCACCAACTATACCAGAAAAACTCCGTAGAAAATCATCACATAGGCGGTGTAGCGTTCCTAGTAAACAAACGAACTCCCTATAAAATAACGAAGTACTGTGCTGTATCAAACAGAGTCATATATCTTGTCATCGCTTTAAACAGCAGATACAGCTTACAGATAATACATGGATATGCACCGACAGGAAACTCAACAGACGAGGAAGCTGAATCATTCTACGAGGATCTGACAACAGCAAGGAACCAAGAAAAATCACACTTCGTAATAATCACAGGAGATTTTAATGCAAAAATTGGTACAAAAGAAGACGGCGACACACAATATATCGGTCGCTTTGGGCTGGACAACAGGAACGAAAGGGGTGAGATGTTGTACAACTACTTAAACAACGAAAATTTATTTTGTCTCAACACTTTCTTTAAAAAATCTAAACAACGTAAATGGACATGGATCAGCCCAGACAAGAAAACTAAGAACGAAATAGACTACATACTCTCCAATAACAAAAACATATGCACCGACGTGACAGTACTAAACAAATTCTATACCGGGAGTGACCATAGATTGGTTAGAGCGAACATTAAAATACAGACGAGAGTAGAACGAAGCAAACTTATTAAACGAGAACGATACCCAACCACCGATGTCCTGTTTCAAAAACAAACGGAATACCAAAAAGAGCTAAGCACAAGACTAAAATCAATAGAGACACTGAAACAAATGGATATAAACGGACTAGCCACTAAAATAAAAGTAACTGTAACAACATCGGTTAAGAAAATATGCTCAAACACGAAAACAGCCAAAACATCTAAACTCCAACCTAATACAATTAAACTACTCCAAGAAAGACGAAACAGAACAGATCGAACTTCGGACAGCTTTAAAAGTTTAAACAAAAATGTGAAGAAAGAAATCAGGAACGATCATAGAAACTATAATAACAATCTAATAAAAAATATAATACAAGATAACTGCAACATGAAAGTACTCAAAGCAAAAAACTCAAGCGGCACAACAAAAATCATAGAAATAAAAAATGAGAAAAACGTCACCGTCAGAGACAGAAAGGAAATAAGCGAGCCATTGAAAAATTCTACACTAAACTATACTCGGTAAATACACAACCACAACAACGACGTACTCAACGAACAATAATTAACACCGGCTCAGAAGAAATACCGGACATAACCGACTATGAAATAAGAATGGCCCTAAATTAACTTAAAACGAATAAATGTCCGGGAGAGGATAAGATTACAGTTGAAATGTTGAAAATTGGTGCAGAAAAATGGAACAGTATTAATGTTTATTAATAAGTAATGATGAAGGAAAGATTCCTCAAGAATGGTACAACTCCGAGGTCATTTTACTATTCAAGAAAGGAAACAGAGCAAACATCGAGAATTACCGACCAATATCCTTGCTATCACATATGTATAAATTACTAACTAAAATCATAACCAACCGCCTAACACATAAGCTCGATTTCTATCAACCTATCGAGCAGGCTGGATTCAGAAAACATTTTAATACCATAGACCACTTGCACACCGTAAGAACACTGATAGAAAAATGCACCGAGTATAATGTTCCAATTCATATGGCGTTCGTCGATTTCCATAAAGCATTCGATTCCATCGAATTATGGGCAGTGCTTGAATCTCTAGAAAATGCACGCATAGATTCAAGATACATTAACATAATTAAAAACATATATGAAAATGCCACCATGCATATAAAGCTGGACGAAAGCACAAAAACTAATCCATAAGACTACAACGGGGAGTAAGACAAGGAGACACCATCTCTCCCAAACTATTTACCCTTGCTCTAGAAGATATTTTTAAGAAACTGGAATGGAACAATAAGGGTATCAACGTCGACGGATCATACTTAAACCACTTGAGATTCGCAGATGACATAGTTTTAATAGCCGATAATATCCAAGAACTAAATGATATGTTACAACAATTAAATGCAGTTTCAGGAGCGGTAGGCTTAAAAATGAAATTACAGCAAAACAAAAATACTGAGCCGAGACCAGACAAATATAACAATACAAAATCATACCATAGAAAATGTGGAACATTATGTATATCTAGGTCATGTTATCAAACTAGGAAAACCAAATCAAGATGCTGAAATTAAAAGAAGAACACAACTGGCTTGGGGCGCTTTCGGCAAACTAGCACATATCTTGAAAAACACCTCCATTCCTATAAACTTAAAGAAAAAGGTGTATAACACATGCATACTACCTGTTTGTACCTACGGCTTGGAGACAGTAGCACTTACCAAAAAATCTGCCAAAAAATTAGAAACAACGCAAAGAGCAATGGAACGAATCATGCTTGGAATATCACTAAGAGACAAGATTAGAAACACCGAGATAAGACGTAGAACGAAGATTAGGGATATTGTGGAAGAAATTACAAAAATGAAATGGCGCTGGGCAGGTCACGTAGCCCGATATAATGACAACAGGTGGACACGGAGAATTCTAGAATGGAGACCAAGGACGACAACAAGAAGCATGGGAAGACCTCAAAAAAGATGGGTAGATGACATAAGAGCAGTGGCAGGCAAACAGTGGATTAGATTGGCGCAAGATAGAGAAAGATGGAAGCAATTGGGAGAGACCTACATTCAGGAGTGGATGGAAAATGGTTGACAAAGAAGAAGAAGATTAAACAATTATTAACGTTTAATAAAATTTTTCACTTTCGCATTCATCTACACATGTTTAAAATATGCCATACAGAAAATAATTTGAACACCATACAAGGGATTTGTACTATCGAATTATTTAAAAATTAACCACAACTTACCAGATTATTTAGAATTAATTTACGCTTTAAAGTCAACAAAATACAGCTCCAAATAAGTGCTAAAGGACAGAAAATACACCAGCTATATTTATACAATTTTTTAATAAAAACAATTACTACTGGCTTCATTTTTGTACTTACATATAAATAGATAATGAAGCTCGCACTGGTTAGCATAATGCCAAATAATTTTATTACAAAAACCAGACATACCTAAAACAAAAACATATTCTTATAGAGCAGTATCGCAAAAAATATAAAATAATGTAAAACATGATAAAAGTGAAGACATCTTAACCAACATAAATTATTACTAGCTTTTGAACAAGGTGGTTTCCGTTAACACATATGTACGATCGGTACTTTAATTGATTTGATTCTAAAATTGAGCTTAATATCAATAAAGGATTTGCGAATCCACAAACAAGTACCGCAGTGTTTATCGACATAAAGTTTATTTCATAAACCATTTTATTTTTAAAAATAAAATATTCTGCTGGTTGTACAAACAATAATACGTAATCCAAAAGTTAAAAACAAAACTAAATTCTACAAGGGTAAACAATAAGTGCAACTTTATTTAAAAGATATTAACAAGATTCTAAAACATAATTCCCAAATAATTAAAGATGATCGATTATACGCAGATTTTTTACTTTATAAAAAAGACAGAAAACCATTCTATTAGTTTAAAAACATATTCAACATATATTAATTTTCTAGAAGATCGATCCAAATCGGACGGATTAAACTTTCCTGAATTTAAAATGAAGAGTCCTCTTTTCAAGAAAATTTAATCTCCCAATACTTGTGCTACACGTGAACTTAAATTCCTTGGATTTTCTAGACAGTATAAAGTTTTTAGGAACGATAGTCGACAAAAGTTTTATAAAAAAAAAATGTGTTTAATACTCTTGTGAAAAAGTTGTCAAACTGGTTATTATTAATTTAATATCCTCTTATCCTGTTATAATTGAGGGGAGAGTTTCTACATCAATATATTTTACACAACCACTCATCGGTACAAAAATCAATTTTATCCTCATTATGTATATATCAGTTACCCATAAAAAATTAAAGCAAGGTATTATAATTTAAAATACCGCATTCAAAGTTGCGATGGATGCTCTCCTAACATAGCCTGTCGACAGACTACAATGTCTAATGTCTCCTCTACACATCGACAGACGCATCCGCAGACGACATCTACGTATGCATCTGGAGATGTGTATGGGGTAGGCCAATGAATAAGTGATCGAACCCCTGAATTTCAAAGGACGAGCTCGTCTTTTGTCACCGTGTCTGCACGGATCGGCATCTGAAGTATTATCAAACCAGAAGTACCACTTTTATAAAGTAAACACTGAGGGTAATTTGATCATCTGTTGTTTATATATCACGTCCGCGGCTGCGTCTGCTAGATATCCGATTGTTATTGAGTTTTGTGTTTTATTATAAATAGTTCGCTAAATATTTTGGCAGATGTCTACACATCCGCAAGCCAAATTAACTCAGAGGAAAATGTAAGTAAAAGTAAACAATCTATAATCTTATTTATTTTAGAATATATTTTATTTATTTCATAACTAGGTATTATTATCGTAAATATATTTCATAAAATTTAATCTTGATTCAGCTGCAGATATAGGAGCCCTTCGAGGTACAGGTTGCAGGGGATCAAATGTTCCTGTGTTATTTTGTCTCCAAGATCCTGGTTGGGTTAACTTTCCATTGACATACTTATCTATTGAATCTGGTGGAGTGTATATAATATATCTGACATATTATGTCAAGATGTTTGACTTTTTCTTAAGAAATTGTGCAACAAGACACATGTCATTGTAATGATAGATGCTTTGACGGCATTCAGTGGTAAAGGCTTCTTAAACATTCTGAAAACGCTAGACAGTATTCAAAAGTATTTTTGACTGCTACACGTAAACTAGATAGTTTTTGATTGAATAATCTTTCTGGAGTACCAATAGCATGATGCCCAGGAAATGGATTCATAATATGTGCACTCAGTGCAAATGCCGCATCAGCTAAAAAGACATATGGTAAGTTAATGTTACTATTGGGTAAGCAACTAGGAGATGGCAAGTTGATAACGTTTGTGTCAATTTTTTGCTTTAAAACGCTTCCATTATACACTCCACCATCACTAATCCGTCCTGGGCAACCTATATATGCAAACATAAAACAGTAGTCACTATCAACTAGTGCTAAAAGTAAAATACTGAAATGTCCTTTATAATTGAAATACTCCGTTGCGGTATGGGATGGTGGTAGTATCATAACATGTTTCCCATCCAAAGCGCCGATACAATGAGGAAAATTAAACCCTTCTGCCTTCGAAAGCCATTCATCCGTAGTGTTAGGCATCTAAAAATTAAAAAAAATATATTTTAGATATTTTAAATTTTATTTTAACAACTAATATATTTTTAACTAGCGATTAGTTCTTGACAAGATATTAATCTTATTGATGTACACCATACCAATTGATATTACTCTGATTGCCAAAAATATTCAAAAAATAAAAAAAATATTCAAAAATTTTTATTGTTATTGTATTTTCTTTTCCAGGAAGAATCTGAAAATGCCAACACTTCTCAAGCCAACACTTCGGATAATGATCCAGACGACGTTCCTCCTATCCCTAAAAGGAACCCAAATATTCAATCCCAAAAACGTCGTGCTCTGAATCCGCCCGAATTGCAGGAAGCGAGCAGAAGTATGAGTGCTGCTTTTGCTGCATTAAATACCGTGTTGGCCAGAAAAAAAAAAAGAAAAGAAGATGAATGTGACCTATTTTGTAAAATGTTGGCAAAGCAAATAAGAGCGTATCCAATATTTGAAAGAGAAGAAATAACGTATGAACTACATGGCATTATGTTGAGCAAACATCATCAGTACAACATAATGATGCAGGGTATACCAAGTAATGTTTCTTCTCCTTTACAAGTTGGATCCAGGCGACCTAGCTCCAGCAACAGTGAATCTGGATCACATAGACAGTCACCGAGTTATTTAAGTGACCCTTCATGTGCAGAGCAATCAAACAACCAACAATCTAAAGTAACTCAAGAATCAGATAGTAGAAGATATTATGAAAGATCTCTGGAAGTGTTATGAATAATTCACAGAAATATTAGTTTACTGTTGATTTTTTATATATTTTATATCCCAACTGTTAATTTTTTATAACAAATAAATAAATATTTAAGCATAAAAATGTCATTTACCTTCACTAAATCCTTTAACACGTCATTAAGCGCCAAACATACTTCAGGGACGATAATGGATATAACTTGGCTTGAAATTTTAAATAGGTAATGTAAGCTTCTATAGCTATCTCCAGTAGCTAAGTATCTTAATGTTACTGCCAGGCGAACTTTCACTGGAATTGCATCCTTCCAATAAGTATCCTTTTTAGCAACCATTGGAGATATCTTTTGTATAAGGTATTCAAAATCGCTGTAAGACATTCGGACAAAATTACTAAATTCTCCAGTTGGCTCCGAGTAAAGCTCAGCAAGTTGCTTTTCCATGCTATACCTTTAAAAAATATATGTAATGTACAAGTTATTACCTACCAATATAATTATATCATTAAACTGTAAATTAGAAATTTTATTAGTTGAATCTATATTTCACTTACTTTGTCCTATTTTTATGTATATCCAGCATCCACTACATACTTCTTTTCCATTTTTTTTTAATTATTTTATTTCGATGTACACTCAAATAATAGTTAAACGAAGACGAGCTCGTCCTTTGAAATTCAAAGGTTCGATCACTTATTCATTGGTCTACCCCGTACACATCTCCATGCATCACCAGATGCATACGTAGATGTCGTCCGCGGATGCGTCTGCCGATTTGTAGAAGAGCCATCGAGAGAGTTCCCTACATCATTTAAAGAAAAAATGTGAATTTTGGGATTCTCCGGAAAAATATTAATGTTTGTCAGTTCTGTGAAGATATTGTAATTGTGCTAACTAATTATTAATCTTCTTGAGATTTGGTATATTTAAATTGATTATTGTTAAATAAATATATTTTCATTTATTCAGTCAATGTGAAATAAAAGTGAGCTCTACGTGAAGTGAAAATGTTTCCAACAGGAAACTGACCAGGATCAAGTCATTTCAGTTTTTCAGTAACCTACAGTGCAGTTTTCAACTGTAGGTAATGCAGAGCAAGTCTACAAACCCAATACAAGCGTATTACCAAGTAAGTCAAATAAATACTAAAGATCCACCATTGTGCTCAAATCAACCAAAAGTCAACCAAATGATACCTTCTGATAATTATCAACAACAATATTAGGTACAGTCAATATTGCCCACAAACCAACTTTTCTCATTCTACATCAAACTCTTAAGCTAACTTAAACTTAAAAAACAATCCAGCAAAACAGAATGAATATGATTTGATGTGACATAAAAAAAACATGAATACTCTCAAAATAATGAACACAAATGGCAAACAATAAGATCAAAAAGAAAAAGGCCTAAACGTCAAGATTCAAAAGAAGAAGAAGCTTCAATTACACTCTCAAATAGGTTTCAGCCACTTTCACAGGAAAACTCCGTAAATGGTACGAATAAAAATCCACCAATCTCAAAACCCCTTCCAATTTTTAAATATGGCGTAAATGACTATAGTAAAATAATAAATAATTTAGCCCAAGCAGTAGAAGTAGAAGCTTACTTTACTTAACTGAAGTATTTTGCTTCTGGTAGGATTACTGAACATTCTATTAAGTAGACTAACACCTTTTGTAGAAAATTTCATAGGGGAATATCAAGCCGTACTGTGCAAAATCATATAATTATGTAAAATGCGCAAGACTGCAAGAAACCAAAAAACAAGCCAGCAACTTGCACTAACTACAAAGAAGATCATTCTTCTATTTAAAGATAATGTTCTATTTATCGTAAACTACTAAATGTCAGATACAATGACAAATCAAAACAAATCATCATTCAAAATCCTGACAACAATCTTAATGTAAATATACCTACCCAATATCATGCTCATAATTTCAACAGAATCAGTTATAGAGATACTTCCATTGGAAAAATAAATGCAGATAACAAAAACAACAACAATAAATTAGCAGATAAACTATTAAATTTTCTAAACGAATTCAAAAATATGTTTCTCTCAACTCTTAAACCAAAATAGCATGATCTTAATCAAGGGCAACTCTACGTCAAGTAATCCCCTGTAAAAAGATTGACTTACTGCAACTACCTCGGCACCATTATAAATGAAGAATGGACCAACAACCGGGAGATTAGAGCACGCATCGGAAAAGCTAGATCCACCTTCAATCGGATGGGGTCCTTCTTCATCATCGAAGAGTCACAACTCTCTTGATAGAAAAGTAAGACTGCTGCGATGCTACGTCTACTCTGTTCTTTTTTATGATGATGAATCGTGGACCTTGAACAAAGATATATGCAGAAAACTAGAAGCATTTGAGATAAAGCTATATCGGAGAATACTTAAGATCCCGTGGACTGACCGAGTCACAAATGAAGAGGTTCTCAAAAGAATGAATAAGAACCGAGAGGTACTGACTACCATCAAATCTCGAAAGTTACAATTCTTCGGATATAGTATACGAAATTAATCCAGATATGCTCTTCTTCAAGCCATCCTGCAACGAAAAATATTTGGAAAACTAGGTCCAGAAAGAAGAGGTACATCTTGGTTAAAGAACCTTAGAATCTGGTTCAATATATCATCTGTGCAGCTTTTCCGCGCTGCTGCAGATAAGATAAAGATTGCCATGATGATCCCTAACATTCGTAACGGATGGGCACATCAAGAAGGAAAAACCATTTTAACTACAGTCATTAACAAAATAGCTTTCAAGTCACTACGAATTGCGACGTGGAATGCTAATGGCATTTCAAATCATATACTAGAGATAACACTGGTTTTAAAAATGTATAATATATACATCCTATTAATATCTGAAAGCCATGCCATGAACATCACATAAAGAACGGAATGAAAGATACCTTACTATATTGTGTATTATGCAAACCATCCAGACGAAGAAGAACATGCAGGTTCTGCCGTTATTATTAAATCAAAAATTAAACACTATGCAGTCCAGCCTTATATTACGGAAAAAAATTCAAGCAGCAATCATTAAATCGAAACAAACACCTCCCTCAGTGTATCATCAGTCTACAGCCCACCTAGAAATCCAGTTTCAGGCGAAGAGTATCATAATTTCATACAAACTCTGGGATCCAAATTCATAGTAGTTGGCTATGCTGGAATGCCAAACACACCACATGAGGTTCCAGATTATTCACGCCTAAAGGTCAAGCATTAATAAATATCATTCAACAAAATAACGGAAGATACTTATTTACGAGAGAACTCACATACTACGGATGCCAAAACAAGTCCAGATTTGGTAGATTTTCTTGTGCAACACCACAGCGCTAAATAAGTGTACAAGAAAACCATAATATCCCCCTCCATATAGATAACTTGTAGCAGAAAAAGAAGAGCTCGACGCATTTGATAACGAACGAAAAATCCACCACATGAAACGTACCTTAACAGGATAAGTCATAAACTAAATAGAACGATACATGAAGAAAAATCGACTCTTCTCAGTTTTATGTTTTGAACCTCTCACATGAAGACGACGCTATATGTAAAGCTACAAAAAAAATTTAACGACTAACTATACCAAATTTACCTTTAAGAAAAACAGATAAAACCTGGGCCAGCACAAACGCATAAAAAATAACAGTATTACACAGAGTATCTTGCAGCTGTATGATATAAAAATGTACCTCGGAACTCCATGTCAACTATCTCTTCCTCTGAAAAAATTTACTCCTACTGAGTAAAATGATTTACAGAACCTAATGCAACGCCTTAATGAACGCTGTCATGAGTACTAACTAAATATCCAATTGACTATTGAAGATACTGCAATTGAGAAGGTTAATAACTATAAATATTTAGGAACATGGATAACATCAGATGTAGACCAAACCAAAGAAATAAGGACACGTATTGAAATAGCACGTACGTCATTTATTAAACTTAAACAGTTTCTTTGTTGTCGGGATATAAGGTTAGAACTACGCCTGAGAATACTTCGATGTTACGTGTTCTCTACTCTTCTTTATGGTCTGGAAGCTTGGACACTCAAACAAGTTCATCTGAATAAGCTGGCCGCCTTTGAATTTTGGTGTTACAGAAGAATCCTACGAATATCATGGATTCAAAGAATGTCAAACATGGAAGTAACTAGAAGGATAGGAAATGAGGCGGAAATAATATTAACTATTAAAATACGAAAACTTGAGTACTTGGGACATGTGATGAGAGGGCAAAAATATGCATTATTACAACTTATTATGCAGGGCAAAATCCGAGGAAAGCGAAATGTGGGAAGACGAAGAATATCCTGGCTTAAGAACTTAAGGGAATGGTTTGAATGCAGTAGTGCAGAACTTTTTAGAGCGGCAGTCAACAGAGTCCGTATAGCCATGATGATTTCCATCCTTCGATAGAAGATGGAACTCAAAGAAGAAGAACTGAGTAAAATATATATATATATATATATATATATATATATATATAAGATATTTCAGGTAAAATAAAGTTATCATAGAAACATTAAAAATGACATATAAAAACTAACTAATACAAAATAATTAAATTATAATGAGGTGAAATAGTCACTATAATATGATTATATGATTATAAAATTCAGCATGCTGTAAATAAGTCCAAAACTGTTTTTTTTTTAATTTGAGATATTATTCTTACATTTATTTTCAACTCCTTATAAATTTGGGATGAATAAACGTTGTAATATTACATTCTTGTAACTTAAAAATAATAATTAAAAAAAATATATACGCCTTTCTGCATTCCAATAATAAATTTGGTAATTTTCCACTGCATAATCCCTTTGTTTGCGAGAGAATAATAAAAATATTATTTTTTCGTAAATTTCTTTTGTCTGTGTTTTACATTTTGTATAATTTGAAATCTTCCTCAAAATACTTTCGCTTTGTAACAACCATAACACGAGACCGGTTTATTTTTCATTATGTATACAAAAATCGATATGGCAGAAACACTACAGCATATTCCACGGTTTTATCCAGGACTTAGAGCGACCTATTTTTCTGAGCAACGTGAAGTGTGTAATTTTTCAATTGTCCTTTAATTTTAAATATAAGGATATAATTAAAAATACACAAAGGGTATAATTTTATGCAAAATACATAGAAACACAATCTATCTACTTTTATAACAATGAACGACAAATAGTTCTCTTTTCTGTTTTTCTAAGATTTATTTCATAGAGTGTTTTTTATCGACTTGGACTTTAAATTTATTTTTTTAAGATTATTAAACGACCGTTACTAGAGGCCTTTTACTAGGTTCTAACTTTAAGTATTTTTGTTTCTGTGTTCAAAAAAGAACACTAATTTAAACTTAAATTGTTTATCATGGAATGGTCTTCTACCATGGTCTTCTTGATATCACATGAAGTTTTTATGTGCTGATGCATCTGCAGATGTATCAGCACAAGCTGACCACACATCTGGACACATCTATCGTTCAGTCTGTGTTAATTTCCGAGAGACGCAATATCTGACGTCCGCACCGAAACCCTTTGATCTGTGCTAAAAAAAACCGACAACAATCGGATATCATGCAGACGCATCCGCGGACGTGATATATAAACAACAAATGATCAAATTACCCCATCTACACATCTCCAGATGCATACGTAGATGTCGTCCGCGGAAGCGTCTGCCGATGTGTAGAGACGCAATATCTGACGTCCGCACCGAAACCCTTTGACCTGTGCTAAAAAAAAAACCGACAACATGTGGATATCATGCAGACGCATCCGCGGACGTGATATAAATACAACAAATAATCAAATTACCCCATCTACACATCTCCAGATGTATACGTAGATTTCGTCCGCGGACGCGTCTGCCGATGTGTAGAGGAGCCAAAGAAATCCGACAACAATCGGATATGTTGCAGACGCATCCGCGGACGTGATATATAAACAACAGATGATCATATTACCCCATCTACACATCTCCAGATGCATACGTAGATGTCGTCCGCGGACGCACCTGCCGATGTGTAGCATAGTTACGGTGACCATATATTTTTTTTGAAAAAAAAGTACAAAAATACAAAAATGTAGTAAAAACGCAAAATGAATCTTTTTATTGGACAATTAACTTTTTGGCATTGAAAATAAAGGATAAACTATACTAAACATTAAAACAATATGTTGCTAAACAATAAAAAATTATATCAATTAAACTAAACATTATATTAACTTTGAAAAACTAAAAATACTGTAATTAAAAGTTTTTAGATGAGGGACCTGGAATAGCCTCATTTTCTTCCGGTTTTTTGTACCATTCATATTTTTCGGAACTTAATATTAATTTAAGAAGGTCCGGCTTCTACTGAAGCAAATGAAACATTTCATTACAAGTCTCATCAAAATTTACATACACCTGCATCGCTGCCTTGAGAGTGGAAATGGACATTTGTGACTTTTCCGACGTCCAATAATTATTTATTACAGAAAATAAACGTTCGATAGCTGCACTAGTACCCGGAAGACAAAAAATAAATTCGCATAATATTTTCAGTTATAGCCTATATATATATATATATATATATATATATATATATATATATATATATATATATATATATATATATATACACACACTCAAAAATGTTTTGCATATTATCTGTAACGCCACTGAACGTTTCCAATTTGAAATTTTTTGCACTGATTTTTTTTTGTCTACTAAAATAATGTATTTTACTGATTGTTTTTTGTTTCTTAATCGTCGCAGAGATTCTTAGAATTCATATTGTGTTCATCAGTTTTCGAAAACCGATATTTGTAAAAATTGGTTTGCGTTTTATTCACTTTGTAGTAAACAATATGAATAGGCAAGTGATATCTGAGTTCAACAGAGCTAGAATCGTTACTTTGATTGAGGAAGGCCACACACAAGTCGACGTTGCTGTCCAGGTTGGAGTTAACCAGAGTGATATGTCTCGGATTGTGAAAAAATATTGAGAGACGAATTCTGTTAGCGATCGTCCAAAAAGCGGAAGACCCAGAATTACTACCAATGTCCAAGAACGCTTTTTAACGTTAACTGCCCGGAGAATCCCCTCTATGACTGCCCCAGCTATTAGAAGAGAGCTCCAGCAAGCTCATAATATTGTAATTTGCGATCAGACTATTAGAAACAGGTTACATTCGGCGAATTTATTTACAAGAAGACCATTGTTTGTACCAAAGCTTACGTTAGAGCAGAAAAGGACTCGACTGGAATGGGCCAATGAACATTTACAATGGCATGACAACAGATGGGGAAAGGTCTTATTTTCTGATGAAACCAAAATTAGCCTTTTGTCGGATAATTGCCGAATTAGGATTTGGAGGAACCCAAATCGACAGGATAAACTTAACCAAGTTGTCCAAAGAATCCCATATCAAGGTGGCTCCATAATGTTTTGGGGCGGCATCATGCTAAATAATAAAACTCCTTTAATTCCTATTGTTGGTAACATGAATGGACAAATTTATATTAATACCATTCTTAGGCATGTTGTACGCTTGTGGCGAGAAGCTGTTGGTCCAGAATTTATTTTAATGGACGACAATGCGCCTCCCCATCGTACGAGACAGCTAGCAGATTTTTTAGAGACAGAAGATATCGTCAGATTACAATGGCCACCTTGCTCACCTGACCTTAATCCCATTGAGCACGGATGGGATATGCTCAAAAGAAAAATTCAGTCCCGGCAGCCACCCCCAAGGACACTACAAGACCTTAGAATAGCAGCGATTGAAGAATGGGGCACCATGGACCAGAACTACGTTAATACACTTATTAGAAGCATGGGACATCGCATTCAGTCTTGCGTTGATGCAAGAGGTGGAAATACGGCATATTACGTATTAGTTCTTATATCTGTACAAATTTAAAAAAATATATTTATAATACATATTATACATAATAATAATAAATTGTTAATTCTTTAAATTTTGTTTATTGTTTCTTTTTCAAAACAAACAATTTAATATATAATAAAGTATTTTGTTACAAAAAAAATAGATTTCACCAGATTTGGTGGATAATTTTGAAAATATTACATTATGCAAAACATTTTTGAGTGTGTATATATATATATATATATATATATATATATATATATATATATATATATATATATATATAGGCTCTCCAGGCCTAGAAGGCCCATGGCTTGGTTTACTATTCTTTTCCTGTTTGTTGCTTTATTTTTCCAGTTTGGTATTTTAAGTTTTTCTATGTCTTTTCAACATCCTTCTTCCACCTGGTTTTCGGTCTGCCTTTCTTCCTTTTCCCTCCTATTCCTCCCATTAGCATTCTTTTTGGCAGTCTCGTGTTTTCCATCCTTTGGATGTGTCCCAACCATCTCAGTCTTTGTGACTTTATGATCCCTACGATATTCGGTTCTCCATACATCTCCTCTAATTCCATATTTGGTCTTTTTATCCATATACCATTCCATATTTTACCTCCAAATATTTTCCTGAGGACTTTTCTTTCCCAGACTTGCAGCAGGACTTGCTCGGATTTGTTCATTGTCCATGTTTCACTGGCATATAATACAATAGGTCTTATTACTGTCTTATATATTCTTATCTTAGCCCATCTAGATATGTTTTTGCTTCTTAATAAATTGTTTAGTGCAAAAATACAACGGTTACCGGCCATAATTCTCGCTTGGATTTCTTCCTTCATATTTGGTCTTTTCTGGAATATTTCTACTTCTTCGAATTTATATGTTTTTTTATCTGTTATTACTGTCAGATATTGTTCTTGTAGGTTTTTTCTTTCTGTTCATTCCATATATTTTGTCTTTTCTTCATTTATGTACATCCCTTTCTTTCTCGCTTTCATTTATAATCTTTTTGTTATTTCTTTTAATTCTTGCGTAATTCTAGCTATCAGTACAATGTCGTCAGCGAATGCTAAGCATTGGTGTTTTCTTTGATATATAAGTCCTGACCTGTTGATTCCAGCTTCTCTGGTGGTAACTTCGAGGACGATACTGAACAACAACGATGACTTGCAATTGATCTACACACTTAAAAACTTCAAGCCATCGATCCTGACTATTTTTTTCTTCTCTGTTCCACTCAGCAATTTTTTCACTTTGTAGCCACGTCTTTCAAAATTCCCAGTTCGTCAAAGAGTTGATCTTCATTTAAAATAGTTGCCTTGATATACAATTTAAAAGTTTCGAGAGAATAACAAACATCTTTCCATGTTATTTCACTTCTTAGATCTATCCATTTGAATAGTTTAAATTCATTTAGATTTGTACTCCAGTTTTCTAGGTAGGTTACACATTTTGTGTAAAAATGTTTCACTTGTGCAGTGAAGTTTTCAGTAGCGGCTTGCCCGTCTTCAACTTTACCAAGACATTCCCTCACTTTAAGCGGCAAAAATAATGCGTCCAAACGATGTTCTAACTTGTTTTTAAGATTAAAATATTCTTGGGCAGCCTCTGTCGCATTTGTTTTATCACTTTCTACTCACACACATCTCTGCAATGGGATCATTGAAAAATAGTCCCAAATTGTGGGATAATTTTCAGATGATAGAAAATAGCTTTAAGAGGTTCAAACATTTGTAAAATCCGTTCAATTGCAGGCATCATGTTTAGAAATCGTGTTTTTGAAAATGATAACATTTTTTTCTATTCATAATTAACCGATTCACAAAATGACTTTAGTTTATCAACTCTAACAGTGTAAATATAGAAATGCTTATAAATTTTTACTGTTATTACTTCGATATCAATTGGTAAAACATCAGTAGCACGTTGAATACAATTGTTGAATATGTGAGCAACACATCCAATACCGATTAAAGGTCTCCCGCAAGAATTATTCAACTTAGTGAATAAATTATTAGTTCCCTGTCTTTTCATTCCACCAAAATTAGTGTTTGTGTTATCTGCTGTTAGTCCAACAATCTTATTACAATATGATATTTTTGTAAAATATTTAATACATAATCATGTAATTGATCGGATGTCTCACCTGGTAAATCCACTAACTGTAATAATTTTGTTTGAATGCCGGTTTTGCTGTCAAAGTATCTTACTAGTAAAGGTACTAGTTTTGTATCCTTGTGATTTGAAGAATCAATAATGATGCTAAGAAAATTAGCTTTCTGCACTATCAACTTCCAGCCGTAACTGCGATTCTCTGGCCAAAATATTTTTCACGATGGCTTCACTTTTAGTTCTAGCAGAACAAAATTTAGACTCAAATAAATTGGAAATCAATTTGGAAGTACAATCTAATGATCTAAAACTGTGCATATGCCTAATGGTGTGGTATGCAAATGTCCCTTCTTTGGCTGCAATTATGAAGTTCTCGGAGCTGACACTTGCGGATTTAAAAAATGAATGTAATTTATTGCTTCTAGTCACTGCATTAGCTGCCAATGTGTGTTTCTTCTTTCCCAAATGAGCTTTAATATTACTTCGTCCACTGTTGGAAATATCAACGTCACTTGTTCAGATGCAACGTTGCACATTGGGTCAAAATTTAAGTAAAAGTGCCAAAGAGAAATAACTGAGGAGAGAGTCTAAGATAATTGTTTAAAAATAGTAAAAAATAAAAATATTCCTTCTTTTAGAAAAAATAAGTACATTCGCGTGTCCTTAAAAAGGGTTTAAAGTACATTAGGACAATGTTTAAAAAAAGTACTGTCCTACTTAAATAAGTACATATGGTCACCGTAAGCATAGTATAAAGGTTATTTCATGGATTTTGTCCGATAAGTAAAATCATACTCGAGGTACATTTAGAATCACGTCTTTTTACATATAGGTAAGTTAAAATTCTAAACAGGGATGCATGTTTTTTAATTTAGCACCTAGGCAACTGTATCTAGACTTGGTAAATAGAAAATATTTAATAATTTTTTGCTTATTTTACCTTCCTAGTGGTCGTCATGCACGGTTCTTTTTAAAAAAATCTAAGTTTAAATTCAATAGCGGCTGTGTACGTTGTCTAATATTAGCGTTCAATCTATTTTTTTTCAGTACCTGTGATATCAATTAATAAATAATAATTATCAAGTATTTTTTTGTACATATCAAACCATAGTGACAATTTTAAAAACTTGACTTACAAGTAAAATCACTTTCTAAAAATGGAAATAAATATTTCTGGGGAAAATTTGTTCTTAATTTTTATTTAAGTATTTATTTGATTATTTTAAGAAATGATATCGTTATAGGTGGCATATGAGAGTTGTCACATGAGAATGAGAGACAATTTGTGTTCTTTTACAAAGTTTACAAACGCGGCAAGTGAACTAAGTCTGGTTGTAAACGAGGAAAAATATAATATGTTGTTTGGAAGAAAATCTCAAAATGTTGAACAGAGAACCCAAATTAACAACTGTATCTTTGAGCAAGTAAAATAATTTAAAGAAAACTTTTCATAATCTTCAGAAATATCTGAGAAATTAAAACTTTAATCTAGCAGAAAAACTTAATGTATACAAGATGTAAATAAAATCATTTTTGATATATCGAGCTAAATCATGGACTTTATCCCAAAACTCAAGAGAGTACTTGATAGGTTTTAGATTTTTGGAGACATTAATAACAATGGGCTATGGCCTAGAAAATACAACTTAAAATAATACTATAATACGTATATACGTATAAATAAAGATGGACCGGGCTATTTCCATCTTTTTTTTATTTGTTTACGCTGTAACCACCAGGGTTATTAGCGACCTAAATGTATAATACAGGTAAAGTTAGAAAAAAATTACAATAATTAATACAGTCCTGAGTCTTTAAGATAACTTATTGTGTTTTTAATGTTCATGTTTTTTCCTCGGGCTTCCTTTATATTATTTGGTATATTGTGCTTCTTTCTTGCTGCTTCATATGTTTTGCACTGAGTTAGTATATGCTTCACGGAGAGTGTTACTTGACACGTTTCACACATTGACGGCACAGTTTGCGTAAAGAGGTGTTTATGTGTCCTATGCCCCTATTTGTTTATGTAAAGTTACTGTGTCCTAGTCGCAAACGTGTTATTCTCACTTGGTCGTGTCTATTCGCTGTGGGTTGGAGCCACGGTTTCACTAATTGTTGATTTCCTTGAGTTTATTTTGTGATGCACTCCACTTATTTTGCCACGTACTTTATGTTTTATTGCTGACTTAAAGTCATCTGAAGAAACCTCATTAATAAGATTGGAGTCCTGGCTGAAGGATGCTAAGCGGGCTAGTTCATCTGCTTCTTCATTTTCTTGTATACCTGAATGTGATGGAACAAACATGAAGTCAACAGTGATCTTATTATTGTTTAGAATCTCTATTTCTGATTTGATATGTGAAGCAATTGGATTATTGGTATATAAACGTTTGATAGTGTGAAGTGAGCTTAGTGAATCGATTATTATGAGAGACGGGGACTGTTTCGACTCTTTTATGTGGATAAGTGCTTTTAATATTGCAAACAATTCCGCAGTATATGACGAAGTAATGGGATTGAATTTAAATTTTAAGGATGTATTGGGTGTAAGGATGGCTGCACCAACACCGTCTGAAGATTTGGATGCATCAGTGTATATCTTATAGTGATTTTTATTAAGTTTCCATTTCTGTTAAGAATGATTGTTTGATCAGGTCTGTTATAGTCTCACGGTTTTTATATATACTAAGTTTAGTATTAATATTGGGAATTGGTATTAACAAAGGTGGAGCAGTTATGAAATTTGTTGGGAGAATTTCAGGAAATTTAAGATGTAGATCATGAAGGTTTCTTCTAACTCTTTCGTAAAATGGTGGATCTAGCCATCTTGTACAGATAATGTGGAAATCGATCTGTGAACGTATTGGTAAAAGTAGGGTGTTCTTTATTACCAGCTATTTTAGAAGCATATGAGAGAGAAAGGTATTTGCGTCGTAAACTTAGTGGTGGTTCTCCTGTTAAGCATTGTAAACTTTCAACTGGTGTTGTTCGAAACGCACCTGTAGCTATTCGTAAAGCTGTGTTTTGAACAGTTTCCAATGTTTTCAATACTGATACTTTGCTTGATAAATAAACTATTGTACCATAGTCAAGTTTGAATCCAATTAAAGATTTATATACATGTAATGGTGTATTTTGATCTGCTCCCCAGTTTTTGCTGGAAATAGTTTTCATAAAATTTAGTCCTGCTTGGCATGATTTTTTAAGTTCTTCTGTAGGTTTTTTCCAGGAGAGCTTTTGGTTAAAAACCATACCTAAAAGTCTGATATTGTTTGTGATACTAAGGGTTTGATTATATAGCTTTAGATGTGGAGTTAAAGTGTTATGTTTTCGCGTGAATAAAATACATTTAGTTTTTGTCGGTGAAAATTGTAATCCGATAGTCCTAGACCATGATTCTAACTGATTAATTGTTTGTTGTAAATGTTTTTGAATAGATGTAGAGTTTTTTTCCTTTGGAAAATAAAACTAAGTCATCAGCGTATAATCTTCCTTTAACAATCGGTGAGCATTGTTGAAGTATGTCGTTTATGGCTATTAGAAAAAGGGTTGAGCTTATAACTGATCCTTGTGGTACTCCGTTCTTTTGAACTTTTTTATCTGAGTTAGCGTTGTCTGATCGAACTATGAAGCTGCGAGAATGGAGAAAATTGGAAATACATTTTAACATATTGCCTCTGATATTCCAATTATGCAATTTTGATATGATATTGTATTGCCAGACAGTATCATAAGCTTTATTATTATAAAAAAAAACTGCGATACAATCTTGCTTATTTGCAAATGCTTCATGTATTCCTGACTCTAAGTCTATTAGGTTATCGATAGTGGATCTATTTTCCCTAAATCCGCTTTGTTGTGGAATAAGGAGTTTTTGTTGTTCTAAATACCATCTCAGCCTTTTAATTACCATTTTCTTTAGCACTTTACATATAATATTGGTTAAAGATATTGGTCAATATGACTCAAGTGATGTCCGGGATTTCTCAGGTTTAAGAAGTGATATTATTGCTTCGGACCAAGTTGATAGGAAAACCTGGTTACTCCAGATAAAATTATAAAGGTCTAGTAAAAATTTTTTCCATTGTCTGGTAGATGTAGTAGAAATGCTAAGGGGATACCGTCTTGTCCTGGGCTTGAATCTTTGGAAGAGTTTAAGGCTTCAACAAGTTCTATGACGGAAAAAGGAACGTTAAGGTTGTGAAGGTTGTGTGTAATTTTCGTCACTGGAATTTAATTCTTATTGGTCTGCTAACATATCTACGATTTCTTTTCTATCACTAATTATTTTGTTATTTTTTGCTAAAAAAAGAATCTTATATGGTTGGCTTTTGCCAGAGATTTTCCTTAAGTTTCTTAAAACTGTACTTATGCTTGAAGAGGTATTTAGAGATGAGATGAATTTTCTCCAGGATTCTTTTCTATTCTTTTTTAGAATGTACCTTGCCTGAGCTCTTCGTTTTTTGTAGTCCGTTATAATTTCGTCTGTTTTATGATACTTTAGTTTATTGAAAGATTTCTTATACGCTCTTGTAGCTTGGCTGCATTCAGATGTCCACCACGGAAGAGGTTTATGTTTTTGTTTTAATTTTTGTTTTTCTTACATACGTCTCTGCGGCTGCTGTGATGATTTGTAAAAATGTACTTAAAAACTTGTCAATGTCGTTTGATGATGATAAGTTGGTTTGGTTAATGTCCTGTTCGATCTGTTTGCTAAAATTAGTCCAATCAGCATTTTCAATATTCCATTTTGAGATAAGCGATTCGATATTTGTGGTTTTTTGATGCGTTAAAGAAATTATAATGGGGTGGTGGTCACTACCATATAAGTAGGGTAGAACGTCCCATATTAACGTAGTGAACAGAACTGGGTCACACAGAGAAATATCAATTGCCGATGATGTGCCATTATGTATGTTGAATCTGGTTGGTCTTCCGTCGTTAAGTAGATTCAGATTTTGGGATGTTATAATATTTTCTATAATTCGCCCTTTTGGGTTGGATTTTATGGAACCCCACATCGGATTGTGGCAGTTAAGATCTCTAACAACAATTCAAGGTGAAGAAATTTGTTCTAAACTAGCTGTTGAATCTTCTTCGGATATAGTTTGATTTGATGGGATATACATATATTACATATTATAAATCTTTTGAGGTATATTTATTGCAATAGTTATTAATTCAATGTTATTTGAAGTCACTTGTAACTGTGTGCTCATGAATTTTTTATCCACGTAAATTGCTACTCCTCCACTGGATATGTTTTGGTTTAATCTGTTATTATAAAAACATTAAATAATTACGAAAGTTATATACATGGTTTGAATTTTTGAAATTTGTTTCCTGTAGACAGATAATAGATGGGTGTGTTTCAGAGATAATATGTTTTAGTTTTTTAAAATGTGTGTAAAATCCATTTAAGTTCCATTGAAGCAGAGAAGTGCATGTAATTATTATTTAGGAGAATTATTTACCGATGAGTCGGAATCTTCTTCCGACAATGAAGCTTTCACCGCAGAGAAAAAACCTATGTGTTTACCAAGTTTTCGTATTAATTTGGTGCTTTTGGTTTTCATTCTTCTGTCAATGTAGTATGAATGTAATTCCAAAAAAAACTTTATAAGTGCATGAGAGTCTTCTGAGTACAATTTTGTTACGCTGATTATGTCTTTTGATCCTTGTATATTTTCGAATAGATCCACTACTTGATCGAAGCTTAACAATTGCTTTTCCCTTTCTATATATTCTCTAACTGGTTCTAGTAATGTTTGGAGATTTAGTATATCATTTCTTAGGTTTTTGTCATCAGTTTTAGTTGTTTTCTTTAATTGAAGCTTAGGTTTTTTAAAGTTTTCTTTGGAGGGTGGCGTGATTGCATCTTCTAGGGTTCTTTTTCCGGATGCTTTGTTCGAAGTTATTTGGGGTTTGTGAGAATTCAAATGTGTATTTTTATTTGGAGGTAGTATTGACTTGTTTCGGGTAAGGTTGATTTATGTTTTTGGGTATTAGAGGATGACTCAGACGATGTTGGTGTTGCGATTGTAGTGTTAACTGAAGAAGTGGTCAAATGTATAGATGTATTTTGTAGTGAGCACTGTTGGGTTTGGTTTATTGATAAATTTGGGATTGCTACTGTTTGTAATGTGGTTTGAAAAGACGTAGTAAATGTGGAGGAAGTGGTATTTGAGATTGCGGGAGTATTTTGTAGATTATCTTGTTGAGTATGATTTATTGATGAATTTTGTCTCATTTCTGTTTGCATTGCACTACCATTGTAAGGATGGTTAGAAGGTGAAATATTTGGAAAATTAGCTGCCTGGTGTCCAGTTAATTTGCATTTGAAACAATTTTTGTTTTGGGCTATAAATATGCTGTATGATGTTTGTTCCAACTCGATAATAAAAGATTCAGGTAGTACAAAGTTGTCTGGAAAAGGTGAAACGAAAATTTGTTTTCGGAAGTTTAGAATATGACTAAAGGCAGGATTGGTTGCTCCTATTCGTAGGTATGATATGTCTGAGAGGGGATTTAAACCTAGTTTTATTGATTCGTCCATTATTAAGTTAGAAGGTATGCTTGGACATGCATTGGACAGAATTAAGCGGACCGATGGAGTTATTAATCTTCTCGCTTCTAGTATATTTCCAATTACTATTATCTTCTTTGTTTCTGCTATGAATTTATCTACTAGGTTTTTGGATGATAGATATATGCATATTCTACCGTTTGATATACGGGATGCGAAAATTATATTTTTTGGTTCTATATGCTGACTCAATCCTTCAAGATAGTCATTAATTTTCTCTAGAGTGTTAAATAGAATAGCTTGATCTCTGCTTGGGATTAATATACTACGTGGTTGACTAACTGCTTTTGAGTATGATGCATTTTGTGGTAGCTGACTGGAAGATGACATCTTTTAAATGGATTTAAAATCCGACTAAAACCGGTGCTGTTTTACAGCTTTCGTTGTGATACCAGTTCATGGAAATTGGATAATACTTATAACTAATTGCAGTTGTTTACTTAAATATATAAATCCAAATAGATGAAAAAGTATATTTTATCTACTCACGATTCCAATATTCAGAATACAATTCACTTTCACTTTTATACTTAATTACTTTTAAATATACTTCAATAATTACTATTTAACGAGCACGATAAATTAGTGCCTAAAACACGTCTTTCTCGCTTGCTGGTCAAACATAGAATCTATTTCAATCTTTACATGAAGTCATGAGATCGTCACAGTCATAGGCACAAATCCCTAATTTGACATAATTTTCGATTTTTCGTATAATTTATAAATGAAAATGTATTATCTAGTTAGTATAAACTATTTTTAGATATACTCATTTCGCAACCAAGGAATTAAAAGAAAAACAATAATTTTTTAATTTATTAAAAGAAAATATATTCGGATAATCTTATTTTTTTGTAAAACTTGGCCTCAATGTTAATATCAACCAATCGTAGCGATTTGAGGAAAAGGAACATGGCGTTGTATTGTTTACCTTTGAGTTGACAATTTCCTTATTTGTGACATTTTAGTGATTTTGGTAATATATTTTTAATTTGGATTGAAGAATAGTTAATAGTTAAGTGTAATAATGGTGCGTAACTGTGTTGTATGCAGGAAAACTGCATATGAACATGCTACATCCAGAACTGTCATTTCATTCGTAAGTATTATAAACATTGGAATTACGTCCACGGGCGTAGTACAGGGATGTGATATTACCTAATTCTTGATATGAATCTTGATTAATTTAATTTTGTGCAATAAAGTAAATTTTGTAGTAATATAAATACATTTATTTTTTCTAATCTACACTATAAATGTTATAAATATATTAATTTTAATTAAATATATGCAGGTTCCGAGTACAGAATCAACAGCTGCTGGATATGTGGTTGTCTATGTTTGGCTTAAATAAAGAAAAATTACCAAAACTGCTATGGTCTGCTCAGAATACTTTAAAAAGCAAGATCTAATTATTTAACCAAGTGGACGGGTTAATTTGAGGAAAGGAACTCTTCCAATAAATATTTATCATAAATTACCAGAACCAAGATAACTATAACGAATTTCTATATAATTTACTATACAGAGTATAATAAATACAATATAATATTCCATAATATTGATAGCATGTCTTTTTTCTTTTGTTTTTATTAATTCAATGTTTCAGTTCTACAAACGATATGGAAAATAAAGAAACAGCTTCTAGTAGTATTAATAAGGATGATTTTCATGGACCTTCAAAAAGGTGAGTTTGTATCGAATTTGTTTATAAATTTACAAATAAAATCTAAATGTAGATTTTGATTACTTATTTCGTTTTAATATTAAAATTACTCACACTATTTTAGGAGTTTCATTGATACTGAAGAATGTAATATGAGACAGACTTGGGCTTTAATGTAAAATCCAATTCTCCTAAACTATTGAAAAGGAGGTGAGTTTTGGCTAAATTTTGTATGAGATTATTTAATCTTAAACCAATTTTAATATTTTTCTTTAATGTACATAAAATGAATATTCTAGATGTTTAAATGAAAATGAAAAAAAAACAAGGAAAATATAGATATAGAAAACGCATCTTCGAGCACCATTACAGCATCAGAAACTGAAACTGTAGAGTTGTTACTTGGTGATAATACTTTTTCATATGTTCCACGTAATATTTATAAGAAGTGAGCTTTTAGTTTAATTTATAAAAATAAGGATTATAACTATAAAAACCTAATTATATGTTTTAGAAATAAAACCGTTGAAGACATGTCTAGCAGCGATTTTTCAACACCTGAAAAGGCCAAGAAATATTTTAGAGTGTTAAAAAATACTGTTAAGAGTCAAAAAAGTAAAATAAAGTGCTTACAATAACCGTAAAAAAACTGAGAACAAAAATTATTTCTCTAGAATCACTTTTAACATTATTGAAAAAAAAGCTATTGCTTAATGAAAACTGAATGGCCATAAATGTACCAGTGATGTTTTCTCTACTACATTACTACACTTTAGATTGTGTAAATCACGACATTTTGATAAAAAAAAACTAAATTTCTACGGAATTCGTGGTATTTCTTTGAATCGGTTCCAATCTTGCTCAAGAAATAGGAAACTACCCGTTCCATAAGGTTTAAGGTTTAATGTGTTTTATATATTGTTGTTAATGTTCTGTTAAACAATAGTTTATGTTTTCTTACGTTTATTAATAATTTCTTAACTACATATTCCTGAACTTTAACTTTTTCTGTCTACTGATATGTCTAACGTGACATACTAATGTTGCCAACTAACAATTAAGCTGGAGTTATACACCATAATTCACTATATTTTTTCAACGTATCATTCACTGGATAAGACAATAACATACTCAATAACCTGAAAAGGTTAATGTTTAGGGAAGAATTTCTTAAACTTTTTATTGCTTGTGTATTATTTTAGTTTAAATAAAATATTATATAAAGTACTTTGCGATTTTATTTACTCCATCTTTATTCTTTTGTGTAAATCAATTTTTATAAATAGATTTATATACACTGAAAACTAAAATTTTTCATCATTCGGTATTTCTTACTTAATCGAAATATTTTATAGGTTAATGCTATTAAACTTATTATTGGAAGGTACGCCGCTGACTCAACGAAAAAAGATCAGTCTATCACCTCGCCTCTTTCCCTGCGCCTATAAACTTTTTGACTTCAAATTAGGAACAGAGTGTAGGGCATGCCCAGTCCATTTTATTTAACGTCCATGGTTGGGGCAGATATACACCCCTGTTTAACTCCCGTAATATTCTGAAAGGCTCAGTCGTTGCATCGCTGGTACAAACGTTGGCATTTATATTGTCAGCAGTAGCAGCACTATGTTAATATATTTGTAAACACATCCAACAGAGGCAAATATAATCCAGAATGCTTTCCGTTTGATAGTTTTGGAAGCCTTAACAAGATCTAGATAGAAAGGTTTTATTTTCTAGATTTCGCCCCTGGAACCCACATTGTGTTTCCGGTAGAGACTGTTCATCAACAGGCAATAGGCGATTTTCCAGAATTCTACCTGTAATTTTTCCAGCAACAGAAAGTAATATTTATTACAACAATCGTAAAATAGTTTCGAAACACAATTCAGATTTCTGCTTTATAATCTGAGCCTTC
The DNA here is from genome assembly GCA_918026665.1 of Diabrotica balteata. Lineage (NCBI taxonomy): Eukaryota > Metazoa > Arthropoda > Insecta > Coleoptera > Chrysomelidae > Diabrotica > Diabrotica balteata. The sequence continues at coordinate 62,037,365 of OU898283.1, forward strand.
TAAAAATTGTAAGGCAAACAGACGTTGATAAGAGATGTTAAAAGAGACATGGGGAATCTAAAATTTGCATTCCACAACATGTCTTTTACAACTAAGCAGAAATCCTTAGCGAATTGTGCTTCTTGTACTCACACAGAGTAAATCCGAATAAAATGAGAAAAGGAAGCAAATATTTGATTTCACGCAAACAAATCCTATGTATCTCTTGAAACGTATTTTAACCTAATAGGTCCCGTCAGAAGAGCTATTTATAGGGCTTCTTAACGTGAAAAATCAATATTTTCTGCCTTTTAAGAAGCAACAATAACATGGCTTCAATACGGACGCAATAGCGACATCTAATTACAACAATCGTAAAATAGTTTCAAAACACAATTCAGATTTCTGCTTTATAATCTAAGCCTTCTAAAAATTGTAAGGCAAACAGACGTTGATAAAAGATGTTAAAAGAGACATGGGGAATCTAAAATTTGCATTCCACGACATGTCTTTTACAACTAAGCAAAAATCCTTAGCGAATTGTGCTTCTTATACTCACACAGAGTAAATCCGAATAAAATGAGAAAAAGGCAGCAAATATTTGATTTCACGCAAACAAATCCTATGTATCTCTTGATACGTATTTCGACCTAATAGGTCTCGTCAGAAGAGCTATTCATAGGGCTTCTCAACGTGAAAAATCAATATTTTCTGCCTTTTAAGAAGCAACAATAACATGGCTTCAATACGGACGCAATAGCGACATCTAATTACAACAATCGTAAAATAGTTTCGAAACACAATTCAGATTTCTGCTTTATAATCTGAGCCTTCTAAAAATTGCAAGGCAAACAGACGTTGATAAAAGATGTTAAAAGAGACATGGGGAATCTAAAATTTGCATTCGACGACATGTCTTTTACAACTAAGCAGAAATCGTTAGCGAATTGTGCTTCTTGTACTCACACAGAGTAAATCCGAATAAAATGAGAAAAGGCAGCAAATATTTGATTTCACGCAAACAAATCCTATGTATCTCTTGATACGTATTTCGACCTAACAGGTCTCGTCAGAAGAGCTATTCATAGGGCTTCTCAACGTGAAAAATCAATATTTTCTGCCTTTTAAGAAACAACAATAACATGGCTTCAATACGGACGCCAAAGCGACATCTAAATACATCAATCGTAAAATAGTTTCGAAACACAATTCAGATTTCTGCTTTATAATCTGAGCCTTCTAAAAATTTCAAGGCAAACAGACGTTGATAAAAGATGTTACAAGAGACATGGGGAATCTAAAATTTGCATTCCACGACATGTCTTTTACAACTAAGCAGAAATCCTTAGCGAATTGTGCTTCTTGTACTCACACAGAGTAAATCCGAATAAAATGAGAAAAGGCAGCAAATATTTGATTTCACGCAAACAAATCCTATGTATCTCTTGATACGTATTTCGACCTAATAGGTCTCGTCAGAAGAGCTATTCATAGGGCTTCTCAACGTGAATAGCTCTTCTGACAAGATTTGCTGCCTTTTCTCATAATATTTATTATTTTATATATAATTATTCTCCCGTAATTTTCAAATACAGACATTAAATGAAAAGTAAAAAATTAAAAGTATATCTGTCAATAAAATATAGTAAAACAAACGGAAAATTAATGATCGATGTTAAAATTCGATTCGTAATGACTCTTGAACATCAAAATTGATCATAAATGTTACAACTCATAAATGACATCCCATCCAATTAATATAGTATATTAAAGTATAATTATTATTGAATATTGTGGTCTTTAAAACACGCTCGATTTCTCGAACTCTATGGCTTTAAAAACCAGTTATCCACGAACGCTTTACGCTATATTTTATTGGTACACTTTGAAATTATGTATTATTACTACAAAAAATTAAAATAAGAGCTAATAATGTAAATTGGTTAAATTTGTGATATACATCAGTATACCTTTCGTTGTTATGGAAATGAGGGAAACAAAAATTAATTTGCAATCTGTCACATTAGATTAATGTGATTCAGAAAGGACTGTCTGCGGCTTAACAAAAGAAGGAATGGCTTATACAACCAGTAAAGACATAATCTAAATAATATTCAAGTGAACAAAATTAATAACTTATTACGATTAGTACAAGAGGATAATTAAAACAAATTATTTAGTCATAAATGTGAAGGTAACTATTATATAATACGTTTATACATTTACACTATGTTTCTATAGATTGTCTCAAAATGACTAGTCTGTACAGGGTAAATGCACAACATCGATACCATACTTCTTTGCAAACTTGTATTAAAATAAACGTCACTTCTTACTACTTAGCCTAATCCATATTTTGTGTTAAAGGTAGCTTAAGTGCTAATGTCCACTAACGACCCTGTGCGGCTCCCTTCTGTCAGTGGCACTCAAACATAAATAATATTTTCTACAACATACTTGGGGTTAAATTAAAATAAAATAGAAATTAAGAAATGCCTTTTATTTATATCACACAAGCAGTTTGTTTTTAATTCTACAGTATGTGCTAGCGATACAAACCATTTGTTTATAGATTTAAATAAAATCGAATAAAATAAAACTAAAATATAAAGAAACATTATATTCATGTATTGTTCCGTTTAAAAGGTAAGGGGGGAAGGACTTTTAAAAACCGCACTGTATATGTTGGCAGTAATAAAACGTAGAAATATCCGAAAATAAAACTAATAAATAAGTTGAAACTAAAAGAAGTCATTGTATTTAATTTCGTGTGTAAGTAATCGTAATTATATACCATTATATTTAGTTCCTTTTTCTGTCAATCGCTGTCACATTTAGTTTCTGCTTAAATATCATCATCATCATTATTATCGTCACTGTCATCACTATCTTTGTTATATATATTTATATTAATTGGTTCGATCATCCAACAAATTGTCAATTTCCCACATTTTTTTCTGTTGCTGTTACGTGGTTTACGTAGTTTTTCTCTGGCGTAATGACCTGGTACGCTGCTGTAATTAAATTTCACATTTCAGCTTCTTTCAAATTCGCGGTGCTAGCTATATACCGTTTCACTTCACTCCAAACCATTTCGATGGGATTGAGTTCACAGTGATAGGGTGGGAGCCTCAGAATCTTCACATTGTGCTTTTTGGCAATATCTTCTATTATGTACCTGTCATATTTTGCTTTGAAAGTCTTAACTACATCAAGTAACTCACATTTTAGAAGCCGTTCTTGAATATCTTTTTTTAAGGGTTGAACTGTTGGGAATTTGTTCTGACTTTCTGCTGTCTCCAGCTGACTTTTCTGCTGGAGGCATTATCCATTACCACAATTTTTTTTTCTGGTAAATTTAGTATTAAATTATTTTCGAATCAATCTTAGAAGGTCGGTCAATCCATTTCGTCGTGGTAGTCCTGAGTATTTTTCTTTGTCAAAAACGTGAGCTCTGCTAAATCAACAAATCCACTGGCAAATCCTGCGTACAATAAAACGAACCGTGCACAACTAGCTGTTGGAGCTTTTAATCCTGTTTTCAGACCACGAACAAAAGCATCGCGATGAGATGTAATTGTTTTATTAACCCATTCTTTTTTCACACTGTGCCCGATATTTATCCATGATTTATCCAAATACACTATGTTGTATCCTTCTACATGGTATTTACGAATTGCGCGTAAATAAACATGACGCTACGAGATGATTTCTGGTTTTGCAATCACAATTGAATTTCTGCCACGTTTAATAAACACAATATACATATCACTCAGCAAGCGATGTAGCGTGGCCCGTGAAAAGTTTCTTCGCCATTTAAAACAGCAAATATGATGTTTATTGTTGGTGGTATGTTGTCACGGAAAAATTGATAAACTATTCTATGAATTTGGCCCCTGACACCTGCATCGTACTTGTTTTTACGAGAATTACCAACCTTTCGCTTCTTGAGCCTGCTCTTTGAAGATTGTAATCGAGAAGGTGATGAATATTCCTGTCGTATGCGAAAAAGAATCTTTTCGCAAATACCACTCATTTCTGACACTTTCCTTATTACACTAATACAGAATCGTTGTTATCCTGATTAAGATGATAATTAATAGTATTCATTATTATCTGCTTCTCTGAAAGTTTCAGAGCTTTCCCACGTTTCCATTGAACAATTTCCTTCATTTTGCGGTAAAAATTCGGAGTCAAATATAACAATAGCCAACAACAGAAAATAACAATAATTGCCAATAGCAAATCACAACAACAGCCACCAACAAATAATAACAATAACAAAACAGTAATAGTACATCCAAGATGGTACAAATAATCGTAACTCGAATATGTTTACGCGCTCCGAAGAACAAATAAAAACTAATTAAGGCCCTGGATTTATCACGCTTTTAAACATATCTGTACAAGAATTACTCTAATTGCTTTTTAATTACTGAATAACTTAGAAGTATTTGAAAAACTTTGAAACAAATGTTTAGTTAATGCACATTTTATTATACTACTGCTACTTATAAAAAGTAAAAGTTGATAAGTTACTATTAGAAACAAATAATGTATAGTATTATGTAAAATTATTAGCAAACGATATTTGTAAATTACATAAAATTGTACGTAAGGACTTGTTGAGAACTCCTGGTTTATTCCGTTTATTTTGAAAGATATACAATAGAGAACGCCATCGCTCACTGCATAAAACTGGCAAAGTATTGGCGAAATTCCCATAAGGTTGTATACGAGAGTATACAATAATCTATTTAATCTCAATTGGAAAACTTCTTTCGTAATAAAAATGAATATTTAATTTTAATATAATAATAAAATTCCTTCCTAAATTGTCCATTTCATTTCACGTAATTAAAACATAATCTCACTACATGTATATTCCTTGTTTGACTTAGCGTGTTAATTTATGCAAATAACTTAATTTTCCTCCTTTGTGTACGGCCTTAATTTTCGTAGTCATATTAAACCTTTTAACAAAATATTTGACCTCAGTACGTGCTAAAAATAAATTAAAGGTAATTTTTGGTTGTGGTTTCTATGAATAAACGAAGCATTTAATTAATAAGAAGAACAAATGGGATCAATCCTGTAATATATATATATATATATATATATATATATATATATATATATATATATATATATATATATATTATATATATATATATATATATATATATATATATATATATATATATATATATATATATATAAGGATCATTCAGACGAGTGGTGGGTTCTTATATCGGTCTCAAGGTGGAGAAATAAAAGACAAAGTTGATAGGCTACTTTATCTATTTTGAAGACGTTTCGCTTTCGAGTTTTGAAAGCATCATCAGTTCATCTAAAAAGTACAATATGAGAACCACACAATCATGGAAACGATGTTAATTGTTACCTTAAAAAGACATGTAGCAGTCAAAGTTATTTACAATAATGTGAATGAAACTTAAGTAAATGGACATAATACGCTGATATTGTATAAACAATCAAGTAACTAACAACATATAGGAACTTATAAAAAATTAGCACAGCAAATGACCATGTGGTCTAAAGTAAATGAAATTTTATTTAATATTAATTAGTGGAAAAGAACCAAGAAAATCATAGACAACTTCCAACTATTTAATGATTATTAAGCTTTGATTTTAACTTTAGGTAGCATTATAAGTGATAATAAAAATTATTAATTTAAAAAAGTAGTGTACATGAAGTTACCGATCAAAGCCCTACAGTTGTCGCCGGAAAAATGGCGTTAGATGAACCAGAACGAACTAAACCGCAAAAAGACAGCCAACCTTGAGATCAAAAATACTTTTGACAGATCAGCAAGGTGGAGGTACCAACCCAAATAATTGGGCGGTCAATTTAAAAGTTTTAATGAGTTTGGATGGCTACCCGGTTGCAAGAGACAAACCAGTGAAAGAAATTGGTATTGTAATAGCAATTCCTCTCATTAATCAGTCTAGACTTACAAACAGGAGATTTTCATTTAACCTCATATATAAGTAATAACGTTAATCATTATGGCTAGATAATCAGCCACAGATGGTTAACGATAAATTAACTTCCAACAGCCCAAGGTTCATACACTTGGAACTGTAGTTTGCAAAGGATTCTATGAATCACTTACAATATTTGTATTATGTTATTTAAGTAAAAGAAATGTTCACACTAATCTAAGTAATAAGTGTATGAAAACGCAATGTAAGTTGCATATGTTATAATAAGTTAAGTAAGGAATATTTAATTATTTTATTTAATTATTTTATGTATTTTATTTCTATTTTATGTATTTTAATTATTTCATGAAAATTGGAAAAAGAGTTCAAGTAGTAGTACACCTTATATGACATTTAATAAAATGAAAAGATCATAAAGCCTAATTCTGCAAAATTAAAGCATGATATATTTGGCTCAAGTTACTTATGTCAGTTCTCTTATTTAAAGCATTAGGATGTTTTAGAATTGAACACATTTCCAAAAACTATCTTTTAGCTAGATTGCGTTCAGTGGCAAGGATCTTAACTTCATTAAAATCCACTTCATGTTTGTATTTATCGCGTGTTGTGCCAGGGCACAAGTGTGTTTTGATAAATTAATGTCACTACGATGTGAAGTGAGACGACATTTTAATGATCTACCAGTCTGACCAATGTAACATAAATCGCAATTATCGCATGGAATTTGATAAATTATGTTAACTTGTTCCAAAGTGGACAAGGGTGTTTTAGTTTTAGAGAACAAATTTCTAACAGTTTTCGCATTCTTGACAGCAATTTTAACCGGTATGTTATTCTGTTTATACAATTTATTAAGCTTCTCAGTAACTTGAGGAAAATAAGGTGAAGAAGAATAATGGATGGTAGGATTCTCAAGATCAGTGTTATGCAGAACAATGCTATTCATTGAATTATTTGAGATGTTTCTAAGTTGGTCACCATCGGGTATGTCATGAATTGAGGATCCATAGCTGTGTGAATAAAGGTATTTATTTATGATAGAGGAAGGATATGAATTCTCTATTAGAATAGTTCTTAATACCTTAAGGGATTCCCTTCGATTAATTGGATGTGTCAATTTATTTAATCTGCAGCTTAAAGCTTTTATAAGGTTTAATTTATATTTCATGGGATGACAGGAATGGTAATTAAGGAACCTATTAGAGGCCATTGGTTTTCTATAAAAAACTTGTGGTTAGGATGTTGTCTTCCAATTTTAATGACACGCATGTCTAAGAAGGGTATACTATTGGTGGTAGTGTCCTCAAGTTCAACATTGAACTTTAAATGAGGATCAAATTCATTAAAGAAGGATAAGGTACCCTGAACCTTGTCAGGTGGTAAGGCTAATAATAAATCATCCACATACCTCTTAATAAAAGGGATTTGAATATCCAACTAAGACCTAAAAGAGACTTATGGTAAAAAAAGAAAAATCAAAGAAGCGGCTTTAATTATGCTAAATGAGGCCAATTGTGTCGCAAATTCCTCGGCAGAATGTAGTAGGATCTGGGTACCAATATTGAAAGAGGAAGTTATTAATAAGAAAATACCAGTATTAGTAAGTCAGTAACATATAGAGGATACATTATTTATGTTTTTTAAATAACGAAACATATAAAATCAGAATTTTGGTGTTTCTTGAAGGTAAACTAATTGCATGAACAAATACTTACCATGTCGGGATAGTATTATGAGGTTTTTTTCCTGGTTTTTCCCTCATAATTTACTATGGAATCACTAACAGGAGAATTTTACTGTCATCATGTCATGTGTTTGTCTTTTTAAAGACGAATTATATGCTATGATTTTTTTCTGACGGATATTCTCAAGTTAAAGTTGATTTCATGTAATCGAATGAACTATCTTATAAGTAAAGTCGTCCCAGGAGCGCAACTCAACAATATTGGCAATATCATTTTAAAGTCGTCTACTTTAAAATGCATAATGTATGTCTGAATTGTCAATATAAATGAGTCAGATAAAATTAAATTATTAGAAGAATTTTTCACTATGTAACAAAAAACAAAATTTGTTTAATTTACTGTTTGTATTTTGAGAACGATTTCCGAAGTGGAAATTGAAACGTCAATAAACGTATTTTTATCTTTAATTGTGGCTTATTCCCAGTTAAATAGCAATTAATTTAAAATGCCACAAGAAAATAGCTTCAGAACAATATTAAGAAATTCGTATCCAGCTAAAAATCTTAACTTTTAAACTTATATTTTTTTATAAATTAAATAAAGTATTGCATCGAATTTAAAAATGTTAAGACTAATGTCATTACAGCGGTTTAAAAAAAAAATATCTTATTTTACTCCCATTGCCAATAAAAAATATCGGAAATATTTTTCGGTTATATCGGTTTTTAAAAAATTCTCTCACAGTTCCTGATAATGCCTGTTTCGATTTCGTCCAGTCACCCTGTATATTCAGGTTAGTTAAAAGCTTTGTTACGATTAGAGTCTTGTATAAGGATACAAATTTTCATAAGCATAATATTAGGTTAAGGAAGATAAACTACAAAACATACTCGCTTTAAATTAATATTAATTGAGAAAAATTGCCAGCGCATATGAATCAGCATAGAGAGCAATTCTAGCATTCACGATAATAATATGAGTAATTTTATGCTTTTTTACTTTTAGTATTACTTTTAAAAAATTAAGTTATTATAATCAAAATTAATATATTTACTAACAACTCTCCATACTTTTAACCTGGTAAATTAAAATAGCCAATTCTTCCCTATTCATTCAAAATTCATATTACTTAAAAGAGACCTAAACAAGCTCTACTAATATTTTATTTATTTTAAATGAAATAGAGTGTAAACGTTTAGCAATTATTGGAAAAAAAAGGAATGCAAAGAAAATCTCTGGATTACTACACGAAAGTGTTTTCACCTAAGAATATAATTATTGTATATTGATTTTATAGGAAAACATCAAATATTATAAATTTAAGAGAAAATCTACAAGGCTGGAACTCCAATAATCAGCAGAGTTGAACATACAATATAATACTTCCCCTGCACCGCTGTAGCTATAATTATATTTCCAATTTCCAATTGTAGAATTGTACTTCCAATTCTTTTGTAAATAGGGTCGCTTTTAATCATGGTAAAACAGGTCTTTTTGAAAAGATTATCAGTTAAGAAGTTAGTAATCTGTGTCCTGGATCAAATGAATCTTAACAATGTTTTACTAGTATAACGTAAAACTAGCTGTCTTAAAAATATTGGGAGGCTACAAATCAATAGTATCGTTACCATCCCTAACGTGTATTTATTAAGATAAACAGAGTTATAAAAGGTTTTCAAATATTAAAGCTGTAACAGAATTAAAAATTGTAGTAAAACTAATTTTTGGTACATAAGTTATTAGTCCAAAAAACTAGTTTTTTTTTTCTTACATTCTTTATATCCTATATTCCCTATCCACGTCTTGCGGTCTCCCACATTTTTTTATTCGTTGTCTTTACGTGACTCATTTAGCATAACGTAGAATCGTCTTTTATATTACAGCAATGACCTAATGGTCTCTACTAGGTCGTAGTCAATCACAGTGTTATAAATCTTAGCAGGGTTTTGTGATTTATTGTATCGTCTGCCGCCTTGTGGTATACCAAAGCTACCCCCACTATCTCTGTCTCTTCTCATATCTCTTCTCTATGTATTGTGTTAAGTTCAGTAGTTGGCATGCACAACATTTTCTCGCCTAAAGTCTGATTCAGTGGTAAGCGAGGTCCAGGAAGAAGAAGAACATCTTGGTTGAAGAACCTCCGAATCTGGTTCAATACAACATCTGTGCAGCTTTTCCGCGCTGCTGCAGATAAGATAAAGATTGCCATGATGATCGCCAACATTCGTAACGGATAGGCACATCAAGAAGAAGAAAGTCTGATTGCAGCGCTGCAGAATTAGTTTCGCTAAATTCCCTTAAAAAATGATAAAATGATAACATAATATTGGGAAAAACCAAAATAACAAACTCACAATATTGTATAAATAGTGATGTAATATTATTTATAACATGTAGTGCGACAGGTTTTGAAGTTTATCTGTTATACATTATGATCAGGCCATACAAATTTCAAACGGGCTTGTAATTCAGTAAATTTGTAGTGTAAAGTGAGAGTGGTAGGAAAGTTTTGGGGAAGTTCTGATTTTTTCATTCCATATGTGTTTTGGGGTGCTAAATCTGAATCTGAGGTTTGCGGACAAAATTTCGTGACGCAACATTTAAAAAACCAGAAGAAATCGTTTTTTTTTTTGCTTTTTTCCGGTTTTTTGCTTAAAACTCGAAAACTGTTAACTTTTAGTAAATGGTCTGTTTACAGAAATTAAAGTACTTAAAGTTCTGTACAAATGTCACTATTTTGGTTATTGTACAGACGAACCGTTCGGTCTCAAGTGCAAGTTGAAAATTGGCAATTTGTACCGGTGTGACGGCAAAACCCACTTTATAGATTTGTATTGAAAGGTTTTTAGTTAATTTCCCCTAGTATTTATGTTAATTAAAATAAAGACCGAGTCACACGGATAATTCACGTTTTGACTCAAATATTATAGCTCAGTAAATTCAACTTTAAGCTATGGACGATGGAAACAAATGCACGCTGGAAACACGCGTTTGTTCAGGGCCGGACTGGTAAATTAAAGCTGCAATACAAAACCTTATATAATTTGTAGACGTCTGACAGGTACAGATTATAGTACACCAATTTTTTAAATATAAAAATGATTTACAAAGTCAAGAGTTATTAACAACAAAATAAAGTATACAAAAAAAAAGTTTATAAAATTACCGTATTTTATCTTAACTTTCAGAATCTGATGTATTGCTGTCATCATTAAAGTTGATAATGATAGGCTCAACGTGTGCCTCAATTAAATTGTCCAACTCCCACATTTTTGGCTCCACTTCTTCTTTTACATGCTTGACGCAGTTTCGCAGTTTTTTCCATTTTTCCATGGTTACAGCAGACACAGCATCATGAAATAAATTTTTAATGTCAGCAAATTTAAATGTTGTGTTATGCCATGCTACATAATTCTTGACTTCCGCAGATACAAGCTCGATTGGATTGAACTCGCAGTGATACGGTGGCAATCTTAAAACTATTCTATTTGTGCTTCTTACCCGTTCATCTACTATGTACTTATTATATTCGCCTTTATGTTGTTTATGATTTCTAAAAGTTGCACCTTTAACATCGTTTCTTCAAAGGAAATGTCTTTTGAGCAAAGCCAATTTTGAATATCTGCTTTTTTGTAGCCATAATGGGAATTTTTTCCAATTTTCTGGAATGGTAAGGGGCATTGTCCATTACAATTATAGCATGTTTTCCAGTGTTTGGAACGCTCAAGTAGGATTATCTTGTAATTCACATTTGTATGTATTAACCATTATTTTTTTGATTTTTATATCTACGTGATTTTTCTTAGCTCTTTTCCTAGGAGGACTTAGCGTTAACAGTTCCTCATTTTCATTTGCCGACTCCGTATCAGACATATTAAATAAATGAATTTATTATACTTTTCTTAACAAAAATAACAAAATGGGCATTTTCAAATTTACTTTTATAGTAGAGAATCCGATATAAGGTTTAACTACACCGCTTTGGTAAATGTGATATTTTTTACTAATGATTTTGATCCTTGAAAATCGTCATCTATCGTTCTTCGTCTGTCAATTCTTTTTCGTCTGTCAATTCTTCCTTGTCTTCCAGTTTTAAATTATTTATAACTCGAACACGATTAACTTAAGAAAAATTACAAAATAAATTTTTGTTTAGAATGATCCAAAAAATCTAAAACAATGCTCGGGTTGATTTTTTTTAAATATATAAAAAAAGGTATTTTTGAACTCTTTTCGGCACATCGGATTGAAATTTGAACCACCAAATTTTTGCTACATGTACAGTGGTCCACAAAATTAATCACGTATTAATCTATTTTTATCAAGTTACACCTTCGCAAGTGGTTTGTATTGCTTATTCCCTCTGTCCCTATTAAGTGTTATCTTTAATTGGTAAAATTCCCACGGTATAGTTATTGGCCAAACGCGAATGGTTATCAGTTGTTTCTTGAAAAGTGAGGTCATTTTACTTTTTACGTGTGCAATTGAATCTTTCTATGCCCCAAGGGTCCATTGTAGAAAATTTATAAAATCTCGTGCCGCAAAGAGTTTAAATTAATTATAGTCAGGACAAAATTGTATCGGGCACCTCTTGTTTTTCATAATTTTTAACATACTAAATAATTTTTATCCATTAAACATATCAGTGCAGGTCGATATTATATCTTATCTTATGGCTATTATAAATGCTTTATTATACTTACAGGAATTATTTTAAAGTGGGGAAAAAGTTTGTATCGACTATAATTAAATGTTCTTAAAAATGCTTTGCACTATCCACACACGAGCTAACGATTAACAAATAAACAAACCAACAAACAGCTTTGCACAAAAATTACTGGGTCATTTAGCATTCGGCAGAGAACGGAGCGGAAAAACGAAGTCCGCACCTGTTAGGGCTAACTGCCTGACTTACGATCGTTCGACAATTTGGCCAATAGCAAGGCGTTTGTCACGTGTAGACTCGAATATCACGCGGTGACTTGTGTTGATTCTGTCCGTAAGTTGAAGTTGAATTTACTGTAGATTGCAAAAAAAATCAAAATAACTCAGTTAAAAGCAATTAAAGCCGCTTTATATTCCAAACGGCAACAATGTGCTAAACTGTTGTAGACGTTGTAGTATGTGTGTACGTGTAGCGCATGTGATACTACTTCTGTATTATTTAATCAAGGGAAATTGAAATTTCCTAAAGTCCTGCAGAAGAACAAAGATTTGCAATCGGTAATTGAAGCATTCAAAAAGACCCTAATTCAAGTCAAGATGAGATTGCTACAGCAGGAAACATGTTTCTCACGGCTCTATATGGCAAAAAAGAGACAAAACTAAACGATTTAAGATATAAACAATACGTATCTTCATCATTCAAAAATAAGACCAACATTTTCTCATTGCCCCCAACTGAAGCTGCTGCACGAGAACATTCACTGAGAGTTTATGATCAGGTGCAGCAGTGGTTATTCGGTCAAGCCACACCTAACGAGCAGCAGAAAGACCCAAGTGAGTGGGGATGGCAAAAAACTAGTAATGATCTTGTGCCAGTACCAACTACTTTGGACCCTGCACCAAACTCAATACTCCGGTACATTTCATGTAAATGTCAAAAGGGCTGTCAACGCAATTGTGGATGCAGGAAGGCGGGACTCTATTGTTTCCCAATATGCGCATCATGCGAAGGACTGTGTAACAATGTTGAGCCCCCAGAAGACAACTCTGAGATAGACGTAGAAGAAACTGAAGAAAGAGAGAGAGGTATGTTGGATCTGACAAGTTATTTTGTAGTCATTCATCTCTCCTTGATATATGATATGCGTCTCTCCTCTTTTTATTTTCCTGGAGAACGACTCTCGACAATGACCATGGAGCAATCAGACCCTGAGCCAGGACCCAATGCTATCGAAGAACCTCAGTATGATGCGGAAGGTATGTTTAATTTTACAATCTATTTTGCAATCTTCATCACATCTTGATAAATGACGTAACTTTAAACTTTTATTTTCCAGAACAAGCAGAACCAGGACTCATCGTTATCGAAGAACCTCAACCAGGACCTTCCAAAAGACAACGGCTCATATAAATTTTGCATATTATAATTTATAATCATAATAATATATGATCATAAGTAACGAGATTTTAAGTTTTATTTTGTTACGAGTTCTACCTACCTACTGAATTTGCATAATTTTTGCCTTTTTTCTTTTTAATTACTTACTTACTACTGTGGAAAACCAGGTGACATTTATCAAATGACAGCATCCATAAAAATTAAATATTTGTAAAAAGTGGGTTTTGCATAATCTGCTGAAAATTTACAATTTTCAACTCGCACTAGAAACCGAACGATTCGTTTGAAAAAAAAACTAAATACTGGTATTTGTAGAAAATTTCAACTTCTTTAATTTCTGTAAACAGACCATTTACCAAAAGTTGATAGTTTTCGAGTTTTAAGCAAAAAAACCTGAAAAAAGAAGAAAAAAACGGTTTATTCTGTTTTTTTAGTGTTGCGTCACGAAATTTTGTCCGCAAACCCCAGATTCGGATTAAGCACCCCAAAAAACATATGGAATGAAAAAAAACAGAACTACCCCAAAACTTTCTAGCAAAAATACAATTTAACTGAACTATTGGATAAAAAGACAGCACTTAAAATGATATATTAAATAAATAGATACATAACAATAGAAGGATACAAGCTGCACAGGATGGTCATCAAGCATATATCGATGAACATACTTTTTAAATACCAAATACTTTTTAAAATTGTTTTTTCTTAGGAATCTTTCATCTGGGCATTTTTATCACAAAAAAAAAGCAAGACGGACATAGGCAGAATTTGGAAAACTTAGTTGGATACTTAAGAATTAAAAAGTGCCCCAATACTGGGTCATACTGAGAAAATTGTCCAACCAGTATATTATTCTCATCGTAACATATGAATGTCAAACCTGAACCCTAACTAACGAAAATATGATCAAATTAGCTACAACAAGCACAGCATTGGAGGCCCTACAATAATAGACAATTAAGAAGAAGACTATAGATGAGATGGATAAATGACAATTAAAACAGCCAGAACAAGTTGGAGATGTATTGCTCAGGATAGAGATCGATAGAACGATGAAAGGCTAAGAAGAAGAAAAATACACAAAATTTGAAAGAAACTCATATATCAATAAGACTTCTTTAATAATAAAGTTTACGTTTCAGACCGCTTTGACGAGATCTAAAGAGGTCGAAATACGTATAAGCGGTTGCTGCCGTTCTGTATTGAAACAAAAATCTAGTACCGTCTTTATATTTTAAGTTTCATTTTGGTACTAACCTTTTTGTGCTTCAATCGATTTTAGTTTGAAAAAAATGTTTATCTCGGAAACAGCTTGCACAATATAACTAAATTATGAGTTTAATAATTAACTTAATCTAATTGTTTACTTCTCTTATTGGTTATATTTTTGCCAGATTATCCGTTTTTTTTTTAAACATAATAAATTTTGTTAGATGATCTTGTACAGTTTTTTAAAGGCATCAAATATCCGAAAAATTTTTCAGTCCATAATAATAAAAAGACTGGGGTAAAATTCTCCGGAAGCAAACAGAGCCGCGTTCGGGTTTCCGGGTAAGGACTATTTCAGAGGGAACATCATTACAGTTTATAAAAATTAGGATAAGGTCTTTGAATGTTGTAAATCTTACAGGTAAGAGAATAATGCTGGTAGACGAGCTTAAAAGAAGGAGAATACAATTTACTTACATTTATAATGTAAGTAAATCAAAATTTATTATGTATAAATTGTGTTATGTACGGAAAGGTATCATTAGGAGTAGAGTTGAATGTGAATGAAAAATAACGTAGTAGAAGTTGTAAGAACAAGTGATAGAATTTTGAAATTTAAAATTTATACTTTTTAAAGAAGTATTGAACATTGTGTTTGTAGTAGACACATACTGAGTCATACATATTTATACATATCTTGACCAAACTGGTAAAGTAGCCAATGTGCAAAATTGACGCATCTGAGCTAATTTGTCAGTTTACCTAATTGGATTTTTGCAGTACTGAAAGGAAGTAAATAATGAATGTTTGTACTTAACCCTTATAAACATAATCTATAATGGTTTTCATGAATTGCCATCCCTATTAGAACAATGGCAGTTTCTTATAAAACACGTTACTGTGCAACCAAAATCAAGAAAAGTGACAAAAGCAGTGGAGTCATGAAGAGCTTACACCAAAAAATACACGTTTTCCACTAAAAATGGCAGTTAATGGCAGGGAGTTAATGTGTGTAGGGAATTTTTTCTTAAAACTTTAAATATTTTAGAGTCACTTATAAGAGGGGCTCTTAAAAAGGTTAATTCTAGTGGAATTCTCCTATCTGATCTACGAGGGAAAAAGATCCACCAAATAAATTAAACCCTATAAATAAAAAATGCATAAGAGATTTTAGCATTTTATCGTTCCCAAGAATGGAATCACACTACGCAAGGAAGAAATTAGAATACCAATATTTAGCCAGTGACTTAACTGTAACAATTATGCACAACTTGTATAAAGAAAAGTGCATTAAAGCAAACAAAAATCCAGTATCTTTAGAAAAATACACACGAATTTTTCGTGAGTACAAAATGAAAATTTTACAAACTTGCTAAAGATCGTTGTAAGAAATGTATTGCTCATGAAGAGCAAAAATGAGATACACAATATAATTATACTGTCTATACTAAGCATTTTAAGCGCAAGGAAGCAGCACAAAAAATTAGAGATTAAGATAAAGAGGATACAAAGGACAAAGAAAGTGTTTTGGCAATACAATCAGAACTACAAACCGTTCTGAATACACCAAAAGAAGCTAGTGGACCATGCTTCTACGTCATAAAGTTGGCTGTATACAACCTTACTAATAACAATGTATATAAACTAATACAGAATTTGTCAGAATGATGTCAGATAGCTACGGAGGGCAGCAAAAAATTCCAAATGCAATACCATATGTACGCATGTTACTACGGAGCACTCCTTGATCAATCAAATTGATCACAGATTTTTTGAACCTGGCTAAAGCCAAATGGAATGTGACTCCATTCATGCCAAAATACAACACCAAAGTAAAAATGTCCCAATTTTTACTTTGGACGGGTGGTGCCGTCTGAATTCGCACTGCTAAAATTAAGCCAATACCATTTCAAATAATACCTTTGTGCCATGATGACTTTGATTTCTGTACTAATAAGATTGCTTTTTAAGGACCCTGACAGTGGCAATAAAAAGTATAACCACTTACACTTTAAAGAAGCCATTTTGTTTAATTACCTGTCAACTTATCATGTCAATTGTTTAAAAAAAAATTAAAAGACCTTCAAAAACTTTGTAAGTATCTTCAAATACCACGTGTTAACCATGCTTTCTACACAAATCTTCCCTCTGAAGACAGTGTACAAGATATCCTTTCAGAGCCAAATGACTCTGAAGAATCTGAGAGCCAATCTAAAAACTAAACCAATAACCTTCTAATATTTTAAAGCAAAATTATAAAATGGTTTGGCGTTTTATTACATTTTGTTCAATTTTAAAGTTCTCTTTTCTTTTCACCCTCCTTATGAGAAAACCAATAGGTGATATATTCTACGATATCAGTTAATATTGTTATCATTAAATGTTAATAATTAATATTATAAAAATGGTCGCATTTAGGTTCTCAAAATTTATTAACTCAAAAAATAAAAAGAAAAACGACAATAAATGTACAAAATTAGAAACTAGACTAATATGGCTATATTATCAAAGTCAAAATAATATATTTTATTGGGCCTTGTAAATAGGCGCTTTAAAAAGTCTTTACAAAATATCAAAATGAGAATCAGAAGAAAAGAAAAATTAAAGGAAATTAAAAAAAAAGCAATTTAAGATGAAAACATAAAAAACTACTTTTATCATCATCATAAGTTGGATATTACGCATCAATCAATTTTATCATTAGTAAAATAATACGAGGGTCGTTAAATAAGTTCTTAGAAAAGATAAAAAAAAACAATTATCTTCGATATTCCTTTTTTCAGTGTACTAAAAAAACCATGTTCTCAATGCAACAGACTCTTGGCTTTTATAGGGACTTATTATCGAATGATCCTTATATGCTTTTTAAATATTTTTTAACACCTATGTAACATTTGTCATCTGATAGACACACTACTATTACTACTAATTAATCCTCTTCATCACTATCTATATCGGGCTTTTCTTTCATCTTCTGGTTCCAAGCTTTTATAAAACTTGTGATATGTAGACGGAACACTCCATTTTCACATAGTTTTAAAAGGTCTTTTAATTTATTTTTATTTATTTTAGGCTTCGACAGATATAACCTTGATACTTCAAAATCGGGTACTCTTCTGCGTTGTCTTTTTTCAATTTTCAGTGAGTCAAATTTGTTGTCATTTAATGTATATTTAAAATAAATAGTTTCGGGGAAACTTTTACGATACTGAATCCATTTAACTTCTATCCACCTCATTTTTCCTGTTCTGCTTAAGACTTGTTTGTAATTACCTGGCT
This sequence comes from Diabrotica balteata, assembly GCA_918026665.1. Lineage (NCBI taxonomy): Eukaryota > Metazoa > Arthropoda > Insecta > Coleoptera > Chrysomelidae > Diabrotica > Diabrotica balteata. Next base: position 62,055,550 of record OU898283.1, read on the forward strand.
GCTATATTTTTTATAATCTAAAAAGTCAGAATAATCCATTTCAATTACCTTGTGGTAAGGTTTACTTGTTTTTGCAGTGCAAGCGACCATATACCATCCTTCTGGTATGTACACGTCAACTTATTTTCCACGGGACTCTATTGTGGAGTGCACAGAATCGCATTCCATCTCTGAGTGTCCTGATTCCATAAACTTCTGGTTTATTGTTTGTATAGGTAGCTGCTCCACGGCCCGTAAGAACATAGCAGATACAATAGTGTTTCTATTTTGTCCTGATGCTGTGTCCGAATAAAATGTCACCTCTTCTTTGGTACCAAGTGAAACCAGAAGTTTCCACAGACACCTGGCAATAAAAGCCCATCTTGATCTCTCAGAATCCAGACTTAGATATTCACTTAACATTTTTTACGCTGTGTTTTTTCTATTTTGGTATTGCACTTATAATGGCATTTACAGGTAACATCTCTAACCATCCTAGCTCGAATGTTATTCTCTGTTCTATTTTGATATTCTTTTTGATATTATCAATGTCTTTTGTGAATTTCTCTTTCCAGTTGTTTGGGTTTCGCCTTCGTTTTCGAGATAACAGTTCTTCAGTTGGGTTTGTAAGTGGCGGAACATGGTACTACACTATTGACATCATTATCAAAAGATCTGGAAGTTTCTGCTATATTCTGAACTATAAGGACTTGACG